>OZ024826.1:30556936-31156936 GCA_964016985.1 Anodontia alba | reverse complement strand
TGAGAATTTGAGACAGGTGACTACTTAATACAGATGGTCTCGAAGACAGGTTTGACTGTACGCCTAAAACCAACGGCCATACTAAAGCAAATAAATTATAATTTTTTTTTTTCTGAAAGAACATGCAAAATTTGGAAACTGCAATTACATTTCAAATGCTATCTAGTGGAGGCACGTTTTTTTTTTTTTTTTTTTTTTTTTTTTTTTGTTGTTTTTTTTTTTTGGGGGGGGGGGGGAGGGGTGGGTTTGGTTGGGGGGGGACGGGGTGAGGAATCTTAATTCGGTAACGTCCGTCACATTTTGGGAGACTGCGGTTTGCTAACCAAACAGTGTCAGTTTTACCTGATATACTAATCTCTCAGAACATATCTTTATGTATCAAATTTGAGTAAAACTAACACTTCTTAGGTCACAAAGTCTCTTTTTTCATTGAAGTTTGGGTAACATACGTAATGTTACACATATAGCCCACTAGATAAAGGATTCAAGCAACTTTATTTTGCTTGAACCTAGGTATTACTTTTAAAGATAAGACATGTCCGCAAAATTCCCTAGGAATGGGGAGATGATCGCTATCTGGCTAGGTCATCACGAAAACATACCTACATAATTCTGACCCCCTTAAACCCCACTTTTATATGGTGAAACTGGGGTTTACAGGGGTATACATTATTTTTCTTATTTCTGCTAAAAACATAGATTGTGGGTACTCGTTAGAACCGCCTCGGTGAGGCGGTTCTAACGAGTACCCACAATCTATGTTTTTAGCAGAAATATGAAAAATATCAGAATTTTAACTGAAAACTATCAATTTTTGGTGGTGAAATTTTCAATATATTTGAATAGGCGTGTTTTCGTAATGGTCTATAGCAGAACCACCGCCTTAGAACGGTCGGTAGCTCATGGTGATCATGTTTCCATAGAGTCGATGATTTTTTTTTGTAATGCCTATTTATGTCAGTTATTTTTCATAGTCTAGGGTTAGAGAAAATGTTCTCAAAATTAAAAGTGGAAGTGCGACAAATATGTCATGTCAGGATAATAATGGCTTGGCCAGTTATGTGCCGTAAACTGTTACAACAAAAAAGAAATTTTCGAATTCCCAGATATAAGATACGTGTATTTGTCGCTCCAAGCGTGACTGCATACATTATATACAACAGAAGCTTCTCTTAAAATTAGTTTTCGAAACATTCATTCATACATTGCCCGTTTTTATTGTGGGATAGTATACTGAAACCAACATACGTATAGATGCATAGGCTAATCTGCATATACCCCGAAAGTGGAATTAGATGCCACTCTAGGGACTCCTGATAGGGAATTTTCTATGGAAGATTTTTTCAGGTTTAAATTGAAAAATAACTTTTCTCCAATACAAAATTCCTATAAGAAATCCCAAAGATGATACCTTTGGCTAAAATTGACTTAAACCTCTTACAAATAAATTAGTCATTTGTTCTCAGTAACTTGATTAATGGACTATTTCTCTGAGGCTAATAAGTTGGTTATTTTTTTGTGACTAGAGCTGCTTGAAAATGACTTCAAATTCCTGAGCAGCTTTAATAAGATAACTTAGGCATTTTTTTTTTCTGATGCCAATATAATTTATATTTTTTTGTGACTAGAGCGACTTGAAAATAACTTACTCATTTGTTTTCAGTAACTTGATAAATGGACTAATTTATTTTTCTCTGAGGCTAATAACTTGGTTATTTTGTGACTAGAGCTGCTTGAAAATAACTTCAACGTCCTGAGCAGCTTGAATAAAATGTCATTTTTTGTGAGGCTAATATAACTTAGTTTATTTTTTTTTAGACTAGAGTGACTTGAAAATAGTCATTTATTCTCAGTAACTTGAACTTGATTAATGGACTTAGTTTTTCTTTCTTTCTTTCTCTCTTTCTTTTTTCTGAGCCTAATATCGCTTAGTCATTTTTTCTGTAACCTCAGCAGTTTGACAATAACTAAGTCATTTTTCTTAGCAGCTTAAATAAAATAACTTTTCAGAATCATTTTTATGAAGCTAAAATAACTTAGTTATTTTTTTCTGTGACCAGAGCTGCTTAAAAATAACTTAGTCATTTTTCTGAGTAACCTGTTGAATGGATTTAGTTTTTTTTTCTTGAGTAACTTGATAAATGGTCTTAGTGTTTTTTTGTTGTTTTTTTGTTGTTTTTTTGTTGTTTTTTTCTGAGCAGCTTGATGGATTGTCCTAGGTTTTTTCTGAGTGGATATATTTGTGTGTGTCAATGTTGTTAGTGTAGTGTGTTCATGTCTTTGCTGGTCCTATGATGCTGCTATGCTACTAGTCGCTACCTTTTTTTTATAGGTATAGCTTTTGTTTAGTAAATTTAAAGTTTGGCTGACATGCCACTCTGAAAGGTTGATTATATCCACTATATTGACTGAGTTGGGAGCCTTTATGCGAACCGAATTTTTATATTTTTTGTATGAAGAGTAGCATCGGGACCCAGGGTGGTTAGCTAGCTGTAAAAGTGTTTAAATCTCCCCGGTGGTTTACTCTACTGACAATTCTACGGCGGTGGTCCCGGTGTTGGTCTTACCCTTTGTTGCTTTGTGGTTTACTCTATGAGGCGATTTGTTTTATGTCTTACCTTGTGTCATTTGTTCTTGTGTTTTTCAGTCCATTTAGCATTGCTATGGCAAGCTGTTTTACTATTTGTTATGCAAAGTAGATATCTTATATATTATATCAGATATCTGAAATAGGATATAAGATATCTAATATAGGATATAAGATATCTGAAAACTAATTCAGATATCTTATATCCTATTTTAAATATCTTATATCCTATATAAGATATCTGATAAAATATATGAGATATCTTATTTAATTCCACAAATAAGATATCATTTTTACTATATAAGATATCTTATTTGTTAAATATCTTATATACTAAGAATATATCTGATATACTCAATAAGATATCTTATTTGATAGAATTAATAAGATATCTTCTTTAGTAAATAAGATATCTTATATCCTATATATGATACCTTATATAGCATATCAGATATCAAATTTGTCAATTCAGATATCTTATATAGCATATCAGATATAAAGCATATAAGATACCTTAATTAACATATTAGATGTCTTATTTATATAAGATATCTGATATAATTCATCAGAAATCTGATATATTATATCAGATATCTGATATATTAAATCAGATATCAGATTTATAGTATAAATAGTAAAATGGCAAGCCGTTTTACTATATATCATACATTAAATCAGATATCTGATATAGGATATCAGATATCTAATATAAGATCTAAGATATCTGAATAAGTATATCAGATATCTTATATTCTATGTTAGATATCATGTATCCTATATTAGATATCTGATATATTAAATATCTTATTAATTTCACATATAAAATATTTGTTAAATAAGATATATCTTAATACAGATATCTCATATACTAAATGAGATATCTTATTTAATTGAAGAAATGAGATATCTTCTTTAGCAAATATGATATCTTATTTCCTATATAAGATATCTTATATAGCATATCAGATATCTTACATAGCATATAAGATATCTTATATGTCAATTAAGATATCTTATATAGCATATCAGATATCTTATATAGCATATAAGATATCTTATTGACATATAAGATATCTAATTGATATAAGATATCTGATATAATATATCAGATATCTTATATAGTATGTAAGATATCTGCTATATTAAATAAGATATCTGCTGATAGAATAAATAGTAAAACGGCGTGCCTACATTGCGATTATCTCACTTGGGGAAAAGAGAGCTAATCTTAGTGCTTTTCGTACGTTTGTTCGATTTGTGCTTGTGTTTGTTTGGTTTTGTTGGTCTTCTTTTCCACTTGGTGTATGGGAAGGGCTGCGGTTTGTGATTGTGGCACTCACTGGACCTTTCTCTTATCCTTTTTTTTTTTTTTTTTTTTTTGATACCTTTTCCAGCCTGACTCATGATTATATAAAGGTGAGACAACATATTACGATATTGCAGTTCTGTGCATATCTTGCACAATTGTTTGTACAATACTTCTACTACTAGAAGTTGGACTAATAGGGAGATCATATAATGGTGATGAAGTTGAGGGTGGCGTGAATTGTTTTCGCAGTGTGCGTTTTACGAACATGATAAAACATTCATTTATTTTGCGTTTCTTAGTAGTTTTCTTGGTTGTTTCCTTCGACATTTTTTCTCTGGGACTTGGAAAAAAATATCAGATAATGTGTACTTAATCTAAATGTTCGAGATGTTATACTTTACTGAAATAAATTTTGTGTGATGTACACCACAGTAGCGTTTCTGCGATGTCCTTTTCTAATGAACAACAACTTAATTTTTCTTCGTCTTTGTTACCCAACATATCGTCAAAGATGACACGTGCGGTGTACAAGATCAGAGACGCATCATCGGGAATACCATGAATAATTTTTATGTTTGACCTTTCACGTTCTTGTAACACATTGTAAGCAGATTGTCATTCTTTGTAACACCACACAATATGAAGCGGTAAAATATCAAACAAGTCCTATATATTGAACCATTTTTTCACATTCAGTTTTCCTGACCTAATATTAAGATATTAGCCGGATGTTTAGATATTTTTTTTTATTTATTGAAACAAATAATTTACAAAACTATAAACAATTCGTTGCTCAACTCTTGAAAAATTATTTTAACTTAAGATAATATAAACAAGAAAAAAATATCTCGACCTGATATCAATTCTTAAGAAAAACAGAAAAGACTTGTATTACTTTTTTTAAATCAGAAGTGATTTTTTTCCACAACCAAGAAAAAGCAAGCTGTACATTGTTTTCTTTTCTTTTTATTTTATCTCCCAAAACACTTGATATTATCAAACTATCTCTGTCAATTTTTTTTACTTAGAATTTAAATCCATATGGTAAAGTATAACCGTTTTCAGAATCACACGTTTATTGTAGGTAAATCTGTAAGTCTTTCCTGTAGTAACTCGTCTATCTTTATGCTTCCTAGTTCTCTAATAGTTCATAATTTCTTTAAAATCTATGCACGCTGATTTGGCCCATTCCAACATTCGATGAAAGTGGATAAGCTGAGAAGAGTTGTAATCCAATTCAGTCCTTTGATTTTACATGTTGACATTCGCTGGCAATCTTTATTCACATATTCATAACCATAAATCTTCAGTCCCGTTCCAACAAATTTCATGCTTCTTGCATTTGGTACTTCGACCGTCCATTCTCTAAGTCGATTGTTGATGATATTTGGATTCCATAGGTCTGTTTTATGTACATAGATGATAAAATCTGTGTCAAAGTAGAGGACAGGTTCATTCATTTTCCAGTACAAGATAATGTTTCAAGCTCGCTTTTGCAGTAACCAATGCTGCAACAACAACGTTGTTGCACGCATGAGCCTCGATGATGTAATCTATGTCTTCCCAGTCGACATGTCGATATTCTTCACAACATGCACCAACATTCTTCACCAATTTTGATGGATTTATCACCAGGTCAAAAATCTTTAAAGGTTCTGAGATGTATTCTGTTCTGGTTAAGTTCTCACATTGTGCCAGCTTTCCCCAGAGACTAGTCAACATAAATTTTGCAATAACTCTCACCCATTTATTCTCTTCCACATGTTCCAGTAAAATCCCTTCAACTTCATAATACTCTGACTTACTCTCACTGTGTTTTTCAGTCCTTTTACGATTACCGCGCTTGGGGAAGAGAGTGATTTTCGTACGTTTGTTCGATTTGTGCTTGTTTAGTTTGTTTGCTTCTTCTTCCTCTTGGTGTCTGGAAAGGGCTGCGGTTTGTGATTGTTGCACTCCCTGGACACTTTGCAAAGATTCCACCAGCTCCCGTTGCTTTGTCACACTGAGTCGTCTCTGGAAAATGCCACACCTCATAAATATACAATGCATCTGAAACCTCCCTCCAACGCCGAAATTAATTCGATGCTCACCCAGATATATACGACAGCTCTGTCGTTTTTATGCTCGTGTGTACATTCTTTCGAATTATCACAATCTTCTGCACAGCTCCTACATAGTGGAAACATCAGCTTACAAAACTCTTGGTGGTAACACTATGCATTTGATCAGTCCACAGTATTGCTGAATATTGTCTTGTCGATGTTCCGCTGAGAAAAATTGGTAGGATGTCCCAAAGGAAACAATCCATACTTGCAAATGAATGGATAGAATGGCAAACATCAAGAAAAGCAAGAAAAAGCAAGATAGACTTCCTACGTTATATTGGTTACCGAAACTTCATGAACGACCTTATAAAGCACGTTTCATTGCTAATTCTAGTTCATGTACGACTACTGTTTTGTCCAAACTGCTAACTTCATGCCTTACTGCTGTTAAAAAACATTGGATTAGATACTATGATACTGTTTACGAAAGGGACGGAATTAATTATTTTGGTCAATTAAAAATTCTAATGATGTTCTCAATAAATTTAAATCTAAAAACTTTCAGGCTTCTAAATTGTCTACTTATGATTTTTCTACACTGTCTTTCTCCATCACCTTACTCTGGCGTTACCTCATCATCTTATAAAAGATAAACTTATTGATTTAGTTAACCGAACGTTTATTCGGGAGAATACCCAATATTTGGCTTGCAACGAAGAATGTTCTTTTTTCACTTCTGATGTATACAATAATCACAATTTATGGTCGTGTCAAAAAGTCTGTGATGCCCTTGTTTATCTTTTGGATAATATTTTTATTAGATTGGAAACTAGACTTTATAGGCAAACTATTAATATTCCGATGGGAACTAATTGTGCTCCTCTTGTTGCAGATTTGTTTATTTTTTGTTATGAGAGAGATTTCATGAAGACTTTCTCACGTGAAAATCAGGCTGACATTATTGAGGCTTTTAATTCAACTTCATATAGCGTCAGTCTGAAAACACTTCTGCAACAAGATATATCGGAACCAGAATTTTACGGTGACTTAGTGTACAGATTTAGAATAATTGTAGGTAAATCTAACTTTTCGGAGCAATTGAGAAAACTTATTAACCGTTATAAAAGAATTGGCTATAGCCTGGATATTATGCGGCAGACTGCATGCCTAGTTGTCAACCCAATTATTGTTGATGGCTATGCTTCACTCTTTAATTGCACGACGGCGGTTCGGGCCTCAGACTCAATGACGGCCTCTTCGTAAAACTTTAACCAGTGGGTTGGAGCTTGACGATATGTCTTTGGCTTGGCCCGCCGTGGTTCAACTACTGGTTTTCATTTACTCTGGCATACAGTAGAATTAGCCATGAGTACTCGTCTTTGTTTATTAGAGTGATTAATTTGAGTTTTATGTTTTTGCTTTGATGCATTGACTGTGTTGGGAGCCTGTATGCGAACCGAATTTTTATGTATTTCTGTATTAAGAGTGGCATCGGAACCCAGGGTGAAGTTAGCTAGCTGTAAAAGTGCTTTAAACCCCCCGCCCCCCCCCCCCCCCCCGGTGGTTTAATCTACTGACCGTTCTAAGGCGGTGGTCCCGGTGTTAGTCTTACTCTTTGTTGCTTTGTGGTTTATTCTACGAGGCGATTTGTTGTATGTCTTTCCATGTGCCATTTTGTTCTTGTGTTTTTCAGTCCTTTTAGTATTGCGATTACCTCGCTTGGGGAAGAGAGAGCTAATCTTAATGCTTTTTGTACGTTTGTTCGATTTGTGCTTGTTTGGATTTCTCGGTTTCCTCTTCCTCTTGGTTTCTGGGAAGGGCTGCGGTTTGTGATTGTGGCACTCCCTGGACTTTTCTCTTACCTTTCTTTTATCAATATACTTAATCTTTTCTTGAAAGCTTGGATTGATTTTATGGTATAACCTGGTCGAATTGGTTCTGCCACCAAACAAAGCATGTCTTGGTCTTAGAAGAAACAAATTAGTTAATCCTGCGCCCACCATTTGTCAAAAGTCCAGGTCTTCTTTGTACTTCCTATCGTATTCACATTCCCAAAGTTCTATCGCTATATATTCAAAATCTGTATCTTCTCCATTGTCTGTTGATAGAACTGTTCCATAGTTACACAGTTATGACAAGTTGTATTATTTCTGTTAGGAGAATGAGCTGGACAACCATGCCAATAACATCCAAGAAACCCGAAAATTGTTTGGGATTCAGGATGGTATCCATCAACATAGTGACCATAGATCTTCTGTTCTCCACCATTTAAAGTATAGTGTATCTCTATACCCAACTTTATAGCAAACTCTTAATCCATCAGACAGCTTTGATTGAGTACTTTTGATTAGGATATCCTTCAGGCTGAACGATAACGATGCAGCCTTCAGGCATACGATTCTTTCTTCATACTTTGGAATATGCTTGAGCGATAGTACATGCTTCAAGATGCTGATATTCCTCAATTGCCGTCTGAAGCCTGCACTTCCTCGTCTAAGTATATCCACATCACCCCAACAGTATTTTTCCATCTCCCGCCTGAAATCAAGCACACACCACTTTATCTGACATCTGTCTAAGGCTATAAGCCTCGGCCGGGAGAAAGGTCAAACATATCTTTGATTGGCCAATGTATTTGCCAGATGAGGAAAATAATTTTTTTTTCATCTCTGTCAGTCCAAATGTCTCGGGAAGACTAGTTAATATCATATGTGGGAATTGACAGGGATCTGCAAACAGAACTTTATTTTATCGACCGTCATTCTCAAAGTCGTGTTTCCATTCATGATCAAATTTGGTTTTACTGTACCATTTTCTAATATATAGCATATTATGAATTGTTTATCATATCCTCCGATGTTATAAGCAATGCATGTCACGCCTTTATTATTAAATTAGCCACGTCATCAACACTTTCAAATATCATCTCTCTACCGCCGGCAAGCTGACTACACATTGGACATGGCTGGTCTATTTGGAGATTCATACATATATCACACCCTCTTTGGGCTACATAGAAATTTGCATGATGTTCACCAGCTTTTCTTTGGTAGATTCAAGGATGACTTCTGTGGCTTTTCTTCACATTCTTCGTCATCTGAATCCTCGAAGCTATTTTTACATTTATAATTTTGAAGGAAATAATGATAATCTTACAATTTTCTTACAGAATTTTCAAACATAATTCTTCTTATTACCAATTACTTTATTGTCACATTTTGTAAATTTAAATATTGACAATATTTACTTTGACCAAATGGTGGACCGCATATACCCTAAAGAACTCCAATTGAATAGAGCAAATTTTTCCGATACCGAGGCGCCTTTTTTTTTTTTTTTGAATCGAATCTGTGTATATCTAATGGTACAGTTTCCACCAAAATTTATGATAAACGGGACGATTTTGATATAGTTTTCCCTTTTCTGGATGGCGATGTCCCCCGGCGTACCTCATACGGGGTATACATATCTCAACTTATTAGATTCGCCAGAGCTTCTTCAAATCTTATTGACTTTAACTACCGTAATAAAGCCCTTACTGCCAAACTTCTTAGGCAGGGCTACCGTTATTTTAAACTTCGTAAGACGTTTTCGAAATTTTATCGAAGGCACAGTGCCTTGGTAGTAAAATATAGCATCAGTCTGAAAACACTTCTGCAACAAGATATATCGGAACCAGAATTTTACGGTGACTTAGTGTACAGATTTAGAAAAATTGTAGGAAAATCTAACTTTTCGGAGCAGTTCAGAAACCTTATTAAGCGTTATAAAAGAATTGGCTATAGCCTGGATATTATATATGCGGCAGACTGCATGCCTAGTTGTCAACCCAATCATTGTTGATGGCTATGCTTCACTCTTTAATTGCACGGCGGCGGTTCGGGCCTCAGACTCAATGACGGCCTCTTCGTAAACCTTTAACCAGTGGGTTGAGACTTCACGATATGTCTTTGGGTTGGCCCGCTGTGGTTCAACTTTTGGTTTTCATTTACTCTGGCATACAGTAGAATTAGCCATGAGTACTCGTCTTTGGTTATTATAGTGATTAATGTGATTTTTATGTTTTTGCTTTGATACATTGACTGAGTTGGGAGCCTTTATGCGAACCGAATTTTTATGTATTTCTGTATTAAGAGTAGCATCGGGACCCAGGGTGAAGTTGGCTAGCTGTAAAAGTGCTTTAGACCCCCGGTGGTTTACTCTACTGACCGTCCTAAGGCGGTGGTCCCGGTGTTAGTCTTACTGTTTGTTGCTTTGTGGTTTATTCTACAAGGCGATTTGTTTTATCTCTTACCTTGTGTCATTTTGTTCTTGTGTTTTTCAGTCATTATAGCATTTTGATTACCTCGCTTGCGGAAGAGAGAGCTAATCTTAGTGCTTTTCGTACGTTTGTTCGATTTGTGCTTGTTTGGATTTGTCGGTTTTTTCTTCCTCTTGGTGTCTGGAAAGGGCTGCGGTTTGTGATTGTGGCATTCCCTTGACTTTTCTCTACCTTTTTTATACACTAGTTAACAAACATTTTTCTTCTGATTAGTTTTGATGTGTTTATGATCATATCCACCGAAGTTATAAGCAATGCATGTCACGTTTTTATTATTAAATTAGCCAAGGCATCAACGCCTTCGAATATCATCTCTCTACCGCCGGGACCCTGACTACACATTGGATTTGCCTGGTCAATTTGGAGATCCATACATACATTACACTCTCTTTGAGCTACACAGAAATTTGTATTATGATCACCAGTTTTTCTTTTGGTAGATTCAAGGATGACGATTTCTGTGGCTTTTCTTCACATTCTTCGTCATCTGAAGCTCGAGTTTTTTTAACATTTATAATTTTGAAGGAAATAATGATAATCTTAAAATTGTCTTACAGAATTTTCACTTTCTTTTACAGGGACAAACATGATTCTTCTTTTTACCAATGATCTTACTTTCACATTTTGTAAATTTATACACTGGTTAACAAACATATTTCTTCCGATTAGTTTTGATGTGTTTATGATGCTTAAAACAGGCTGAACTTCGAAAGGTTCTTTTACAATCCTTGCAGAATATCTATCTCCCACATGCACAGGGATTATCATTATAACACCAGTCACAACCGTCGGGACACCTGTGATCTCCTCGATTGGTATAACCCAAATCACAATACCTGTATTTACAATAGTAATCGCAACCTAGAAATCCTGAAACTTTGGTAATCGCGTCGTCATAATAATTGTTTCCATTCCAGTAAATAAGAATCAAGTTCGTCTCATGCTGTTTTTAAACTGTAAGGGAAAAGGCATTCTATCTTTGGGATGTTGACCATGAACTTAAATCAGATAGTCAGAAGCCATGTCACCTTGAATCATTTTGTATTCTTCAATGCCACAGGGCTTACCGTGAGGAATATTAGCTTCATGCAGTAACTTCATATTTTCTACTGTCGGAGATGACTTTTTAGATTTATTGACATGTTCCCACTTCTGTTTCCACAAATCCGAATCCTCCTTCCCATCATTACATTTTCCAACCACAACTGATCTTGCCATACACATCACATTCTTGGTGTTGTCACTGCTAACGATACTTGATTTATTTGTTCAACTCAAAGTACGAGCCAGTGATGAAGAGGCTATTTTCCACTGCCTTCGGCTACTCAAGTATGTGTGATTTCTAAAGATAATTTCCAATCGTTGATTCTGAAGTTTTCATTGGACTGTAAAACTTTCTCGATTTCTTGTGTGATCAATTCTCCTAACAAGTCTGAATCATTTGTATATGGTATAAAAATGGCTAGCTTCAGTTAAGGATGGAAGATACTCACACGATGCCTATTGTTTCCTTGAGCTTCGCGGTGTCTTTTGATATCATCCTTCTGATGAAGAAAAACATAGTATAAATTCAACTGGTGAGGTTTTGTCCGGAAACTGTTTTCACATTCACCGAATAGACTTTAGACTTTGTTTTAAAATTTCTTGATTCTGTCTCACTTTTAGCTTTGATAGTATAAATGAGTCAAAGCTATTTTCTTCTTCCTTAGAATCTGAATACATCACTATAGCCGTTACTTATTACTTAGTGGCGGTCTAATCCGATTATCTTTACCCTCACTGTCAAAATAATTTATCAAATGATTATTCGTAAAACTAACAGGTAAGCTCTCTCCTCCCAATTTCTCTTACTTTTCTGATTCTTTTAGTGGCTAATCAAAAAATAATACACGACTCCCGATTAAGCTCGGTTTTATACCCAGATATTAGCTATGACTTTTTGACTGCATAGACCAATGTTCAAAGTTCTTTCTGCAGTTGAAAGGTTAAGAAAATTTATTCAACTTTCTGGCTGTGTGTTCATTATCAGAACTTCAACACATAATGCTGACGAACCTAATGTATAGTTGTGCAAAAAGATCTGCATTTAAGTCATTGATTCTAGAATCATGGTTTAAAATCAGCCTGAAACGTCTTGACAAGGCTTTGAATACCACAGGAAACCTATAATAGTTAAATGTTGCAACTATTTCTGACCGTAGATTACAAGAAATTTGCTCGTGAGTTTTATAAAATCTTACATTTTGATGTGTACACGTCGTCCTTAGAACAGACATTGTCCTTAGAACCACCTATGGCAGATTTCTTAAAGTCAAGAGAAGGAATCAAGATGTGGCTGAACAGATTAGAAACTGACTGAACATTCAGATACTGTGTGAAAAAATGCATATGATATTATGAGACTCATCGATGACATACATTGACTGGCTGACAAATCGCAATGAAAAGTGCTCTTAGTAGAGGCTCAGTCAAACTGTCCTGTTCCTCCAGTGCTCTTAGTAAATGCTCACAGTCAAACTGTCCTCTCACAGTCAAACTGTCCTGTTCCTCAAGTGCTCTTAGTAGAGGCTCACAGTCAAACTGTCCTGTTCCTCCAGTGCTCTTAGTAAAGGCTCACAGTCAAACTGTCCTGTTCCTCCAGTGCTCTTAGTAGAGGCTCACAGTCAAACTGTCCTGTTCCTCCAATGCTCTTAGTAGAGGCTCACAGTCAAACTGTCTTGTTCCTCCAGTGCTCTTAGTAAAGGCCCAGTCAAACTGTCCTGTTCCTCCAGTGCGTTAAGTAAAGGCTCACAGTCGAACTGTCCTGTTCCTCCAGTGCTCTTAGTAGAGGCTCACAGTCAAATTGTCCTGTTCCTCCAGTGCTCTTAGTAGAGGCTCACAGTCAAACTGTCCTGTTCCTCCAGTGCTCTTAGTAAATGTTCACAGTCAAACTGTCCTGTTCCTCCAGTGCTCTTAGTAAAGGCTCACAGTCAAACTGTCCTGTTCCTCCAGTGCTCTTAGTAGAGGGTCACTGTCAATCTTCTTAACTGCCATACTTTCTAGACAAAAAGTGTAAAGAAGCAAACCTCAGGCTCAGTACTGACATACTTCTCACATAGATTGACCTCCTGAGACACTGAGCCAGTCAGATATCGGTTTATGGAACCAATCAGAAAACTAACGAGCAGAAAAAAAGAAACCAATCAAATATTATCCAACCACAAAATGATCAGTAACAAAACAGAAAAATTTAGAAAATTTACCCAATCACAGACTACGTTACATAATGATAATGAGCTCATTTAGTTTTTCAATTTTAGATGTAAGTATAGAAACAAGAGGACCATTACGGTCCTATATCGGTTACCTGAGCAAGGAGATTTGCATACTAACCCAAGTTCACTGCTGTAAGATTTTTGTATAAATTTTATGTTCAAGAGAAACACGATGATCCAGTATTTCTGATATATTAAAATTAGTCCAGTGGTTTCTCACAAGAAGATATTTTAAATTTTCTATATCGATATAGAGGGAAAATAAGCACCGGCCCTGGCAGTCTTTCTTTTTTTTTTTTTTTTTTAGACGAATCATGATGGCTTGAACAATCTTGATAGAGGGTTACTAAAAAAAACATTTCTGCTATGTTATGTTATATTGAATTCGGTCCAGGGGTTTCTAACAAAAAATAATAAAATAAAAAAAAAATAAAAAAAAGTTATCTATATTGATATATAGGGAAAATAAGCCCTACCTCCTGGCTGCCATGTTTTTTTTTTTGTTTTTTTTTGGCGAATCATGACGACTTTAACAATCCCTTGCCAAAAACACATTTCTGCCAAGTTATTTTGAAATCGGTCCAGTGGTGTCTGACAAGAAGATTTTTTAAAGTTTTCTATATAGATATATAGGGAAAATAAGCCCCGCCGTCTGGTGGCCACATTTTTTGACGAATCATAAAGTCTTCAACAATCTTGATAGAGGGTCACTATAGAAACATTTGTGCCATGTTAAAATGAAATCGGTTTAGTGGTCTCTGACAAAAAGCTTTTTAACGGTTTCTATATAGATATATAGGGAACATAAGTCTCGCACCCTGGCGGCCATGTTTTTGAACAATCGTGAAAGAGTGTCTGCTGCATTTGTTGACATCCGTCCAGCGATTTGTGACAAGACGATTTTTAAAGCTTTCTGTATTGACAAATATGGAAGATAAGCATCGCCCTCTGGCGGCCATGTTTTTTGACAAGTCATCATGGCTTGATTTATCTTTGGTAGAGGGTCATCACAGAAACATTTCTACTAAATAATATTGACATAGGTCGAGTGGTTTCTAATAATTTCTCTGTATCGATATACAGGGAAAATAAGCCCCGCCCACTGGCGGCAATGTTATTGAAGAAACATAACGGCTTGAACAATATTGGCAGAGGGTCACCAAAGAAACATTTTTTTCCAAGTTATACTGGAGAGGGTTTACTATAGAAACATTTCTGCCACGTTATATTGAAATCGGTCTAACGGTTTCTGACAAGGAGATTTTAAAAGTTTTCTATATAGATACATAGGGAGCATAAGCCCCGCTCCATGGCGGCAACATATTTTGACGAATCATGACGGCTTGAATAATCTTGAAAGAGGGTTATCAAATGAGCATTTCTGCCATGTTATCTTGAAATCGTCCAATGGTTTCTGATAAAAAGATTTTTTAAAGTTTTCTATATAGATGTAGTGTGAAAATAAGCCCCTTCCCCTTGCGGCCCTGTCTTTTTGAAGACTCCTGATGGCTTAAGTAATCTTGGTACAGGGTCACCAAAGAAACATTTCTGCCAAACTACTCGTATACTGAAATCGTTCCAGTGATTTCTGACAAGAAGATTTTAAAGTTTTTACTTTTGGTTGCCCTTGCAACCAGAATCCTGCATAGATTCCAATTTTTTTCCCCCAATTTTGAATCAGTACCACCCAAGGATCATTCCTGTGAAATTTGGTTGAAATTGGCTCAGTGTTTTAGAAGGAGATGTTGTTTAAAGACATTTGGACGGACGCACGGACGGACGACATCGACGACGACGACGGACGGTGAATGATAACAATAGCTCCCCCTCTAGCCTTCGGCTAGTCTA
Source organism: Anodontia alba (assembly GCA_964016985.1). Classification (NCBI taxonomy): domain Eukaryota; kingdom Metazoa; phylum Mollusca; class Bivalvia; order Lucinida; family Lucinidae; genus Anodontia; species Anodontia alba. The sequence continues at coordinate 31,141,572 of OZ024826.1, read as the reverse complement.
CTGTCATCATGAAATATAAGAAAAACAACTGGTTCTTTATTTCCCTACCGTATTTTACGTGACATCATCAACACATGCGTATGACGTCAGTAAACGCGGCATTATCGACAGTTCATTTATGATGTTAAGTATTTACAGACCTATTTCATGTATGCTCTTATACGCTTTGAACAGTGATTTAACCCCTGTGTTTATGATGTTTGATCGACAACTGGTCCCTTCACTGTAAATCCTTGTCACATTTCTATTCATTTTTTTTTTTTTTTTTTTTTTTTTTTTTTTTTTTTGCTTTAAAAGAAAAAGTTGAACGGACCAAAAATAAACCGTAAGCCCATCATTGCTGCGCATTTGATAGTAAAAATTATCGCAAGGTGATAGTAAAAAAATTCAACTGATGGTCTATAGGTATTTTAAAGTGAAAAGTCACGAGAGGTATAATAAACGTTATTACTTTATATTAACAGTATTTACCTGCAAAACAGGACCCGTCAGTAGAACGTACAACCGTAGAACAAGTCAGTAGAACTATCGCCTGTGAAAATAAAATGACAAGCTTTGAAGTTAATTTCTTATCATCAAAATCATAATCAAAATTTAATAATTTTATCATTTATCTCAAATATAGCACATACCCCCGCGGCAAGAACCGACATTTACAAGCGCTCATTCTTCCCTCAAAACATTAGAGATTAGTGCATATCACAGATGTAACGCTTGAGTTTATTGGCCAAAATCCGGTTACGTGCAAGTCTCTTTTTCCAGATGGAAGCCTAGCGGGCACTATCATGTTATTCGGACCGGGTCCCTATCACCCGATAGTGCCCGCTACGGACTTCAGCGAAGTTTTCCCAACGGAAAAATACGAACTAATATGTTGAGTTTCGGTTTGGTGAAGCGCATTACGTTTATGCCGGTAGCCAGTACAACCTTCACTTTGTTTACATTCCTGATTCGTCTGTCACGTATCGTTCAGCGTTCATTGTAGAATGAATCAGGACAGATTTGCAGAGCTCTCTGAAGCTCAGCTCAACGCTTTACTGAGCGACAAAAATGCCAAGAAAACAAAAGAAGCAACAAAGAATGCTGCTTCAATATTCCACGAATATTGCATCGCTAGAAGGGGTTACAGAAATTCCTATTCAGTGGACACACTGCAGGCAGATGCAATGGATACTCTGCTTGAATCGTTTTATGCCGAAGCCAGGAACAAAAAGTAGTCTCCTTTTTGGCAGGCAAGTTAAATCAAAATTAGAGCAGTTACAGAGAAGAATGATGCCATAGATTCAGATAAGAAGGAAGAATGGGGTTATTCAGGGATAATTATTTCCTATTTAGCTGTGAAAACATGCCTCAGCCTATGTAATTCTGATAAATACTCACAATTTAGGTTACTTTCAACATAGGTGTAAGATTATCCCTGAATTATCCCCATTAACCTGTCTTATCTGACCATATAAGAGTGCTGGCATGGCATTTTTCTGCATAGCTGTTCTAATCTCTGTTTTAAAACGTGAGGCATAATTTTAAGTTATTTCAGAAACTCTTAACCCTGAAAGGGCCAAGCAAAATTGCAGCAGACGACAGTCTAATTTCTTTATTTCTTATTTTTCAGAGAGAAATAAAGGCTTAACATATCCTGTGAATTGTCTGTCTAGCAGAAAATGCACATGATATGCCATTTCTTATTTTCTTTGCAAAATAATAATAATAAAATAATACAAAATGTCGTATGCTGCAATCGTGATTGGCTTTTTAAGGGTTAGCATGTCATACCAGGGAATAGTTCAATGCACTAAAAGCAATATAAACCACAGCTGAGGGCCCTATCAAGGTTTATGGACTGCCCTCGGGCCAGGGCCTGGACTGCCGGGTTGATATGGCCCGAGCCGTAGGCGAGCGCCATATCAACCCGGCAGTCCAGGCCCTGGCCCTCGGGCAGTCCATAAACCTTGATAGGGCCCTCAGCTTAGGTTACTATTGCTTAATTAGAATGTCCTTCAAGATTCATATTCCCTCTGCTGAAGGTGCAGATGATGTTATGACTAGGTTTATCTTTTTAGTGAGAGCTTGGGACTAATTTCTAATTTCTTGTCTTATCGTTAAAATAGAATTTGTATGTGATGAGAGAGAGAGAGAGAGAGAGAGAGAGAGAGAGAGAGAGAGAGAGAGAGAGACAGCAGAGGGGGTGAGTTAGAAGTCAGAGAGGGAGAGACAGAGAGACGGACAGGAAGACACAGAGAATAAAAATGTTAATTTTACTATGTATGCAAGAATATGTAATTATTTATCCTTTAACTTCACATTTGAAAAAGAAATAACGTCTGACCGAACTGAGAAGGTCTGAACAGTTCTAAAGGTACCGTACAACCCCTAACTATTCGGACCCATTAACAAATTTATGTTCACAGTCCCATAAAAAAAAGGACTTTGGCAAACATTATGTGGTGTCTGACCTGATTCTACACCGTTTACATTAAATGCAGTAGTTTCTATGAAGCATAGTAATATTAAAACGTAATCAGACACTCCTTCTACAGTCGAACTTCAATGGCTCGAACTCCTTTGGGACCCTGAAAATTTGTTCGAGACAGCGGTAGTTCGAGCCTCGGAAGGTTACTATTAGTGCCACACCAGGAGGCACAATGGAGATAATTGTGGGATACCTTTTCGGTGTTCTATATTTTAAATTTATGTTGTGTGTACTCATCAGAATTGCCTCATAGAGGCAATTCTAATGAGTACACACAGCATACTTTACAAGAAAAAAGAAGAAAATCTCCCTAAATTATCCGTATTTGGAGGAAATCCCTGCGGACTCAAGAACGTGTTCGACTCATCCATGATAAACGAGCCATCGGGGTTCGAGCCACTGAAGTTCTACTGTATTTGAAATGGACCAGACTGATGTGTTGACGGGTAAAGAATAGCTCAGGCTCATGATAGTGAGCACATTTAAGCGATGTTTGAGATGCTGTCTTATTACTGCATCACGAAAACATGCCTATATAATTTTGACCCCCTTAAACCCCACTTTTATATAATAAAACTGGGGTTTACAGGGATGTACATTATTTTTCTTATTTCTGCTCAAAAACATAGATTGTGGGTACTCGTTAGAACCGCCTCGTTGAGGCGGTTCTAACGATTGCCCACAATCTATGTTTTGAGCAGAAATATAAAAAAATATCAGAGTTTTTCATCGGAAAATTTTCAATTTTTGGAGGTGGAATTTTCTATATATTTGATTAAGCGTGTTTTCGTAATGGACCGGCGCGCGCGCGAATCGCGCCGGTCTTTTTGTATAGCTTTAGATTTTTATATATGGAAGAATTTTCGATTGGCTCACTGAAGACTTTTAATATTTTCTGGGATCGTCGGAAATATATATATATATAAAAAATAATAATAAATAAAAAAAAAAGTATATAACAAACTGTGTTATAAACAGATTAATGTCTATTTTATTTTCATTTCAATCAAGAAATTTCATAAAACTTAATAAAAGGAAACATTAAAGAATCACATTGTTGTTTTTTTTTACCTGTTACATTGAAAATTTATTAAACTTTAGTATACCTTGTTCCATGTCTCTATGTAAACATGAACAAAATTTGCGGCGGTACTTAGATATTTACGTCTAAATATTTTGTCTTGTGTTACATAATATTAATGAGCTATAACGTGAGAGAATGTACTTCTGACATGTGCGCCCAACGACTCAAATCAGCCTGCGCATCCGTGCAGTCTTCGCTGTCATTTGGCTATCTAAAATGAACTCAGTGAATGTTCTGAACAGGCTGCGCGAATGAATCTTCACTGGGTACACGTTCAAAGATACGTTTCCTGACATGATGGATCATAAAATAGTGAAAACAGAGTAAGTAGAGATCTACATTATCATTACGAAAACACGCCTATTCAAATATATTGAAAAATTTTCCGCCAAAAATTGAAATTTTTCAGATAAAAGAAATCTGATATTTTTCATATATATAGGATTGTGGGTACTAACGAGAACCCACAATCTATGGTTTAAGCGGAAATAAGAAAAAATGTAAACCCCAGTTTTACTGTATAAAAAATTGGATTTAACGGGGTCAAAATTATATAGGCATGTTTTCGTGATGAAGGGAGTTTTCAGTTTTGCAGATTTTAAACCAGCTTTTTCGTTTGTTTCTTAATTCTGGTAATCTTTGTTACTGCATAAATCTGTTTTGATGTGCTCTATGACCCAATTCCCTCTCATATTGCAAAGGTGAAAATGCTTCTGTTTACATAGCAAAGATAAGAGGCCCTTTCAGAAAGGATGGGGAAAAAAAACATACTTTCCGGTCAGAGTGAACTCCCTTTGAAATGGGTCCATTCACCTTAAAATAAAACTTGCATCAGTTTAATCCATTGAAGACTGGAGACCCCTAAACGGTAACTAGCAAACAACGCAGACCCAGATCAGACGCCACAGAAGGCGGCGTCTGATCAGGGTCTCCACTGTTTGTAAAATGTTCAACCATTTTTTCTGCCTGACATACCTAAAATGGACTGTTTCCATATATGGTGTTGGAGAGCTCATTCAGACCTGAAAGGGCATTATCCGCTATGTTTCTAGTACATGTACAGCCAGTTCAACAATCTAGCAAATGTTTGGACAAAGATAAGAAAAGTGGTTTGAGCTGCGACAGAAGAAAATGTACCTTCTGAAGTGCGCCAACATTACGAAAACACGCCTATTCAAATATATAGGTAATTTCAACTTCAAAACCTGAAAATTTTCAGATAAAAAACTCTGAAAGTTTCCTTATTTTTGCTCATAAACATAGATTGTGTGTACCCGTTAGAACCGCCTCGCCGAGGCGGTTCTAACGAGTACCCACAATCTATGTTTATGAGCAAAAATAAGAAAAATAATATATACCCCTGTAAACCCCAGTTTTACTATATAAAAGTGGGGTTTAAGGGGGTCAAAATCATATAGGCGTGTTTTCGTGATGAGGAAAATTTAGATCAGCCAGCGTACTCGCGCGGTCCTATCAGAACCTTCATACGACGCAATTGGATAACTAAGAAAGCAAACTGTCTTCATATAACGAAGACTCGTCTTTGATTTTTATGTTTGTTTATCTTGAGGTTTTACGGCCCAGTCAACCCAATGGGGTCATGTCTCCAGTCGGACGCACATCCAACTGAACCACCGAGATGTTTATGTTTTGTGTCCAACTGTCCAATACTATTCACGCTTTCTGTATGGACAAATGTAATAAAAAATAAAATGAATGAATTAAGGGTACTTAAAACACTTGGGGCAGACTTCTGGGACTTTCTTTTAGCAAGTCTGCACACAACACCTAATTTGAAAAGGGGTCTACTCTAAAAAGAGGAATTTGCTCCAAAAAGGAGCAAATTATTACTTTTTACAGTAGACCCATTTACAGATAAGAGGCAAAAACATTTTGGCAGAAACCTTCCACATTGAAACAATATCCATTGCCTTAATTGTCTCTATTAAACAAACATATTGTTTAGACTTTGGAGGAGACATTTGGCAATTGCTTTCATGAGATGATTTGAGTCGCAGCGTGATAAAACATACTTTCTGATATGTGCGCCCAACAAAGACATAAATCAGCCTACACGTTCGAGCAGTCTGATCACATCATGACAACATGCCTATATAATTTTGACCCCCTTAAACCCTATTTTTAAATAGTAAAACTGTGGTTTACATGGGTAAACATTATTTTTAGCTCACCTGAGCTCTGCTCAGGATGAGCTATTGTGATCACTTTTCGTCCGTCGTCCGTCCGTCCGTCCGTGCGTCCGTCCGTTAACATTTTCAAACGACTTCTCCTCTGAAGCCGCTGAGACAATTTTGCTCAAATTTCATATGGAGCCTCCTTAGGGTGGGGGAACGAAAAATTGCTAAAATGGTTGCGGTCCGTTGACCAAGATGGCCGCCACGCCCATATATGGTAAAAACCTTTAAAAATCTTCTCCTCCAGAACCGAGAATGCCTTGGGGCTGAACCTTTGCAGGAATCATCGGGGACGGGAGGTCTACCAAAATTGCTAAAAGAATTGTCGTATGTTGACGTTTGACATTTTTACGGCAAGGTCAAGTTTGCTTCCCTATGCATTTGTATGGGAAAAACCTTTAAAAATCTTCTTCTCCAAAACAGAGCATGCCTTATGGCTGAATCTTTGCATATATCTTCGGGAACAGGAGGGCTACCAAAATTGCTAAACTAATGGTCGTGTATTGACATTTGACCTTTTTACGGTAAGGTCAATTTTGCTTCCTTATGCATTTGTATGGGAAAAACGTTCAGAATTTCCAACAACTTCTCCTCTGGAGCCTCTGGGCCAATTTTGCTCAAATTTCATATGGAGCCTCCTTAGGTAGGGGGAATGAAAAGTTGCTAAAATGGTCACGGTTTGTTGACCAAGATGGCCGCCATGCCCATATATGGTAAAAACCTTTAAAAATCTTCTTCTCTAGAACCGAGGATGCTTGTGGGCTTAATGTTTGCATAAATCATCGGGGACAGGGGGTCTACCAAAGTTGCTAAAATAATGGTCATACATTGACATTTGACCTTTTTACGGCAAGGTCAAGTTTGCTTCCTTATGCATTTGTATGGGAAAAAACATTTAAAAATCTTTTTCTCCACAACCGAGGATGGCTTGTAGCTGAATCTTTGCATATATCATCTGGAACGGGCGGTCTACCAAAGTTGCTAAAATAATTGTCATACATTGACATTTAACCTTTTTACGGCGAGGTCAAGTTTGCTTCTGTATGCATTTGTATGGGCCCCATACATTTGTATGGAAAAAATGTTGATAATTTCAAATGGCTTTTCCTCTGAAGCCTCCGGGCCAGTGTTGCTCAAATTTCATGTGGAGCCTCCATGGGCAGGAGAATGAAAGATTACTAAAATGGGTATGGTCCATTGATCAAAATGGCTGCCATGCCCATATATGGTAAAAACCTTTAAAAATCTTCTTCTCCATAACTAAATAAGCCCTGGGTCCTAATCTTTGCACAAATTATGGGGGACAGGAGATCTACCAAAATTGCTAAAATGATTGTTCTATGTTGACATTTGACCTTTTTAATTCCAAGGTCAAATTTGCTTCCCTATTTGTGTGGGCCATATACATTTATATTGAAAGTATCGAAGTGACTTGTAGATCAACAGTAGTTAAAATTGTTTTGATTGGAAATCTAAGCTGGCCATCATCTGGTTTATATTTATAATATTTCCCTGCCACTGTGCTGTTTACATGTATAAAATCATGATTCTTTAGAAACCACTTAGCCAATTTCCACCAAATTTCACATTGATCCTTCTGTTGAAATGTGATTGATAGTTTATTCAAATGATCATGCTCCATTGACTGTCAGGCCCATATATTCTTCTTCAAAACTAAGAACTGCTCAAATGATGATATTTTCATTAGTTGTGATGATAGGATTGGAAAAATGTTGCATAACATCTGCATGTCTGCAGTGGCTATGAAACTCAGGTGAGCGAACCGTGGCCCGTGGGCCTCTTGTTTTTTTTTTTATTTCTGTGGGTACTCTTTAGATTTGTGGGTACTCGTTAAAACCGCCTAGTCGAAGCGATTCTAACGAGTACCCACAATCTATGTTTTGAGCAAAAATATGAAAAATATCATAATTTTTTATCTGAAAATTTTCATTTTTTGGTGGTAAAATTCTCAGTATATTTGAATAGGTATGTTTTCATAATGAGAGCCTTTGCTGACCGCACGGAGAAAACTTTGGTTATCAAAAACGCGCCCAGTGAAGATTCTGATCAGCCTGCGCGAATGCGCAGGCTGATCTGAATTTTCGCCTGGCGCTTATGTAGAAGATACGATTACTGCAGTTCCGGCTTAAGTCATGCGCAAGGCAAAACAATCATATGCGGACTACGAAAGTACAGATGAACTTGGCTATACGCGCGTAGTCCCATCAGGGATTTCCCTGCCCGCCTTTAGACTGATAGGATTCTGTGAAATATACCGTCAACCAAAGAAGGCCTTGATCAAACTGCATAAACGTACGTACTTATCTGGTCCTTTCCTGTTCGCATAAGGCAAAAAAGGATGATCGCTAGATGTGCCTCATTCTCATTTCTTCGGCATGCAGTTTTGAAACTGTGATTCTTTAAATTAAGCGGCTAACAAGGGTTTTGCGTGATCCTCGGTCTTGTTGTAGGATCTTCTACATCTTAACTCACTCTCCTTTTAATTAATTTAAATGAACTGCAACGCAAGAATAAGTGCCTTTGAACATATGTGTCCAGCGAAAATTCAGATCAGCCTGCGCATTTTGCACTGACTGATCACAGTTTTCACTGGGCGCACTTTAGATAGCCAAGGGGTAAGTTCTCTTCATGCAGAAAACGAAGACTCTGATCACACTGCATGGATGCACAGGCTGATTTGAGTCTTCATTGGGCACACATGTCAGAAGGTACTTTTTTCAACATTACGCTTCAATCTTAGAAGGACGTAGAACCAAGTTGACAGACACCAGAATTGAATGGTTTTATGGATATTCACGACCAGATCAACTCAGTATTGTCTACTCCATGTCTACAATTATAAGCATATTTTTAGGGGCTAGATTGATTTTCCGTCATTTCTACAAGGGGGTGCAACTTTCGTGGCATACTGTTGGCTGTGCTGCGCGTTAATCCCCTTCTAAAAAAAGCCTCTACTCTAAAAGCAAAACATTTGTACGAAGGGGAGTACATTTTTACTTCTTAGAGAAGACACCTTTTCAGAAGAAAGGCCAAACGATGTTGAACTAGAGCAAGTCGATGGTGCACCATCGCATATCCCCGCGCCAGTGCCATATCTCCGCGCACATCAAAATTCTAAATGCATTCCTCTAGTCCTCATTCATAGGGCAATTACCTGTGTCAGTTTCAAGGTTCTAGCTCAAAAAGCCAAGGAGAAGTTGTGTGATAATAAAAAAAGGACCAAAAATCTTATTTGCTGACCTCTGGTGACCCCTAGACTTGCACCCGGTGCCAAATTTTGGCACCACTATAATTTATTCTTTACTACCTTTGATTTGATATGCAAAGTGACTATGTTTGAACAAAATGGATTTTGGACTCTTCGCCCTCCACAGCCCCCACCCCCAGCCTTGCCCCCAGGGGTTACATCGAAATTCCAAATGTGTTCCTCGGCGAGGCGGTTCTAAAGAATACCCACAATCTATGTTTTGAGCAGAAATAGGAAAATTATCAGAATTTTTCATCTGAAAATTTTCATTTTTTGGCGGTAAATTTTTCAGTATCTTTGAATAGGCGTGTTTTCGTAATGTCTTAAGAAGTGATACATCTTCAAGTGAGATACTTCTGTTAATATTGTTGTGTCACCCTTTCTAAAAGAGATCTGTTCCAAACAGAATAATTTGCTTCCCGTCGGAGCAAATTCTTTCCTTTTAGTGTGAATTGCTTTTCAAGAGGGATTTCGATTCAGTAAAGCAGAAAGGAAGTCACAAAGTTTGTCTCCCTTGTAATGGCGGGAAATATACCTAGTGTATCCGGTCCCCTTACGGTAATCCCTTAGAATATCGGCCAGGCCAAAGGAAAAAATTATCTTCGAGCATGCGCAAAATGCACAGATTCAGGTTCATCCCACGCACGCGCATAGTATCATCCGGGAATTTGCTCTCCAATGATATGTTATATGGTGCCCAATGATTTTGTTAGCGGACAGCGAAGGCCCTGATCAGACTGCGCGAATGCGCAGGTTTATCTGATTCTTCACTGTCCACATATGCCCCAAAGATACATTTCTGCTTGACGCCACCCATATTGCCTTATTGTTAGACTTGACATTTATATATGTATTTACTTCCAAGTCATTATTACAAAGCAATTTCTCGAGAATGTTATGTTTATTGACATAATGACAATAATTCTTAATGTAGTGCTTAGCTAACTGACAGCTGAGTAAAAAAGGTCGTTGAAAATTGGTGTCATAAGAAAAGTGTTTACGGATTTATACGAACAAAGAACAGCTAATGCTTATATCAACCGGCACGTCCGAAGTATAGTCAGTTTTCATCACATTATTAAGTCCTCAGGATCACGGTTATATTCAGTTCGCAGGGCATAGGTGTAGGTGACTAGTCTTTCTTTCATTCCGGCTGTGCGTATTTTGGGCAATCTTCTTCAACAAGCTTTTGACAGACGTAAATAAACATGAATTATACTTACTATCTACAGAAACATTTAGATACCAGTAGTCTCCTCTAGTTCATGGACGTTATTACGCCTATTATTAAGAACTGGTTGATAGTGAATCACAATATTTTCTTGAGTTATAAATGTAAACTGAAACTCCCTTGTCCACCTTTTGAAAGTAGCATAAAATAGATACATGTACAATTCACAATAAACTGCAACCAAACGTTCATGGGTATTGTTGTGAGTCTTCTAGCGTCAAACATTTTAGTATTATTTTTTACTCATATTTTGTCTCTTTTACTGAGACAATCGCTTAAATCCTTACATTTAAATTCCGCAAAACCGTTAAGATGCATGAAGTTATTTGAGTAATTCAGAAATATTAAGATTATACACAAATCCCTAGGCTACATGTTTCAGGCTAATTTTTTTGAATAGACGCACGTATTACGAAATAGCTGGTAAATCATTCTGTAAGCAGGTGGCGGAGGCCCTGATCCGACGGTACAAATGCGCGGTCGGACCTGCTCCTTCGCTCTCCGCATATACCCCAAAGGGCCCTTTGCTCATATATTAGCCATCTGTAGTGTAAAATGCGATCAGTCAGAACTAAAGGACCCTCAACGTGAGAAAACGTGCCTTCTTACATGAGCGCCCACCGAAGACTCAAATCGGCCTGCGCATCCACGTAATCTGAACAGACTCTTCGCGGTATGCATGGAAAAACTTTGTATCCTTGGTTACCCAAAATGAGCCCAGCGAAGATTCTGATCAGACTGCACGAATGCGCAGGCTGATCTGAATCTTCGCTGGGCGCACATGTCCGCAGATGCGTTTTCAGAAGTTTTGGCTCTAACTGATCCTATTAATCTTAGCTAGACGGCAGAAGGTCTGTAAATATTTTCCGATATGTTATTCTATCGTGATAGAAGATGTCTAAAACACCCTTGTCGTAATAATGAAGGAAGATCTTCCTTAATAAAATACGAATTTACGAGATTGCAAATGCTATCATTTTCCCTCAATATTAGACACTTACGACATTACGTATGATACACAACGTAGAAAAATTGGCTTTACACTATCTCCGGGCAACGAAGGACCAGATCAGACTGCGCATGCGCATTGGCTGTCGTTGCCCACTCTCAGCGACAAAATCATTAAATACCCTAGTATATATTGGCAAACAGAAGAAACCCTGGTCAGATTTGGCCGACCATCAAGCTCGTCGGAACCATAATTTTTCTGTTATTATGTGAGGGACGGTTAGTGCACTTCGCTCATATTGTTTTACTGATATAAATCGAAGGAATATGGCACCAGTAACTGAGCGTGTTTGTTTTTTTTTTTTGTTTTTTTTCAGAAAACCTGAATTAAGCCTGGTTATAGCAATATTCCTGAGAAAAATAAAATAATACCATCGAGTGATTAAGCGAGAAGGCCAATCTAAACAAAAAGAAAATGTATGCAAACAATGGATAGTAGGAAATATGGTGTTCAGGAAGAACCGTAATCAAGAACATAGTCTACCAATAAGACCAAGCGGAGGAGTCAACGAACCAGTCTACCCGCTATAAACCAACGAAAAGCAAAGTAATCAATTCCCTTTTCCAAAACGAGGAGATTACAATGTCTGACAGGACTCTAAAAAATAACAAGGCAAAAAACGGGACAAAACATGGAAAAAGCTCCAAAGGGTGCCGTCACAGGGCCTCAAAGAGAACAAACATTAGACCCATAGCCTCAGAAAAGTCAGTAGTACCGTATTCGACCTAATTACTGCACATACTCCTATAAGCGCACAGTCAAGCAATACATTGAATCTTCAGATTACGGCGAGTGTACTTTTTGTATACTTCCTAATAAATGCATATGTTGTAAGTACCTATTTGAATTGCATCGACTTGTCAATGCAAGTCGATGCAATTCAAATGGGTAACAATAGCATATCTTTTCAGAAATCAGAAAAAAAACCCATAAACATATCGCATAAGCATCATTTGATGTCCTCCGCTTCCGCTGATCTTTTATTCCCTTAGTATACGATTTATTTAACCACATGTTTTCAGAGTAATTTGAAAAATCTAATCGCACAGTGCGGTGGTTAGGTCGAATACGATGCATGTAAAAGTATCGGGATGCATTACGAAAACAAGCCTATTCCAATATGCTGAAAATTTTACCACCAAAAAAATGAACATTTTCAGATAAAAATTCTGATATTTTTCATATTTCTGCTCAAAACATAGATTGTGGGTACTCGTTAGAACCGCCTCGGCGAGATGGTTCTAACGAGTACCCACAATCTCTGTTTTGAGCAGAAATAAGAAAAATAATGTATACCCCTGTAAACCCCAGTTTTATTATATAAAAGTGGGGTTTTAGGGGGTCAACATTATATAGGCATGTTTTCGTGATGGGGGTGGTTTATCGATTTTACTTGCACCGAAGCTCCAGGGTTCAAATATTGTACACCTAAATGCTAACGTCAGAACATATCACATGAAAACTAAACAGGAAGCAAAGTGGGCAGTCGTACAGCGGATGACCGCAATGCTAGTATTCAAACAGGACTAGACCACGGGTGAACACAGTCTATTCAGGTTCAGTCATGATAGAACTTATGGTCATTCCTAGATAAATAGTACATACACAGATCAACTGTTCCTAAAATGCGCAGTATGTTCAGGGTCGGTATTTATTCCGTTTCAACCATCATGGTTCACATACATCCGCGCAGTCTGATCAGGGGCTTCGCTGTCCGCCAAAATAAGTTATTGGATATATGCAGTAGCAACCCAGCGGGTTCGTCTGTCATTACTGACAATGACCAATCCTAATCAACTGTGTGATGTGTGCTTGTTGGTGTGTTCTAAGACGGCTGATGAGACTAATCTTAGCTCTAAACTGCCCGTTTCAGATAGAACTTGAGAGGTCTGAGGAAGAAAGATCTGTTGGTGATGATTTAGCGGGTACATGACGTCTGAACAAGTCGCTTTAATGTCGATGCAACGTCATTACGTTGATGCGACGTTGTCTCAACGTTGTGTGCCTGCTGGAAAACATTGGCCTAATCTGCTTTCGCGGACACGTAGGCGTATCTGGGTTTTCAGTATTTAGCAAATGATCCTCGTAAAAGAGACACTCAGGTATGCAAATATTGTTAGCTTAACCCTTATACTGCCAATCACAACAATTGTCGTCTGCTTTGTCATTTGCGTGTGATTTTAAAAGTCATTTTTGCAACCAATTTGGACCCAGATCAGACTGCTCCTCTATCAGAGTCCACACTGTTTGCCTGTATGCAGAAATAGGTTCGAAAAGTTTGCAAGAATATTCAGCAGACGACATAAACAGACGACATTTTCAGATGCAGGTTTTCTTGGCATTTAAAGGGTTTAAAAAAAGCTTTACTGACAGATCAAAACTAACCTTTAATGAATGATAAAGCAGAGACCTTTTGCTTGGCGTACTGAATCATTCAGAGAATTATTTCAAGTATGGCATAACAAAGTATCCAGACATTAAGATAAGAACACTTCGTTGTACATGTAATACAAATACACAGATAAAAGGGTTTGTATTACTAGTATAATTCTCAATCCCCGAATCACAGTCCCTCTATTATATTGCATAAACAGAATCACTAAGTATTTGTTTTTTTGTTGTTGTTTTTTTTGTTTTTTGTTTGTTTGTTTTTGTTGTGTGTGTGTGTGTGTGTGTGTGTGTGTGTGTGTGTGTGTGTGTGTGTGTGTTGTTGTTGTTGTTGTTGTTGTTTTTATCCTCTGCCTCTTATTAGTCATAGAGTGCCAAGTCTCACAGGACACCGGTATGGCTCAACATACATGTATGCTCATACTGACTTGTTCCAAACGTTCTTTCCTTTTATAGTCTGTTTTGTGATGTCAAAATTGGTCAAAATGTATAATTACTCTGAAAGGAGAGTAGACCACTTTTCAGAAGGGCATTGGTGTACATGAAAGCACACAGAAACTTACATTTTTCTCCTTTGTAATATAAGGCTAAAAACTACCAAACTTATCCATTCACTTTAACCCATGGCTGACTAGTGGACTCTTCTACCTCTAGTCTTTGGACAGGTCCATTTCCAGTAGAAGAGGTGTCTGGTTAGCTTTTATCATTACCGTGTATTATAAAAATTCCTGTATTTGCATGCAAACTGTGTAGACCCTGATCAGATGGCGCATTCTGCGGCATCTGATCTGGGTCTACACTGTTTGCTAGTGTCCCTTTTATAGGGTTAACATATAACCGTATATGAAATAAAACGCGTTTACAGAGAACAGGCCGTGGATAAGTAGATCTGGAGCTTCATGGACGGTACAAATATCATTATTGCTTTAACCCTTTTCCACCCTGAGTTTGTGAAATGGACCTTTCCATCATTGAATTGGACAAATATCAAATAGAATGGCAAACAGCGTAGATTCTGATGTTGAGACGACTCATTATGAGCCGTCTCATCAGGATCTCCACTGTATGTACAGGTACCTGGTTTGGTCTGCAGGGCTGAAAGACTGAAAGAATGTGCATTTTCCTCGTTTTCGAAAAAAAGTAATGCACAACAACGTTTGCCACATAGCAAAAAGCATTTGCTCTTTGCCTCTAGCAGACGATATGATAAAATATCCCTAATCAAATAAGAGCGGGGTATCTCTAAATTTCAATTACATGAAATTGTATTTTATTGGAATACATCTTTTGCCAATCCACGGATGTTGTAAGTATCATTTAACACGACAAGAAAATTATCCGGTTATATTGCAACAGATCTTTTGCGTCTAGACGTGAGCAATAGGTCAGATTGTCTTTTCTCGTCTTGTTTTGGTTGTTAGAAGACAATACTACTGAAATGCTCAACCGTACAAAACTCTATACTGCCGAGGATTTGATAAGTTGATACTGTTATTTTTTACCATTTCGGCCCTGCAGAGCATACAAATTGTTTTGCAAACAGTGTAGATCTTGATGAGACGGTTCAAAATGAGCCATTTCATCAGAATCAACACAGTTAACTATTTTGTTTCGATTTTTGACTGATACCCCTTTATGGAACAATGGGTCTGACCACATTCAAAAAGGGAAGAGTCACCTCAGAAACTCGGGGATTAAAGGGTTATGATATAAGTAAGCTTCTATAGCTTAAGAATGACAGAATATGTTAACCCTCCGTACACTGATAACAAAGTTAGCAGAAAAAAAATATTATTTTTTCTAGAATGTAGGATTTGCCATTCCATGTGAATCGTCTCCTTAGAAAACGGTCTGTATGTTTTACTATATATATCAAAGCATTCTTTATGCGGACAATGAAAAATACAGTCAAACTTCAATGGCTCGAACCCCTTTGGGACCATGAAAATTTGTTCGAGGCAGCGGTAGTTCGAGCCAGGGTTACTATTCGTGCCATATACGGAGGCATAATCGTGGGATATCTTTTCGGTGTTCTATATTATAAACATATGTTGTGTGTACTCATTAGAATCGCCTCATCGAGGCGATTCTAATGTGTGCACACAGCATACATTTGCAAGATAAAATAAGAAAATCTTCCTTAATTATCCGTATTAGCTGAGCGGCTAAGAGCCAAGATTGTGCTATTCCGGATACAAGCATGACACTTTCCACAATTGTTTAGGTTGCTAAGCCGATGATTTTCTGATATAGAACCACCTTGACAAATTTCCTCTGCGCATGCGCGAAGTAAAATTCACTTCCGGTGTATACAATTTGCACCAAATTTGAGTAAACTGGTAAATACTTGCAACTGGTGCCAATAAATTTGACTCAAAGGGTGCATTATGCCTTCATATACCTTATAATTATTTCCCTGACAATAATGGATAGTTCTGCGCATGCGCAAAAACCTACTTCCGGTTTAGTGTATAATTTCTCCTGCGTTTTTCTGATCAATGGGACAAATGCGTGCCTTCTTTTAAACAGATATACATGTTTTACATGATGCCCATCCTTACAGCTTTACGAGTTACAGTAGATGGAAAATGGAAACAGGACACTGACTAACAATGTATGTATGCGCATGCGCAAAACATTACATTTCAATCACCAATGGTTTCATCAACTTTTGCATCTAAACTCGCGACTTTGAACTTCCTAATGTCTAAGAATATCTGATTTGATCATTTCATAAAATTGTGCCTGTTATATTTTTGGAGACCATTTACAACAACACGAATAAACACACACTTAGTTTGGTCTCCCGACGTTTTTAGGCTGCGCATGCGCAGAAAAAAGTACATGAAACTTCTGAAATTTGTTTTGCGCTTCAGAAACTGTTTTTGATTTTGTGCTTAGATAGACATAGCCACAGAAAGGCAAATACCTATTGGCAGTTACCTTAACTATCACAGCCACCGTCACAGGCACAAAGAGCCGTGCATTGCAGGGCTGCTTTGTTGCACTTACAACGCTTAGTTTTGCAACCCTGGAGACAGCCACACCTTACTAATTCAAGTGAAGTTAATGATGTCTGTGGAATTGTGGTCCATAGTGGACAAAACAATCCAGTTTCCTGTTTCATCCAACCCCACTCATCTCGACTTGGTAATGCTGGCGAGAGACTCAGCGCTTGTCCCCAGATATGGCCTCCCTGATACGCTGCTCTCAGAATATGTTGGTGCAATGCTGCTTGCGTAGGAGGAAGCCTATCCATTGATCGACCCTTCTTTGTAAATAATTGCTTTCTAGCAAAGTCAATACTTGTGCAAGTACTTGTTCCGTCATACAGTAGTATGACGAAACGTTCAATGCTTGATAAACAAGCTGTAGATGGCCTTTCTGGAGCTTTGCATAGTTGCTCAAAGCTTTCTGATACTTCAGGGAAGCTTACCCAAGTTTCCCAAGCACTCCGTTTACCATGGCCAAGGAAGGAAGAGGTCGTGTCACAGCCTGTTAGCGCGTAGAAGAATGGAAGACATTTAGATTTCCTTCTTCCTATCGCTTGTGCCACTAAATGAGATGCAATGCATTTTCGATGTTTTCCAACACCAAAGTCAAGCCAAAGTTCATCTATTCCAAGTTGTTCAAAGACAGACACAGCTAGCACTACAACATCTGTATCAACAGTGCGAACAATCATTTTCTTATGCCCTCTGCTCGCTGCATCTGCAGCATGAACAAACATCCTTGTGTCTGCCTCTTCATGCAAACATGGAGCAAGCGATGTTGTATCTCGAACTGGAGAAACTAACACTTCAATACCGTCTGTGACCACGATCTCCTTGTTTGAATCGGACGCCCAAGCAGAAGAAACCTGTGAGAGATAGTGGAATAATTATTCTTTATTGTCATCAACGCGCAAGAAATCTTGCCAGTTCTTTGGAAGGGCTGTTGACGGGGTAACCCTCCGACGGATCCCTTTTCCACGCTTCTCTCATGTTGAGGACTTCAAACTGTCAACTTTATATGTGTCCCAGACGATATCTACTCGGTCAACTGCATTTAGTTGCGACATGATATATGGTTTGAAAATATCTTGGGCGTACTGTTCAAATGTGGTAACTCCAATAGGTTTGAGCATCTGAACAATTGCGGCCCCATCTAAAATGATTGCGCTCATTTCCTGAGGAGATTCTGTCACAAAAGGGACAAGTGTCTCAAAACAGACAAGTAAATCTGATTTTGCAGAGAATCGTAATTTTCCAGAGTCAGACAAAGATGGTGGAAAGGCTTGGTTCTCGTGTTTGAAGAATTCATCAACATCACCACCTCTATGCTGACATCCGATGTATAGTTTGGAAAATAGAGCAGTGTCATTCTTGGCAAGGGCAAGCTCAGTTTTGCCTTTCGGTTGCGCCTTCTTATCCTGACTGTTAAATAGTACCAACTTATTTCTCGGTATACTGTCATACAGTGGCGTCGTTCTGTGAAAGAGCCTCTCCTCAACAAATGTATCAAACTGCTCCTGACCGATTCGTTTGATTTCTCTACAGTTTTCCGCATGGCTGAGTCAGCAATATCTTTCGTGTCAAGAGATATTATATCACTACTTGCTTCCAGAAATGGATTACCAGATTCTTCGAAGTAGGATACCAAAGCAGTCACTTGTTCAAAGAATGTTTTCTGAACGGCTCCCTGTTGTTCATGGTGACGTGTTTCATCGACATCTTCGGTCGTTAGCTGGTCTTCAAATTCAGCAATTATTCTTGTGATCTCTGGACCCGCCAGCATCCATCGACGGAGTGCACCGGGATTTTCTGTTAAAGCCACAGCTAATCCATCCCACTTGACATACGCGTTGTTTTGTTCATGTGCGTGATCTATCGCGATTGCGGAAAAGAATCTCTGACTTTTCTGAATCGTAAACTTGCCAGCCTTAAACTCGTTTGCGATTTCTGGATGTTTTGATTCAAGACCAATCATATCCCGTATATGAACTGGTAAATACCTTGCATAATTGGTGTGATCCAATGCTGACAGCCAAGGTGCAAGCTGTGTCAGTGAATCGATGTATAGACCGAAATCGGACTTCCGGAGAGATCTGACGAAAATCAAGATGGTGAGTATCAATTCGAGAGTGAGACTCCAGTATTTAAACTGTGGGATAGCCTGTTGCTGCTGCAAACACCAGCCATCAAAGTCTAACATGTCATCGGGGCTGGCTGCAGTCTTGTACTCTTCATATGCATGATTTTGTAAAATAAACAATGCAGCGGCTGTTACCTGATGAGCATGCCTAGTCCTAGTTATGTGGCTGGCTTTAAGGAAAGAATCTGCCATACCAACTTTAGCAACCCCTGCTTGTACAAGACAGTCTGTCCAACCACTGCCATCCAGCCATCCATCGAGGGCTTTGAAAGCTGCCATCTCGATATGAAGACCTCCTAACATCACCACAAATTGGTCCTAACCAAATTGCTCTGGCCAGTTCCATTGTACTTGTTTGGCAATGGCATAGAGGGGTTGATCAAAGGTAACAACTGGAATTTGGCCGGGGTTGAGAAATTGGACTGCCTTTCTAACAACACTCATTGAGTGCCTTATCATTGCAGGAGAGTGAGCTTGTTCCTTGAACAAGGGGAGCATAGCTCCAAGAGAAATACTTTGAGACAGCTCATTATGTAAACTGGCATGGTAAGCTGCCCAAGATATGTATTCATCCTTTTGTACGTCGCCCTGCGTCAGTTTTTCGAAAACATTTTCTAGCCAGCTTTTTTCGCATTGAAAGGCATTTGGTAAAGACATACCGTTTCCTATAAGATCGCCATTTTGGGGCGGTACCACGGGAGTAGATGATGGGAGAATCAAAGGCGGTACAGTTGTGTACGATTCTTGTAATGTGTTAATGGCCTTGCTGGTTGAGGATGTATCAATGACTACGACATCACGAGACTGGCCCTCATTTTCAGCTGTTGGGTGCTGAAACATTAATATGCCAGTTCCATGAAACGAGTCTGTGGCTGTTGTTGAACTCGGATTATGGTCTATATTGTCAACAGCCGCTGTTGTGAAGAGGTTTGTTCTGAGTTTCGGTGGGCATACAACTTGCTCCTGCTCAAAACGTCTACAAACACTATTTGCAAGGTCTGCAGACAACCGAAGTACTCTATCATATGAAATACACAGACCTAGGTGAGAGAGTTTGTCGACAAGGTCTTTTTTTCGTGTATGTGCATGCAAAAGCAGGCCAAGGTAAATAGAAAGGGGCGTTTCGGAGGATCGCGTATGGCGTTCATGTGTCTAGTTTCGTTTTCGTTTTATTGTGTTGAAAGCAATAAGCTGTGATATGGCAAGCGCATTGTTTGATTGAGCGTTCTGGTCTTTGATATTCGAACCTTCATGTATCATGCGCACTAAGCCTAACAAAGACACGGGAACAGAAGATGTTTGACAGTCATCATCAAAACTACCACTGAATTCATCTGTGGAAGACCTTAAATCAAACAAATCCCTTTGGATAATCCTTGCTGCTTTTTGCCAGAACCACAGCATCATTATCGTAATCCATATCGCATGCAGCACTCAACACATGTCCTATGTCGGATTCAAATGCTAACACAACCTGTTTTCCTTGTGGATGAGCTTTTAGATCAAGAATGCTGGCTAAGATTCTCTCTTTAAGTTTGGTAGAATGCACTCGTTTTTCTACATTCAAACCAAGTTCTTTGATGCGAGATGTATAAAGAGTTACCAGATCAGACAGCTGAAAAACAGGAGCTATTGAAGACTCTGTACGAGCATCTTCTATATATGAAACAAGTTCTGCCAGTGCCAAGCTGTTAATCATATCTTCATTGCTTACTGCTGCGCGTTTGCTGCGCTCAAGACTTCTAACACGGTTATAAAGACGAGTAAGGCATTTCGGGTGGTACTTAACTTCCTGTGCCATCACATCACCTGCACTCAACGTTGCAAGCAAAGCCTCGTCTTCGAGAAGCCTAGCACTTTCCAAAGCTCGAGAATTAACGTTGAATGTCATTGCCTCACGGCTTTCCTCGTCACGGATTACCTGGTCACAGAACAGACATGCAACTTTTATGTCTACTTTTGCTTTTTTCTGAGACCGTGTATATTTCCCCCCAACGGAGTCTAACTCCTTGAAATTGTCAGACCTGCGCTTTTCTGCCCTTTCCAATTTAGTTGCATTAAACTTGCAGCGACAGGATTTGTGCCATGAGGCTTTTCGACAACGCAGGGTTGCTTCTATACCATCGCCATCATCAAGGCTTTCTAACGAGATCTTGACTGGAAGTGCGTCAATATCCGAAAATCTCATTAGATTTTCTGTAAAAGACTTGTAACCGCACCTGCGTCTTTTCTCTTTGTGTGCTGGACACTCGAGGCGCTCATCTGTCACATCTTGACAGATAATGCATTTTGTCCAGTCAGAACTAGAATGCGAATCACTGAAAGAAGATGGCGGCGAAAGTGAGGCCGCCTCAGCTAATTTAATGCGTTTAGCCATATTGATTCTACTAATTCAGTTTGTGGAAAAAACCTCAAATGAACGATTGAACACGTGGCTGTATCGTCTACGGTGTAACCGATTTGATGACGTCACGGTCAAATTTCAATCTACTTTCGTTTTCCAATGCGAAATGGCATGACGTCATCAGTGGTAAATACAACGTCCCAAATTTCTGGTGCAACGTCTCCAAAGAGACCTAAAATAAGAATTTGACGGGGACGTAAAGCCTAGATGAAAACAAACAAATAAACCTTTGCCTGGACAGGCTTTTCTTAGTCACTCAAATTGGATAAGTTCCGCAATTATAGATCTACGCAAAACATATTTATTGCATTTATGACCATTTATAGCGATGTTATTAATAGTAAACAGCCAAAAAGGCATTGCGCATGCGCAATTAATAATTTCTAATGCAGTTGTTTATTTATGAAAATGTTTCAAGAACGGTACAACGTTTCCGCTTAAATCATAGTTTAACTGCACCTATTACAATTCAACGCATGTTCGGTAACAGACCAAAACAAGCAAAAATGGACCGCGCATTCAACAAAAAAATGGACTGCGCATGCGCAATATACATTTTTCAAGTGAGCTGTATATCTGGAAACGCTTTGTCAGTCAAGCTATGCAACTGTACCAAGTTTCATTATTCTTATAAAAAGGTAGGCCATTGTGTTGTATCTTACACAATTTTCATGTTTATACCAAAAACGGGTTGCGCGAAAATGCACTGCGCATGCGCAGTGAACATTTGTCAAGGTGGTTCTATATCTAAAAATGCTTAGTCGGTCATGGTCTACAACTGTGCCAAAAACTATGCTTGTATCCGGAATAGCACAATCCATTGAAAATATGGCTCTTAGCCGTTCTGCTATATATCGTATTTAGAGGAAATCTCTGCGGACTCAAGAACGTGTTCGTCACATCCATGGTAAACGAGCCATCGGGGTTCGAGCCATTGAAGTTCTACTGTAGTATAGATAATTTCCAGGAATCGGCACGATCACAGAACACGGCTTACCAATGAAACCAAGAAGAAGAGCAAACAAGCTATGACAGACAGTACACAAACCACAAACCAAAGAAAAACAAAACAAAAACAGCTCCTTCTTCCCCAACAAGGTGATCACAGCACGAAAACATACCTACATAATTTTGACCCCCTTAAACCCACTTTTATTCAGTAAAACTGGGCTTTACAGGGGTATACATTATTTTTCTTATTTCTGCTCAAAAACATAGATTGTGGGTACTCATTAGAACCGCCTCGGCGAGGTGGTTCTAAGGAGTACCCACAATCTATGTTTTGAGCAGAAATATGAAAAATATCTGAATTTTTATCTGAACAATTTCAGTTTTTGGTGGTGAAATTTTCTATATTATTTGAATAGGCGTGTTTTCGTAATGACAATGTTAGACAGGACCTACTAAATATAGCAATAAGACAATGAACAGACTAAAGCATGAAAATGTCCTGCAGCAAGCTTTCACAAGGCCACACAAAGAACCAACCAACACAAGAACCACCGCCTTAGAACGGCCAGTAGTAAACCCTACCGAAGGGAGCGGGTTGTAAATGAGCCAGAGCACGACAAAACCTACAATAAGACTAGTGCGACCAGCAAAGACTCAGATCAGCCTGCGCATCCGCACAGGCTGATAAGAGTCTTCACTGGTCGCATGTGCCTTTTACAGTCTCCGGGCTATCCGAAGAGGGAAAAAAGAGCACCTTTACCATACTGAGTGGATGTACAGGCTGATTTGAGTCTTACCTGGTCACAGAGGCCTTATTGTAAGTTTTGAGGCCCTCTCAGGTGTTTTGGGTAATAGGGGAATAAGGCCGTTTATTTCAGGGGAATAAGAGAACACAAGTCTTAAACTGAAAGGAACAGGGGAACAAAGGCAATTTGGGGGAACAGGGAACATAGAAAACCAAGATTTTGATTTTGGGGAACAAGGGAAAATGCCGATTGTTTCAGGGGAACAAGGGAACAGATACCCCCACCCGCTGGGAGGGCCTTAGTTCTGTCATGTGCTGGCTCAAATCGATTTAACTGGTACCAAAACTTCACCTTGGGTTCAAATGTTGTATAATAATGATAATCATAGAAAAAAAATAATGATAATACAAGCAAAACACAAACAAAGCACACACAGATGAGAACCAGAAAGCAAAGTGGACAGTTGTTGAAGTAAGCTGACCGCAATGCTTGTATCAGGATAGGAAAACAAGACGCACTAAAATAAAACAGAACAGAAACCCTGTCTAGACTGCTTGCCTGTGTTTTAAACGTGATGACGGAAAATGCAGAATATGATCACATTTCTCATTTTAGGAGCAGATGATATGTGTCTGCACCGTTTGCTCAGTATTATCTCGTACATTTGGGGTAAATACGATGATGAACTGGTCTGGAATGGGATGTGCACACGCGCTGCTAGGCCTTCATTCTTCGCTGACAGCATTTTATAGGAGGTCCAGAAAAGACAGGGCGAACGTGCATACTGGTTTGGACATTGCTGATTTAAAAAGAAAAGAAATGACCTAAGCATGTATTGGCCACATTGTGCATTTTTGCAATCTTGCTTTGGCAAATGATGCGCAACGCACAAAAAAGGACCTTATTTAATTTGCGGACAACGTAGGTCCAGATCAGCATGCGCATCCGTGCAGTCTGGCTTGAGCATTCGTTGTTCATCGACAGATACTACAGTAGCCATAAATTCCGTTAGCGGTCAATGAAGGCCCAGATCAGACTGCGCGAATGCGCAGGCTGATCTGGGTCTTCGTTGTCCGCTAATCGTATAATGCTCTTCACGTGTATTAAGCATCAAATTCAGTATGTATGTCTGGTTCTGTGTGGAGCTCTGGTCCTGAGGGATTCGAGAACACAAGAAAAGAAAATTTTGTTTGCAGCATAATTAGAAATTGCACGACAGTTTGGAGCTCAAGAATTGTAATTATGAGCTTAGTAAAATGACATTTCTATCATAATTAAAAATCTGTCAAATAAACTGTCACTCAATCAACTTTTAATTGAAAAATATAAACCACTTTGTGTAGCATTGTATAATAGAACAGTACATTTGAAAAACGTTTCCCTGGTACCACAATACTCGCATATTTGGGGTTCAGATTTGTAAAGCAGCAATACCACGAATATTGCCGCTATTATTACTATTAATGACGGTGAGTGCCACATATCCATCCCAACGTGAGAAAATGTACCTGATAACATATATGCCTAGAGAGAGAGAGAACTCATCCGCGTTGTATCTGATTAGAGTCTTCGCTGGATGCTTTGTGATCAGGAGGACAGCAAATAAATCGTTTTGCGTACATAATAACATTGCAAAAACATATACAGTAGAACCCATCACGAAAACATACCTATATAATTTTGACCCCCTCAAACCCCACTTTTATATAGTAAAACTGAGGTATACAGGGGTATACAGGGGTATACATTATTTTTCTTATTTCTACTCAAAAACATAGATTGTGGGTACTCGTTAGAACCGCCCCGGCGAGGCGGTTCTAACGAGTACCCACAATCTATGTTTTCAGCAGAAATATGAAAAATATTAGAATTTTTTATCTGAAAAAGTCTCAGTTTTTGGAGATGAAATTTTTATATATTTGAATAGGTGTGTTTTCGTAATGTCAATGTCTCGAACATTGATGGCTCGTTTAGCATGGCTGATTCGAGCTTGTTTTTGAGTATCTAATGAATTCTTCCGAAAACTCCAGAAAACAAACATTTAAGGAAAGTTTCTGAATTCATGACGAAATTGTATGTTGTTTGTATTCATTAGAATCGCCTCATCGACGCAATTCTGATGAGTACATTCAACATACCATTATTGTATAGATGGTCGAAACGAATTCCCTAAAGCATCGCCATATACTTCCCGACATGGCACCATGATTAAACCTTAGTAGCTCGAACTTCCCATGTCTCGAACGATTTTCCTTGGTCCCAAATATGTTGGATCCATTGAACTTCAACTGCTTTAACATAAAATGTATGCATTTGTGCCATAGCTGTAGATAAACTCATATCTGGAGTTATGTAAGGCATGACATTTTAACCATATAACATGGGAAATAAGGAAGATTTGATTATTGAGCACCTTTAGATAGATGTATTCAGTAAAAAGATTGCTAGAAGTAACAAACAGCTTTCAAACTGGTTAAAAACTGCAAAATTCTAAAACTCCCCCTCATCACGAAAACATACCTATATAATTTTGACCCCCTTTAACCCCACTTTTTATATAGAAAACCTGGGATTTACATGGGTATGCATTATTTTTTCTTATTTCTGCTCAAAAACATAGATTGAGGGTACCCGTTAGAACCGCCTCGGCGAGGCGGTTCTAACGAGTACCATCATCTATGTTTTCAGCAGAAATAAGAAAAGTATAAGAATTTTTATCTGAAAACTTTCAGTTCTTTTTGGTGGTGAAAATTTCATTATATTTGAATAGGCGTGTTTTCGTAATGTAATGATATAGGCACCTAGACAGCCAAGTTTCCGCTATACATTTTGGAATACATACGGGAACATATTGCATAGACTTGTCAACGTAATGAAGTACATTTTCTCTCACAGGGGCCTAAATAACGTCTACAAAGCTGTTGGACATTGCATTCCGTTCAAATGAATATCTAAACGGAGAATAGCTTAGTTAAGAGAGAACAAAACATATCTGTAAATGGACAAAACTAGTGTGAATCTTAGAGCTATTTCATGAGTTATTACTGTTAGTTCTGTCATATGATCGAATTACTATCGACTACTTGCTAGTTTGTTACAAGAAGCAACAGAAAAACAATATTTAAAACGTGTATTTTATGGTGGTTTTATTGATATAAAATATACCTTTTATTTTAAGTCTTCTATATCGCTTATAAGTATTACATGTACATCTGTGCATAGAAGAGCATATTAAAAAAAAAAAAAAAAAACGATTCGTATGGAGCACTAGGCGAAACTACGAAAAAGACCTGTTCTATGCTTTATGCACCCAATGAAATTCAGAATAAAGCCTTACGACTTTCTTTAATCATAATCCCTTCTTGATTCATTACAAACTGGAAAGAGAGGATAATCAGCATTAAATATATTTATAAAGGACGAAATAAAGTTCAAATCTCGAGTTTTTTATTAGAGTTTATGACAGTCGCATATAATTGATGGTGAATTACTTGCAAAACAGCCCTGCCTAAGTGTGGATTTTCTTAGATAGCTTCACTTATATTTTTGAAGTTATGGCTTGGATGTTACGTTGCGAATGTAATATGTCGTATAATTCACCACTGTGGATGAACTATATATTTTCTAGGCAATATGGGCATAATCCATGTCCAATTTTATATTATAAAAAAATGATAATTGTTTTGTTTCTCCTAGAGGAAAAGAGCTCTTACCCAGCTTCACACACGACATTTTCTATGGGGAAATGAGAAGTGTCTGTCACAATACGTATAAACTACCGACGGTCAAACAAAACACACTGCAACAGAGAAAACGTCTTTGAATTACGAAAACACGCCTATTCAAATATACCTAAAATTTTACCACCAAAAAATGAAAAATTTCAGATAAAAATTCTGATATTTTGTTTATATTTCTGCTTAAAACATAGATTGTAGGTACTCGTTAGAACCGCCTCGGCGAGGCGGTCCTAACGAGTACGACAATCAACGTTTTTAAGCAGAAATAAGAAAAATAATGTATACCCCTGTAAACCCCAGTCTTCCTATATAAAATTGGGGTTTAAGGAGGTCAACATAATATAGGTATGTCTTCGTGATGGAATAGTCAGTTGGAAAACTACTGTGGGAGAGCGTGAGGATTGGAGGCGGGTTAACCAGTTTAAATCATGCGAAACCTCGCCCTAAAATCTGATGCAGCTCCAAATTACAAAATTAATATGTTCGGTCCGCATAGGGGTCCTCCACCTTATCTGTGAAACATTATGGTGAAACACGTATAATGCAAAGGACTGTGATGGAATAAAGCAAAGACGTCAATGGCGATCTGAAACCAGAACACAAAAAACCACAAACAGGCCCTTAATCTTAATTTGCCCGACCACAGACATTGCTAGTCAGGCGACAACCATCTGAAACAGATTCAGGAAGGAGTCATTATTTAGTATGAGGCCCGACCCACCGTCGTGCAGTTAAAGAGGGAAGCTAAGTCAATCATAATTGGGTTAACAGCCATATATACAATTTGCCGCAGAATATACATCAAATTCAATTTTGCCAATAATCTTACTAAACGTTTAGACTAAAGCGCCATAAAATTCAGGTTCGGACAGACATTCTTGCAGTAGTTTTTTTAAGTCTAATACAGAAAACGTGTATTGTCTGCAGTAAATTTCGATCGAGTTGATTTTTTTATATGTACGCATAAAGCAATCTTTTATTCAAGGATTAAGAGAAAGAAGCCAGCTTGAAGCCAAGCATACGCTTTATAAAGGCCAGAGTCCAACAGATTTCGTCATTCAACGGATTCGTCTTCTATAATCATCACGAAAACACGCCTATATAATTTTGACCCCCTTAAACCCCACTTTTATATAGTAAAACTGGGGTTTACAGGGTATACATTATTTTTCTTATTTCTGCTCAAAAACATAGATTGTGGGTACTCGTTAGAACCGCCTCACCGAGGCGGTTCTAACGAATACCCACAATCTATGTTTTGAGCAGAAATATGAAAAATATCAGAATTTTTTATCTGAATTTCTGTACAGTATTGTTTATGTATATACATGAATACATGAGGAACAGAAGAATTCCTAGTATTATAGTATTATAGTATTTTGATACCCCCAATAATACTAGCCTGTATATAATTTGCGCTACGAAAAGACGCTCTTTGCTTTCGACATTTTTAGATTAAAGGTGAACACTATTAAAGAAGAAAACCTGTAACGTCGACTGCTTGAAGCTTACAAAGTAGGTTTTAAGCAAGACTCGATAATATCACAAATTATGGCATAAACGTCTTTCCGTTACATGTATCTAAACTTTTTCAGATGCATAATTATTATATATCCCATCACGAAAACAAACCTATATAATTTTGACCCCCTTAAACCCAACTTTTATATTGTAAAACTAGGGTTTACAGGGTATACACTATTTTTCTCATTTCTGCTCAAAAACATAGATTGCGGGTACTCGTTAGAACCGCCTCACTGAGGCGGTTCTAACGAGTACCCACAATCTATGTTTTGAGCTGAAATATGAAAAAATTCAGTTTTTTTTTATCTGTTTAAATTCACTTTTCGGAGGTGAAATTTTCATGTATATTTGAATAGGCAAGTTTTCGTAATGCCACCCACAAGTTATAGGACAGTAGAATAGTCAGGAAATAATCGAATTGGACTGGAGAGTTGTAATGATGACACAGTTCAGAGAAAGTTAAAATGCATTTACCCAGTAAGCATTCTACATAAATCTACAGCGGGCCATTATGGCCCGTCAGGGTAGCTGACGGGTCGATAACGGCCCTCTGTAGATTTATGTAGAATGCTAGCTGGGTATGTATACATATTTTACAAGTAATTGTTTCCCTGTAGTACCTATATGGTCTTTAGCTGACGAAATCGGAAACGTTATTGTTTTGTTTTGCTTTTGTTTAATAAATTGGTGTTGCGTGGAATTGTTTCCACAAGTCTGGAACTTTGCCGTGGCAACAAAGTAAGCAAATAAATAAAAGAAGATAAAAAGTAGCATTGAGTATGCAAGTTTATTATGGAGTATTTGTATTGGTATCGAGGCCTACAGCGTTACCAGACCGTATATATTAGGGATTTAATAGGTTACACCGTGAATGTTCTGCGGCAATGAATGCGTGGTTTTTCACCCAATCATGGTTGACAGCTTTGCGTGCTTTTAAACTGCAAAACGGTGAGTTGGGCCTAAAAATGAATGACGGCCCCTTCCTTATATGTTAATAGAAAGTCGGCCCCTGATAATATTAATACATGCGAGATAGTTATCAACCCTCAGTAGGTTAATGATCTTATGCCTACAAGGTATTCATAAAAAAGTGCATGTATATTTAAGTTCCTAGACTCATGGAGCGGGAGTTGTAATACTTACTAAAAAGAGCCACAATTCTACTTTTGCCATTAACTAATTTACTGGTAAATGCTATTTTTGTTTCTAAATCATCCATGAATTAATTGGATCATGTTTACTCTTATGATACGGTGTGGTGTTATGACACAGGACCAGTTTTGAACGTAATCAGTCATGACTCTTGACGCTACGCGTTTAAGATGGTACCTGATTACAAATCCCCAAGATGGCGGCCCTTTGCATTCTACAACATAGTATCCCTTTTTTTTACAATACAGTTTTCCGTGTTGTTTTAATGGAAAACAGTACGGAACCTGATCAGATGTTCTGCGACATCTGGTCTGGACGTACTTTTGTTGCTAAGTTTCACTACATGAGGCAAGGCATTAGGTAACACGTTCGTAATAGACTAACGTCCTTCAGAGCTCCATGCCAGTTGGTCTTTCAGAGTATTCAGTATCAAATATTTTATATCCATATACAGTCGAACTTCAATGGCTCGAACTTCTTTAGGACCATGTGAATTCGTTTGAGACATGGGTAGTTCGAGCCACTGAGGGTAATCATGGCACCAGTTCAGGAAGCAAACTGCGATAATTTAGCGAAGTCTTTTTTATTTTTCTACATAATGATTGTATGTTGTGTACTCATTAGAATCGCCTCGATGAGGCGATTCCAATGAGTACACACAACATACAATTCCATGATAAAATAAGAAAAAAAATCATTAAGTATTTGTTTTCTTGAGCTATTGGAAGGATTTTGTAGGGAATGAAAAAAGGGTTCGAATCATCCACGGTAAACGAGCCATCCATGTTCGAGCCATTGAGGTTATACAGTACGTTCAAGCATTCCTACCAAACCAAGAATACTGTAAAAAGTTCCGTAACGTAATACACGCGCATACACACCATGAGCTTTGGAAGAGCTGAATAACCAGAAACTGATCTGGGCTCAGTTGTTCAAAGCGTCGTTAGCTTAACGTGCTCGTTAAAGGTCATTTCGTTAACTGTTTTAGCGGATTCATTATACAATATTCTGATATTTTTTGCTGAAAAAAAGCTACTCACATGTTTTCAGCAAAAAATTTCAGCATATTTGCGTATCACTGGATGTAAATTTTAACGAATCGTTAACTAACGACATCGTTAGCTTTGAACAACTGGGCCCAGATTAGTCTCATAGGACGTCATAACCAGAACGTATTGTCATAATGAGTTATTGATATGCACCAGTAATATAGGATCACTTTGTTGATTTGAAGAAAATGTATTGTAACGTATGTTCTAGAATATAAATGAAGTTCAGGTCTTTGTAGTGAAATACATGCGTTTATTTAGTATGCACAAAATACACTTAGCTTGTCAAGTACTTAAATTAATTACTTAAGGAGACTAGATGCGCTTGATGTATTTTCAGCCATTTTTCATAAGGGCGATAACTTTAGTGACTTCCTGTTTTCTCTCCTGCTCACCTAGCCATTCTAACGAATAAATATACTCTATATGGAAAGAATTTGTTCCCACTTGGAACAAATTCTTGCCTTTTAAAGTAGACCCGTTTTCAAAAAAGGACAATAACGTCTTGCAGAATTGTTTCCCTTAAAAGTGCAACAATTTCCCCTTAGATATTAAGCATACATGCTAGAGGAAACGATGCAGACATCGCCGAACACAGCGTCTGATCCGGGTGTACTATGTTTGTCACTCATCTGATAATTTTAAACATATCAATCGACAATAATATGAAATGATCCGGCTAGAATAGCAGGGACATAAGGTAATTGACATGGACTTGAAGTTCATTACGAAAACACGCCTATTCAAATGCACTGAAAATTTTACCACCAAAAAAATGGCAATTTTTCATATAAAATATTCTGATATTTTTCATATTTCTGCTCAAAACATAGATTGTGGGTACTCGTTAGAACCGCCTCGTCGAGGCGGTTCTAACGAGTACCCACAATCTATGTTTTTGAGCAAAACTAAGAAAAATAATATATACCCCTGTAAACCCCAGTTTTGCTATATAAAAGTGGGGTTTAAGGGGGTCAAAATTATATAGGTATGTTTTCGTGATGCATGCTCTTTCGTACACCGGTTTTGGTGTGGTGTATGTGTATTTTGCACAGCCGGAGCAGAGTTGGCACACATCCTTTTGGCTACATTTTCTTATATGTTTTTATTATTATTATTATTATTATTTATTATTATCAATTACCAGATAACTCTATATGCCATCCCAGTAAGCATTCTTTATAAATTTATAGCGGGCCGTCATCGTCCCGTCAGGGTAGTGACGGGCCGAAAAAGGACCGCTTTCGATTTATAAAGAATGCTAGCAGGGTGTATTGTGCAGAGTCTTACTGGTATTTTTCACGCAGTTAGAACTAATTTTGTTCCAAACATTTAGCGTGAACTACAGTTTAATTGTTTGTAACTTTTTATTTGCGTATTTCTTACATTTCTGCTTTTACAATGTTGTATCATTTTATTGTATAGAATTGTATGTATTTTATATTAGTAGGTTATCGAGGACTACAAGGTAGACAAACTTTTGAAGCTAATTGTGTATCATCTTTAAATATTGTACAAATAAATAAAAATAAAAGAAAAATCAATCTCTGTAATAATGTACAGTAAGACTTCAATGACTAGAACACCGATGGATTGTTAACTATGGCTGATTCGAACTCGTTTTTGATTCCCTAGGAAATTCTTCTGATAGCTTAAGAAAACAATTAATTAGGGATATTTTTCTTAGGATATGTTCCTTACTTTATCAGGAAGAATGTATGTTATGGTACTTATTAGAATCGCCTAATTGGGCGATTCTAATGAGGAAACTCAACATACCATTATTTTACGGAAGATTGAAAAGACATCCCTGAATTATACCCATTTGCCTCCTGACCTGGCGTTATGATTAACCCTCAGTGGCCCGAACTACTAATGCCTTAAACAAATTACCACGGTTCCAGAGATGTTTGAGTCATTGAAGTGTGACTGTATAAACTTACATTTACCTTGTTTGTCTAACCATTTGGTTTGATTATTTGTGTCTTTTGCATAACACTCGTGAAGTTATGGCGTAAATGCTTGGTATAACAGAACCTCTCAGCAATTATGTCTAAATAAAATAGACATACAGACGCATTTACTATACATTTATTGCAATCGAACCCTGATGGGACATATATTCTATTAAATCAGAGCTACGATATTGCCCTTTACAGTATAATCTTTCGAATTATCAATGTTAGCATATTCATTACCAGTTTAGAATTATCAGGGGACGCATGTGTTGTAACTCACAGCCAAGACTATATTGGTTTCAGCAACTTACAGTGTTTCTCGCACCATCTTGTCTATAAACACAAATCTACAAACTCTAGACTCGTATTGGGTAAATCACCATACCGTACCTAACCTACTGTCACAGTAAGCATTCTACATAAATTTTTTGCGGGCCGTTCTCGGCCCGTCAGGGTAGCTGATGGGCCGATAACGGCCCGCTATAGATTTATGTAGAATGCTAGCTTGGGTGCTTTCTATATCCTTCGGAAGAACGTATTCTACTTGGCGTTCATTCTAAATATAAAACTTAAACATATTTGTGATTGACCATATATTGATCTGATTTGTCTTTTCCGATTCTGTCTGGCCTCTGGGCTATGTACTGTTATAATTAACTAACTGTTTAGATTTTTTTTATTTGAAAATATTTTGCTTTTCTCCACCAATTTTTAATTATTGATGTTTTAAAAAACATTATGCAAGTTTTAGTGATTTTGAACGAGGCTAACTGCTTGAAAACGAGCAACAAAGCTACCTACGCTATCGATTTTTGCATAATTTGCGTCCATTCTGACTATTGTGAAATATGCAATTATTTGGAATTTTTTAATCAATGAAAAGAATATAACTTTTGGCGCGTAAATAGTTAAGACAAAGGGTTTTGCATTGAATGAAAACAGAAGTTTGCAAATTTATTTCTTCTGAGTAAAGCGCCGGGCAAAACAATGACGTTATAAAATATGTAAACAGCAGCGTAGTTTTTCGGACATACAGACTTGAGCAAACAGAGTAGACCAAGATCAGACGCCACAGAATAAGCCGTCTGATCATGATTTACACTGTTTGCCATTAATCAAGCAGTTTAGAATAATAAGCCCCGTAACAGATACTTAAAGGGACTTGTTCAAGTTAAAGGACAGGTGTGTTAACCTATTTTAGTCGGGAGACCCCACGCGGGTAATTGGCAAACAGTTTAGACCCAGATCAGACGCCGCAGATCGCGGCGTCTGATCAGGGCCTAAACTGTTTGCATTAGATGCAGGAATTTCTACAAAACATTGTAATAATAGAAACTATTCCGACGCCTTGCTATTGGAAACAGACCTGTCCAAAGAGCAGTGGTAGAAGAGCCTACTTGACGTAAATGAGTCACGATTTGTAAAATTGCAAGTATCGAGTAAAATTGTCGAGTATCGAGTTTAGTTGGTCGAGTATCGAGTTAAAACTGTCAAGTGTCGAGTTCAATTGGTCGAGTATCGAGTCAAAATTGTCGAGTATTGACCTAAGTTAGTCGAGTATCGAGTTGAAATTGTCGACTCGATACTCAACCAATTTAGCTCGATATTTGACCAGTTTAACATGATACTCGACAATTTTAACTCGATACTCGATCAATACAACTCGATAATCATCTACTTTAACTCGATACTCCACAATTTTAACCTGATACACGACAATTTTAATTCGATCCTCGGCCAACTTAACTGCACACTCGACCATTTTAACTCGTTTTTACAACTCCATACTTGATAATTTTGAATCGATACTCAGCATGTAAAACTCGATACTTGACAGATTACTTCAGATTATCCTGTGCATGCGCGTAATATTATTCATGCTTTTGCGCCCCTATAATACAGTCCGTAGTATCCAATTATATTGTAAGCGGACAGTGAAGGCTCTGAACAGACGACATAGTCCCTTCATTTTACAAAGGATAAAACTCTTTCGACTTCCTGTTTGCTGTCATGCACATCGAGCCCCTTCCGAAACCATCACGAAAACATACCTATATAATTTTGACCCCCTTAAACCCCACTTTTATATAGTAATAAACGGTTTATAGGGGTATACACTATTTTTTTTTTTATTTCTGCTCAAAACTATAGATTGTGGGTACTCGTTAGAACCGCCTCGCCGAGGCGGTTCTAACGAGTTCCCACAATCTATATTTAAGCAGAAATATGAAAAATATCAGTTTTTTTTTGTTTTTGTTTTTTTTTTCTTGAAAATTTTCAGTTTTTGAAGGTGAAATTTTCTATTTATTCGAACAGACAAGTTTTCGTAATGGGAGTTTTCTCTAAAAGGAAAGAATTCACTCCCAAGGGGGATCAAGATCTAAACTGGTTTCCGCTTCAGCAGTTTTTAGACACACCAGCAGTTGGTCAAATGAATATGTTCAATTTTAAGGACAAGTATTGTAAGGACTTCGAATATTTAGGGTAATTACGACAATCAATTTGCTAAATAGTTTAGAAGATGTCCAGAAATAACGATAATCACAGATCATAGCCTACTAATGACACCTAGAGGAAGAGCAAACAAAACATGCATTACGAAAACACCCCTATTCAAATATTTTGAAAATTTCTCCACCAAAACCTTCCACTGCAAACCTTAGTTTTACTATATAAAAGAAGGGTTTAAGGGGGTCAAAATTATATAGGTATGTTTTCATGGTGAAAGTAAAAACAGTGCACAAGCCACAGACCAAAGAAAAACAAATCAACCAGCTCCCTCTCCCAAGGGTATTCACGAGCTAGACAGCACCCATTAAACGCAACAATAAGATAACACACAGGTCAAAATATGAAAAAAGACCCACAGACAGTAGCCACAAGGCCACCCAAAGAACAACCACCACCAAATACACCGCCTTAGAACGGTCAGCAGTAAACACTATCGGGAAGATAAGTCACGACTAATGTCCTAAAAAAAGGACCCTGGCAAGCAATGAATCGCCATAGAAATCGTCCTTCGATTTGAGTCAGTACTCATTACGAAAACACGCCTATTCAAATATATTGAAAATTTTACCACCAAAAAAAAAATGATAAAAATTCTGATATTTTTCATATTTCTGCTCAAAACATAGATTGTGGGTACTCGTTAGAACCGCCTTGGTGAGGCGGTTCTAACGAGTACCCACAATCTATGTTTTTGAGCAGAAATAAAAAAAATTATGTATACCCCTGTAAACCCCAGTTTTACTATATAAAAGTGGGGTTTAAGGGGTCAAAATTATATAGGCGTGTTTTCGTGATGTGTTTGCTATTAGCCTAGCTCAGACACAGGACTGACAAACTCTCACTGTCCACCCAACACTGAATATACAGTCGAACCTCAATGGCTCGAACATCTTTGGGACCATGGAAATTCGTTCGAGACATGGGTAGTTAGAGCCACTGAGGGTTAATCATGGCACCAGTTCAGGAAACAAATAGCGATAATTTAGGGAAATATTTGCCATTTTAAACACAATGATTGTATGTTGAGTGTACTCATTAGAATTGCCTCATCGGTGCGATTCTAATGAGCACACTTAACATACAATTCCATGATAAAATAAGAAAAATCCCTAAATATTTGTATTCTTGAGCTATTGGAAGAATTTTGTAGGGACTGAAAAAAGAGTTCGAATCATCCATGGTAAACGAGCCATCCGTGTTCGAGCCATTGAGGTCATACTGTATATCGTTTTGGGAGAGGTTACAGGTAGCGAAAATAGATGACTGCATCCTGGATGTCACATGTTGTAGCAAAAGACACGGCCGCAAGGCAGATTCTAAGAAACCAACATGTTAACTTGCATGTCCAGTTATTAATCATTTTCATAACACATAACATTCTGAAATTTAAAGTATGACACATAAACATACAAAGGTAAAACACATCATTTGAATAACATGGTATGTTTTTGAAACTGAAATATCAACATGTGACACAAACATCACAGAATACACATTTGACATGAATGATTTTGTCACGACTAAACAAAAACGCCTATATACATTCACAATGAGATATGAACATGCTACCCAGTCGGCTCCTGCTGTCACTGATCATCGACAGTCAATTGGCTGGAATCGCAGATAGTTGAATCCCAGGAAACTTAAAACAGTTGTGTTTAAATGCTGTCTGAGCAGCTGCAGCTTTTCATCAACAAACGTTTTGAAGCATCCCGACAAAACACGATACTAATATGTGTTTGATAGTAATATTAATACTTCTTACTCATTCAAGTCCAACTTTTTAAGCCTCATTGACAGACAACATTCTTTATTCCCACATGACGTTAACGTTTTCCTGTAGCGCCTTATGGAAAAGATACCGTGGTCAAACTACAATAATTCCCGTTGTCAACGTAGAGCGTGCAAAAAGGCGCGTTTAATGATGTCACATGTAAAAATTTACTTCTGTCGACGTCCGCTACAAAATAGTTCTTTGGAAAGCATTGCAACAATGTCGATTTTCCTGTTAGATTTCATGTTAGATTCGAAATATTTTTCTTTGCTGTAATTATCGTCGAATAACGCATGGTGTTGGAGGGCAGATTGCGAAGTATTAATTCACGACGGCGAATTAATTCACTCCGGCTTCGCCGTCGTGAATTAATACTTCGCAATCTGCCTTCCAACACCATGCGTCATTCGACAATACGTCACAGTAAAGAAAGAATATTTCATACATAAAAAAGAGGATTGTTAGAAAATGGCAAGCTTTATTTTCTCTATAAAAGTAAAATAAGGGAAAGATGTCTTTTGTTATCGTAAATTGGTTTAGGGTCAAAGCTATGAAGCACAGTCTTTGCGCGGCACCGGTAGAAGGAGAGATGAGGAACAAACAATGACAAAACATTATCAAGGTAGTTGCAATAGCACTCTTTCATTGAAACATCACTTTCACTGCAGCTAGACGGATAGTTACTGTTGCTAATGAAGGTGTACAGTGACATATTGTCAGGCAGGCAATGGAACGGTTTCATAAATACTTTTCACTGACCGTTCCAAGGCGGTTCTTCTGTCATGGTTTATTTTTGTTATAGTTCGTCTTTGAATGTGTGTGTCGCTTACATCTTTTTGTTTTGGATAGCCATTTGGCCACTTTGTGGGAAAGTAAATGTCCGTTTGGCTTTCTGCTAGGGATGTTTCCATTAGGGTCTAGTTATTTCGTGTTTGTGTTTCTTAACTTTGATGTCTCTGATGGGAGGTGTGGGATAATTGTATCGATTCCTGATCATTGCCTTCCCTTCTATTTTACTACAATAGAATAGATTTTGTACAGATATAAGGGAAAAATAAGTATGGTATTTAGATTTTTTGAGAAATGATACAACCTTTACAGATTTTATTTGTCTTTGTGCATGAGCATGAGAACATCGATGCCCTCCCAGGGGTTATGGGGAAAAGGGGAATAATGTCATTTATTTCAGGGAAACAGGGGAACACAAGTCTTAAAATGAATGGAACAGGGGAACAAATGTAATTTTAGGGAGCAGGGGACACAAAAAAGTAAGATTTTGATTTTGGGTAATAAGGGAAAATGCAGACATATTTCGGTGGAACAAGGGAATAGGTACTCCGCCAACCCCGGGAGGGCCTCAACATCATAAATTGTCCTAAAAGATAAAAGTGTTCCCAAATTTGTTAGTTCCGTAATGCCTTAAATTATGACCTTCCACAGAATTCACGGTTCCAAGAAATAGCGTATTACCCTTAATATTTGGACACCTTAACGGGACCTGGTGAACTTTCAAGGGGTGTTAATCGGACAATTGTTTTACCTATAAAACTCAGCAAAGCATAAAAAAAATGCCTATATAATTTTGACCTCCTTAAAACCCACTTTTATATGGTAAAACTGGGGTTTACAGGGGTATACATTATTTTTCTTATTACTGCTCAAAACAGATTGGTGTTACTCGTTAGAACCGATTCGCCGATTCGGGTTCTAACAAGTACCCACAATCTATGTTATGAGCGGAAATACGAAAAATATCAGAATTTTTTATCTGAAAAAAACAAACTTGGTGGTAAAAGTTTTAGTATATTTGAATTGGCATGTTTTCGTAATGGCGTATCATCTCTTTGTATTCATCAAGTATAGCGTGCAGGTAAAATTTGTTTGCTTACTCGACAGTTAGGTTGAGGAATGAATTACCAAATTGATAGTATATACATAATTATGCATATAACCCGAAAGGCCACGCCCTATTGAGGACTGGATAAGGTTTCAATGACATTAAACCTCATACGAAGACAGAACGAACTAATGATGAAAAACTACAACATTAACAGTGCCTTGGAATAGTGATAAGCAAATCTGTTGGCTGTGGGGAAAGGTTTAAACCTGAATTTTCAAACGGTAATGACCTCATAGTTACTTGCAACAGCGTTGCTACATGTACATTTGACTGTAAACCAGACTATCAGTCCTGCGTTGAATCCACATCTTCTTCAAACATTTGCTAAAATTTCATTAATTTGGTTGTAATGGAAAAATAAACAACAAATAATCAATATTTACATATTATGTTTTAAGCAACTGATATAAAAGGATTTCCGAATAATGTCCCATTATACAATAACTAACCCTTTCACCACTGAGTTTCTCAAGTGAACTCTTCCTTCTAAGAATTTAGATATGTCCATTGTTATGAATAGGGATTTTATCATAAGTCAGGACAAAAATGGCAAAAAGTGTGGATACAGATGAGATGGCTCATCAGATCTACAATGTTTGCAAAAGACTTTGTCTTGTCTATCAAACACCCGATGATGATGATGATGATACAGGGTCGAAAGGGTGAAAAAACTATATATTTACCTAAGTATTCGGACAGACTGGCCTGAGCGAGATAAGGCATTCTGCATCGTTTGCCACTCAGCATCTAGCAATGTTTAAAGGCTCCATATTCCTAAATAGTTGTCATTTTATTATCAAATTTCTATCTGAATTGACATATAGTATTTATACAATCATAAAATGTGGCACTTGACAGCCTGTACAAATTCAGTTAGTCTCTCGTTCTTGAAATGAAATGATTTTATCGTATCTCTGATGTTGCCAATATTAATTAAGAGATACGATAAAAAAAATCATTTCATTTTTGATCGTTCAAAAACAAGAGACTAACTGATATTTTACAAGCTGTCAGATGCCACATTTTATGATCGTATTAATACTATTAATCAATTTACTAAACCTTTCTTGGAAAAAAACATGTCTATTTTTAAAGAATACGGAGCCATTAAGCGCAGGTATATGTAGTAATGTTGACTTGTTGTTTCTACCGACCGTTCTATGGCAGTTCTTCTATTGCATCTCTTCACTGTACGAGGGATGACTGATAAATTTTGAGCCTTGTATTGAAGGATTAATGCAGGGTTGCCTATTTTCAGCACTATCTATCCTTTACTATTTACAGTAATGTAACCAACAGCCTGTGTCATTTGGTCATTTTATGTGGTAACACGTTAATATAAACAGGGAACATGACTTTTGCAAAATACAAGGATTGTGCTCCCACGGGAAGCAAATTCATCACGAAAACATACCTATATCATTTTGACCCCCTTAAAACCCACTTTTATATAGTAAAACTGGGGTTTACAGGGGTATACGTTATTTTTGTTATTTCAGCTCAAAAACATAGATTCCCACAATCTATGTTTTGAGCAGAAATATGAAAAATATCAGAATTTTTTATCTGAAAAATTGCCATTTTTTGGTTATTAAATTTTCAGTGTATTTGAATAGGCGTGTTTTCGTAATGATTTGTACTTGATGTTGACTCCTTTTGTGAAGGGAGGGAACCGCATCTTTAACATAGCTGCCTGCCCTGAATACAGTAAAACTTCGATTCATCACGAAAACATACCTATATAATGCTGACCCCCTTAAACCCCACTTATATATAGTAAAACTGGGGTTTACAGGGGTATACATTATTTTTCTTATTTTTGCTCAAAACATAGATTGTGGGTACTCGTTAGAACCGCCTCGCCGAGGCGGTTCTAACGAGTACCCACAATTTATGTTTTGAGCAAAAATAAGAAAAAAATATCAATTTTTTTGTCTGAAGTTTTTCAGTTTTTGGAGGTGAGATTTTCTATATATTTGAATAGGCGTGTTTTCGTAATGTACTAAGGCTAATTTGAGCTCGTTTTTTGTCCCTACGAAATTCTTCCGATAGCTCAAGGAAACAAATAATTAAGGAAAGTTTGAAATTCATATTTTATCATGAAATTGTATGTGTGCACTCATTAGAATTGCCCCATCAAGGCGATTCCATTGAGTACACTCAACATACCATTATTGTATATAAGATCAAAAAGACTCTCCTAAATTATAACAATTTGCTTCCTGACCTGGCGCCATGATTAATCCTCCGTAGTTTAAAACTACCCATGGATAAATAAATTTCCATGGTCCCAAATATGTTCGAGCCATTGAGGTTTTACTGTATGTAAAATCTATATAATAATCTTCTTATTAATATCTTCTTGTTCACGCTCACACGTCTCCAGCAGTATACAAATTATGTGTCTTACAGTTAATGATGCGATCTATAAATTCAGATGAAATAATGGATTTGCGCTCAACTGAACATATGTAGCACATTATTTTTTGTCACACTACCATGTAAAACAAATGCAAAATTTACAAGATGAAAACAAACCACGTATCAAACCCATCATAAAATTAACAATCACACCGTCTGTATTCGTACAAATTCAAATGATTTATGCAAAATCGTCACCGCGTATGTTCAAACATTTCCGAATGTTACATATATGAATGCGTATAATTGTTAAAGTATAAATAAAAATCAAACAATTTTTTGTGCAACATAACAAAAAAAAAAGGCCAAGTAGAGCCTGCAAAGTCCTCTGGATAGTGTAGAATATATCAATTAATCTGGAACGTCGCTGTTCACTGATGGTTTAAACTCTCTTTACTTACTTTGCACATCACATTGTTTATCAAAAAGGCAATTAGTCCTGCTAAACCCAGATATGTTCTGCCTTTGCAAACAGTGTAGATCCTGATCAGTAGGCTTCTGAAGAAGCCAATTGATCTGGATCTGCACTGTTTGCCATTAAGTACTTCAATTTATATCAACAATCTGTATCAAGTAATCTGATTGGCTGAAAATTAGAAATAGGCCTGGCACCTTAATTTATTCATCAGGACAAGGGTTAAAACACTACACTGATTCTGTATCTTGAAAAAAAAAACGACACTTGGCATCGAGAGTGTTTAACTCGGTCTTATTGTGAATAGCTCACTCGTATCCTACATCAACGGTGAAAACAATGACAAACCTGCCAATGGGCACAGCTTTGCCGCGATTTCAGTTCGTCTCTGTCTCGTATTGATTGGCATGTCCAATATAGTATTTTCCACCACTGCTAGGTGCATTTTCATAACATATTTCAACGCCCTGCATACTAAGTAAAACTTTTAGCAGACGACATTTTGAAATATTGGCCAGAATATAGGCTTTGACATTTCCAGCACATTCGAGAAGACAATTTGCATGAAACGTCATAGCCTATTTTCTGGATAAACAAGAAATCTATCGTCCGTTTGTCGTCTGCTGAATAAGTCTAGAGAGTGATAAATGTTACATTAGACAGATCACACTGAACATCTTAGCCCAGAGAGTTGTAAATGTTAAATTTGGCAGATCACATTGCACCATTTAGTTCAGTGTTTGGGTGGTAAATGTTAAATTTGGCAGATCACATTGCACCATTTAGTTCAGTGTGTGGTAAATGTTCAGTTTGGCAGATCACATTGCACCACTTAGTTCAGTGTGTGGTAAATGTTAAATTTGCTAGATCACATTGCACCACTTAGTTCAGTGTGTGATAAATGTTAAATTTGCCAGATCACATTGCACCACTTAGTTCAGTGTGTGGGTGTTAAATGTTAAATTTGCCAGATCACATTGCACCACTTAGTTCAGTGCGTGGGTGTTAAATGTTAAATTTGCCAGATCACATTGCACCACTTAGTTCAGTGTGTGGGTGTTAATGTTAAATTTGCCAGATCACATTGCACCACTTAGTTCAGTGTGTGGGTGTTAATGTTAAATTTGGCAGATCACATTGCATCACTTAGTTCAGTGTGTGGGTGTTAAATGTTAAATTTGCCAGATCACATTGCACCACTTAGTTCAGTGTGTAGTAAATGTTAAATTTGCCAGATCACATTGCACCACTTAGTTCAGTGAGTGTTAAATGTTACATTTGGCAGATCACATTGCACCACTTAGTTCAGTGTGTGGTAAATGTTAAATTTGCCAGATCACATTGCACCACTTAGTTCAGTGTGTGATAAATGTTAAATTTGCCAGATCACATTGCACCACTTAGTTCAGTGTTTGATAAATGTTAAATTTGCCAGATCACATTGCACCACTTAGTTCAGTGTGTGGGTGTTAAATGTTAAATTTGCCAGATCACATTGCACCACTTAGTTCAGTGTGTGGTAAATGTTAAATTTGGCAGATCACATTGCACCACTTAGTTCAGCTTGTGGTAAATGTTAAATTTGCTAGGTCACATTGCACCACTTAGTTCAGTTTGTGATAAACGTTAAATTTGCCAGATCACATTGCACAGCTTAGCCGAGACTGTGGTAAAGGTTATATTTGGCAGCTCACATTGCACAGCTAAGCCAAGAGTGTTGTA
Source organism: Anodontia alba (assembly GCA_964016985.1). Classification (NCBI taxonomy): domain Eukaryota; kingdom Metazoa; phylum Mollusca; class Bivalvia; order Lucinida; family Lucinidae; genus Anodontia; species Anodontia alba. The sequence continues at coordinate 31,098,527 of OZ024826.1, read as the reverse complement.
AACATTAAATTAGAGGCAGATCACACTACACATCTGCTTTATCACAAAATCCTCATATTAGCTAAGTGGGAAGCTCAGACCCTGCTCTGACTTCACTGACACATGGTTTGATTTGGGTTGGACACGAGGCATAATCTCTTTCAGTATATGTTTATCTGTTTCATATTTGCAAGATCCCAAAGGAGTTATGTTCTCTTGAGTTTTTGTTTTTCTCCTCGGAGTCGGTACTTCCTGGTGTCTCTGCGTCACTGACAGTAGTTGTCAATTTTCATAATGAGGATTAACTGTAAAGAAACGAAGAGGAAATTAAGGGGACTAGAAACAACTGGTAGATTTTTCACCAAATTTCACAAGGGAGACAACTTTTGTGACTCCCTGTTTACTTTCCTGCACACCAACCCCCTTCTGAAAAGGGTCTACTCTATAAGGAAAGAATTTGCTCCCAAAGGGAGCAAATTCTTTTCTTTTAGAGTACACCGATTTTCGGAAGGGGACGAAAGCAATTTCGACAGTTGATTCCCTTGAAAGTGTATCAATTCCCCTTAAAACAGCCAAACCTTGAAATAATGGAAACTGTTAGCAGGTATGATTTGTTATTTCTGTGGGTGTTCATTCGTCAATATGATGCTGTATTGGTTTATTATCCCTCATCATCACGAAAACATACCTATAGAATTTTGACCCCTTTAAACCCCAATTTTATATAGTAAAACTGGAGTTTACAAGGGTATACGAGGCGGTTCTAACGAGTACGCACAATCTATGTTTTGAGCAGAAATATGTAAAAAAATATCAGAAAATCTTATCTGAAAATTTTCATTTTTGGTAATAAAATTTTCAGTATATTTGAAAAGGCATGTTTTCGTAATGTGAACAAACTCAATTAAACTCAAAATAGTATAGAAGATGTCAAGGCAGAGCCAAAGTCACAGAACTTATGCTACCAATAACACCAAGAGGAAGAGCAAACAAACCAAGACAGACAGTACCCAAGCCACAAATCAAAGAATTGCAAATCAGCCAGCCTCCTCTTCCCCAACAATTGATTGTATTGGTGTTTAATGACACGTCAACCCTTGTGCGTCATTTTGTGTAACCTCCTATAGAAAGGGAGAAAAGTGCTAAAAGATATAGTAGAGACGATGAAAGAGAGTGACAGGGAAGAAAGAGGAACAGGGATGAAAGTGAAGAAACAGAAGAAATAAAAACATCCCCCTCTGCCTTTACCTGCTACAAGGATAGCAGGATTGCCCAACTGTAAGCCAATATCAGTTGGCGCCCCGGTGACGATCACAATGCTAGACAGGATCTGTTATTTTCTATCAGTTCTGTTCTCTAGAGGACGCTCTCTTTAACATTACTCAATACAAAATATTTATCCTAAGTATTGGGACAATTAAATCCTAACCATACTTATTCTAAAATTTAAACATGTTCTTTTTTATACCGTTGATAAGTCTAAACCCTGTTGAATAAAGTGGCAAACAGTGTAGACCCTGCTCAGACGACCACTCTTTCTGCGGCGTCTGATTTGGGTCTACACTGCTTGTCAATTACCCTTTTTTGGGGTATCCAGACTAAAATGGGTTTATTAGAATCTGGTATATTCACAGTCTGTGGTTAAACAGATAATTCTAGAAAAGAAATTATAATAGAATTACAAAACTAAGCCAGAGTACCAGGAAATAGAAAGTGGTGTGACGACTCTTGAAATAGATGTTCTGTCACAAATCTCAGTCAGTACGCAATATTTATGTGCCAATGTGATAATATGGGTAGGAGGAAGGACTCGAACTTTGCTAATTCAAATATGAGTGAAGATACCCAGGAAATGCCTCAATTACGAAGCACAATCCTCCCGAGGCACCAAATGAAGGAGAGATTAGGAACAAATAAAGACTCAAATAACACAGCATATGAAACCACAGCCGCACAAAGAAGTACCTCAACAGAGATACCGCCCAAGAAAGGTCAGTAGAAAAACTACTGGAGCCTAGAACCTGTTTTACTTGCATTATGAAAACAAGCCTAGTCAAATATAAAGACACTTTTACAACCAAAAAAATGAAAATTTTCAGAAAAAATATCTGATATTTTTCATTTTTCTGCTCAAAACATAGATTGTGGGTACTCGTTAGAACCGCCTCGGCGAGGCGGTTCTTTCGAGTATCACAATCTATGTTTTTGAGTAGAAATAAGAAAAATAATGTATACCCCTGTAAACCCCAGTTTTACTATATAAAAGTGGGGTGTAGGGTGTCAACATTATATAGGCATATTTTCGTGATGCGCGCGAAACTCCACCGCCAACTCCGATGCAGCTCCAAATTAACAATATATGTTTGGTCCGTATAAGAGTCCTCTACCACATCTGTGAAACATCGTAGTCAAACATTTTGAGAAACATCACAGCAAATATACAGCGAAAAAGTAGAATGAGATACCTTTGAAAACTTTAATTTTTCATACAGTCAACATCTTTGTGCCTAATGTGCAAACGGTGTTGACCCAGATCAGAAGGCGGCTTCTGAATTGTCTGCACAGTTTGCCATTGAACTAAACGGACATCGGTAATAATGAATAGCACTCACTGACTTACTAAACTTCCAAAATCGATAAGAGTTGATGGCAACTGTAAATGGCAATATACCTCTCAGTGCGTTTGTGTAAGGGGTTGGGGAGGGGAGGGGAGGGGGTATTATTTACTGAAGACTATCTCCTTTGAAAAGCAATAAAAGAAGTTCCGATCAGTGTTATCATTCGGAGCTGTATCTAATTAACCTTAAATCTTACCTTGATATGACTTATCTATCTCCATTGTACATAAACGTGTCTGAAATTATTGAAGAAACAATATCAGTATTGAAAAAATCATTCTTATCTTTAACCCAGTTTAGACTGAATAGGCTCCCCACACTATAAATTATGTTAGGCTTTGTGAAATAGAAATTCCAATAAAAAATGGTTAAATTATTTGCAGAATGCAGCGTCTGATTTGCGTCTCCATTATTTGCCAGTTACTATATTTGGGGTCTCCAGGTTAAAAATGGGTTACGCGTGTATGTATATGCATCCACTTTTTTGTATTAACCACAAGTCTGTGAATATGATAAGATAAGATAAGCGTCACTTTATTTTACATGAACAGTCCTTGACACATACTTTTAAGCTTATAGTTGTTTTAGGCCATTTCCCTATCTATTGGGACAGATAAACCTGAGCAAACAGTGCAGGAGCAGTGTCGAATCATGGTCTACTCGTCTTGTAGCGCTTAGACGCAACAACACGTACTAAAATCGATTTGTTCTAATTTTAGCTCAAGTATGGTAAGGAATAATGGTGTCCCAATATTTAGGGGAAATACGGTAGATGATTGAAGAAAAACAAAAAAGTTGGAAGGCTCTACTTTCAAACGTGTGCTCTGGAAAATCTGGACCCAGTTGTTCAAAGCTAACGATGTCGTTAGTTAACGATTCGTTAAAATTTACATCGAGTGATACGCAAATATGCTGAAAATTTTTGCTGAAAAAACTTACATTTTTTCAGCAAAAAATATCAGAATATTGTATATTGAATCTGCTAAAACGGTTAACGAAATGACCCTTAACGAGCTCGTTAAGCTAACGACGCTTTGAACAATTGGGCCCTGATGATTTTTCTAAAGAACAACATACAGTAAATTCTGTGACTCTAACACCATTTACTGTGGCTGATTCGAACTCGATTTTTGTCCCTATTAAAGGCTCAATATTCCTAAAAAATATAGACATTTTTATGCAAGAAAGGTTTGTTAAATTGATACATTGTATTAATACGATCATAAAATGTGGTATCTGACAGCCTGTAACATTTCAGTTAGTCTCTCGTTTTTGAACTGGATTGAAAATGAAATGATTTTTATCGTATCTCTGAACTAATGTTGGCAAAATTAATTAAGAAATACAATTAAAAAAAATCATTTCATTTCAATAATGAGAGACTAACTGAAATTTTACAGGCTGTCAGGTGTCACATTTTATGATTGTATTAATACCATATATCAATTTATTAAACATTTCTTGGATAATGAAATGTCTTTTCTGGAGGAATATGGTGCCTTTAAATACTTTCCGATAGCTCTAGAAAACTAATATTACATGTAAGATATTGGAGAGAAAAAAGAATCTAATTTGTTTCATGAAAAAGTACCGTGTGTGAACGCATCAGAATAGCATCGTCAAGGCGATTCTTATGAGAACATTCAAAATATCATTTCTGAATAGAAGATCGAAAAGACATCTCAAACTTATCCCAACTGGCTTCCTGACCTGGTGGCACGAACTGCCTATGTCTAGAACAATTTTCCATGGTGCGAAAGATGTTCAAGCCATTGAAGTTCGGTTTTAATTAATAAATGCTGGATGTTTACTATATAAAAGTGGGGTATACGGGGGTCAAAATTTTAAAGGCATGTTTTCGTGGTATTCCGTATTTCAAAAGTATCAAAATATTCTGTAATTGCTGATAGTTTTGAAAGGAATCATTCAAAGTATAAATACACACAATATTTTATTTTTTAAAAACATTTATGCCAAGTGGACCCACCTCAAGTCATTTGACATGTCAATTTCAGCAGAAGGAGTGTCTGGTTAGTTTTTATTATTACCTTGTTTTATAGAAATTCCGGTATTTAATGCAAACAGTGAAGATCCTGATAGGACGCCGGGTTCTGATCGGGTCTACACTATTTATGAATATCCCTTAAACCTTTAAGGGGCACTAGGCATAAATGTGTTTAAGAAAACAATGTGGGTAACTGTATGGTCCCAACTCACCCTCTTTCTGAAGTTTATATTGGTTCGGACGGTTCTATGATTTAAAGGCATGACGGGTCTGGCGTTCGAGTCCCGCCATTCTTGGTATGGAATACTGCGCAAATCTTGCATCTAAAATAAAAGTATTAAAACAAGACAGCTAAAATCATACAGTTTCATCATTCTGCAATTACTACGTACATTGTTTCATTTTACTGGAGTTTTACTTATAAAATCTGTTATAAAATAAAATTTTAATATTGTTTGGGTTGCGCCATGCAAACATTTGCATTCGGGCGGGCATGTGCCGACAAGAAAGACCCAGATCAGCCTGCGCATCCGCACGGTTTAATCTGGGCCTTTACTGTCCGCCAACAGAATCATTGGATACCTTAAAATATATAAATGGAGGGCAAATGCCCGGATGACACTTTGCACATTCGCAACATGATCTGAATCTGCAAGCACATTTTGCGCATGTTTGAGGGCACTTTTTCTCGCATGGCGCGGCTTATTTATCATCAGCTCTCCATTAAATAAATCACCGTGTCATGTTTTTGCTATTCTTCTCATCTTCTCATCTTTTTTGCTACTGTTCTCATCTTATTACATCATTTGATATTTTTTTTTCTTTGAAAGCAAATTGAAATTTTCGGGAATCTTCACTTATACTTTTTTATGTTTTCTGACGTATGATCTCACCTTCAGGCAATGATTGTTTACTTCCCTGTGAGTTAATTTATCAATTTTTCAGTATCTTATGGGATAATGACTTTGGAATTCTGGTTGTCGACACAGATTTTTACATAAAAAGCATTCATTGCTGTTAAACTAAGTTAAAAAGCGCATTAATATTGATATTGAACGGTTTTCTGTGTAATCATAGAAATACAGAAAGTTGATAACAATTACCAAAAGCCCAAAGTATCGAATGCAGAATACAAACAGATATCTTTACACAACGGAACTGCATCCAGTTGCTTTTGACCTAATCATAAGTAATTCAACCTACAATGTATTGCAAGCCAGGAAAAAAATGCTAAAAATAACAGTTGGCAAGGAAAATGCATTATACACAGTAAAAATTACCTGATTTTCAGATATAGACAAAGGTTTATTATAAATAATCCACGTGACAGTCTCTTTACATCCGGGCTGTGTTAGGGAGCCACTATACGTCATGTAATGTTGTGTTTTAGGTATTAACCCTTCAATAGGTAAACCTTCTACATTTGTACATGTCCCTGAAAGTACAGAAGATTTGTTAACAGTAGTATTACATGTAAGATACATTCGAACTACTACCTCAATCCGAAGAAAATGTTATATTAAAACATCATAATAAACCTGTATTTTACCAATTGATAGAATAATTTAATCATCGTCAAAACACAGCTTCATAGGGCGACTTCCTCTAAAGGATGAAGATCCTGATTACACTGCAGATATAGATAGACAAGCAGATCTGGCACAACTCACTCTTCATTTGAGGCCGGCACAACTGAACTGGATTTACTCATATGGGAAGTCACAAAAATTCACTAGTTAGCAATTAGACAGGGCAACTTTGACTGGTAAATAAATATAAAAGTATGATAAAATACATTCCCGATGCTCAGAAAAAAGACCAGTTAAGGAACAAACATTATTGCATAAAAAGCAGTGCTGCACGTTATTAACAGCCGTGCATTAACCGGCGAAAAACCGTGTATTAACAAGGCAATTCACGCGCTGTTAATGCACGGCAACGCAACTTTCAATATGCTCGTACCGGGGTCACAGAATTGCTGCCGTCACGAGATTGTAGTGTCCGGCCCTAGAACGAGCATAGTCCGTGGAAATTGCGTTCTCGAGACATCAGTGAAAATGCAAAACAAAATAGTGCAAGAAATAACGCGAAATGTAGCAAATGTTTTCAGTTTTTATGCAATAATAGCGATCGAACATGTTTTTTCAATGCATTAACATTCGCCAGGTCCCTTGGGAGGTGTTGAAAACCGCGGTCTTCGGCACATTCGCCAGGTCCCTTGGGAGGTGTTGAAAACCGCGGCCTTCGGCCTCGGTTTTCAACACCTCCCACGGGACCTCGCGAATGTTAATGCATGAAAAACCATGTTTGATCCCTATAATGACAAAACAAACTACACATATGAAGCTACTGACGCACGAATAAAGAAGAACTGCAACAGATGAACCGCCTTGGAACGGTCCGTAGTAGAAAAACTACTTGGGGTTTAACTGGTTCTACTTGCATGAAACCCAACCCTTATTCTGATGCTGATTACATTTACAAAATCCTCTATCTCGTTAGTGAAACATCACAGTGAAATAATCATAGATTCTTAATGATGAAGCCAAGCAAAGGACTTAATGATAATTAGAAGTCAGAACACAAGCAAACTACGACTCTGATGTTCCTGGCAACAAGCATTGATAGTTAGATGACAGCCTTATGGAACTTATTGAGGAGGGAGCCATTTAGTACGAGTACCAACTCATCGCCCTGCAAAATTCAAAAGAGAAGCAAAGTTATCAACCATAATTGGGTTAACAACTACACATGCAGTTTACTGTAGAATATACATGTTGTATCGAGTAACAATTTGTTTGAATCGTTTCGAAAAATTAGTATTTCCAACAATCTTTCTGAATTGATAAATTAAGTCATCATAAAACTGAGGATCCAACAGACCCTCCTGCAGAATCATAATAAAATGTAAAAGATTGTCTTTGGAAACAAAGAAAACATTACGGATAGAAAGTGGGAGTAATGAAGTTTGCTACACTGCTTACGCCCTCTAGCGTATACATGAGCAGACTCGACAGACTAAGGTAAAGACAGGTGTCCGCGAAATGCAGAACAGATAGAGACATACAGAAAAGGCCACAGTCGCTAAACATAGCCATCCAAAGTCACTGAAAACGAAGTAGAAGAGAAGTGTTTAAAAACAAAATGCCAAAACATGTAACAAGATTTTTGTGAGAAGAAGAAGACCTGTAACGAAGGCACGATATAGGAATGGTCAAGAAGAAGTCTGCTGCTTGATGGCTTAAGTATTTTACTAGCACATAACTCTCCTCTCGTCCTTTATCACGAGGCTGTTCTTATGTATATCTGTTGAAAATAAACACCTTTATACCCTATCCTGTTATATGGAGTTCTAATGTACTGAACTATGGATAAAATGACTTGGATTTTTTATTGCTTTTATGATTAAAAAAAAACAATACTAAATCATATCGTCTTATTGTATTTGAATGTGAAGTTGTAAAATCCAAGCTAGTATATTCTTAAAGGAACCTCCTGAATACAATTCTTCTTTAATTTGATATGAAGAGTCGGAATTAAACCAAGACTTCGAAGATTGTTCTTTTATGTGTTTTGTTTCTATGACCAAAAAAAGGTAAGAGAAAAGTCCAGGGAGTGCCAAATCCATTTTATCTATATGCTTAACAACATTACAACACTAACATCTAAACATATAGTAATATGCTTTGAGTTAAATTGATCTTAACATATAAAGCAAAGTTCAATGCTCTGGCACTGGCTTTACTGCACAAGCAGATATTTTATTGTGTGTCGCGTTTGAAAGTAGCCATTTTCAGTTTTTGTTCTGTGCTGCTGATTTGTTGAAATAATGGACGACTAAACAACTTGATGTATTCAGTTTCCTGAATAGAACAATAAATAGGATGGTGTGCCAGGATTTTTTAATATTTCCCAATGCCACCTGGTACCCAAACCGTTTATCATGCATATATTGCCCTGCCTCCAATTTATGCTCCTTTAAACATAGTGTGGCACTGTCAATTGAGTTTGCCATCACGAAAACACGCCTATATAGTTTTGACCCCCTTATACCTCACTTTTATATAGTAAAACTGGGGTTTACAGGGGTAGACATTATTTTTCATATTTCTGCTCATAAACATAGATTGTGTGGGTACTCGTTAGAACCGCCTCGTCGAGGCGGTTCTAACGAGTACCTACAATCTATGTTTTGAGCAGAAATATGAAAAATATAAAAAAGTTTCATCTGAAAATTTTCATTATTTTGGTGGGAAAATTTTCAGTATATTTGAATAGGCGTGTTTTCGTAATGAGACATAAAATTGCGTTTTGACCATCACATGGTTTGTGTTTATCCTTCCCTTATTAAAACGTAATAGATGATTGATTCAATAATATCTATATTTCATTTACGGCAAACAAAGATATCTATAAAGTAATAGATGACTGATTCAATACTATTTGTATTCTAATAAAGGCTAACAAAGATATCTTTGTCGTATTCCATATTCATTTGTAAAATTTATGAGTGTGAGACACAACCAAGAAAATATGTTATATTCTGTCATTTCTCTGTGATAATCGTATTTCTGTTGCTATTCTGTGTGTGTGTGTGGGGGGGGGGGTGGGGGGGGGGGGTGGGGGTAACAATAGCTCCGGATAAGGCGCGTCTAATGAGTACCCACAACATATGTTGTTTTTTTTTTGTTTTGTTTTTTTTTTTGTTGTTGTTGTTGTTGTTGTTGTTTTTATTTATTTTTTTGTTGTTGTTGTTTTGTTTTTTTTTGTGGAGAAGTAAGAAAAATAATACGTGGATAATCTCTTATATCTTGAGCTATGTACAGATATTTTATTACCTTTTTGTTCTATCGTGACAAACTTTTCTCTAAAAATATCGAATGCTGTATTTTCACCTACACCTACCTGAAATATAATACTAATTTTTTAAATATGTAAACATTCGAAAAAGATATCTGTCGTTCTCTTCACAATATAATGACTTGGTAAAACTGTTTATCTGGGTCTTCAATGAGCTGACGTCTGAACATATGTCCGACACTGCTCCATGTTGCCTTTTTTTATAACTTGCCTTTCAAAGCATTTATTGACAAATATATAATAAATATAGAAGTATATGTTGTAATTAAGCAGCGAACTGTATGGGACAGTTTTATCAGTTACAGAACAGAAATAAGACCGGCGATAATTGTTACGTGGAGAGACCCCAGTAATGACTTTCCCCTAGGAAACAGTTATTCGTGATACATATTTCTAATACATACATACATACTCATGTACGTGGAGTGAACAATAAATCCGAGACCTTTTTTGAAATGCGTAAAATATTGGTTCAATCATAACAAAATTTGCAAGGTGGAAATTACAGCCAATTACGAGCAACATCATATATTTACTACGTTTATAACATCATTTAGTAGTTATTCACGCCACATTTCTGACGTCACACATCACGCTCCCCGTCGAGACATGGCTGACGACGTCGTCGCAGAACAGAAGACGATGCTTAAATTCTATGTAAAATTAGGAAAGAGTACCGAAATTAAAGAGAATTTGCAAAAACGTGTACGGAGAAGCTGCTCTTGTGAAATCTTTTATACATGAATGGTGGCATCGATTTAATAACGGTAGAAAGTCCTCCGAACGTGACACTCGTCCTGGGCGTCTTGTCTTGGAAGAAAAATGTGCTGCTGTGGAGTCATATGTAATGAAAGATAGACAAGTGACGGTTAGAAAAGTAGATGAGAAGTCCTAAGCTATGCTACAGCCCAAGAAATTCTGACAAGTAAGCTTGAATACAAACGCGTTTGTGTCAGATGAGTACCTCATTTGCTTCAGCCTAAACAAAAGAGGTAAGGAGGACAAATATGTTGTGATCTTTCTAGTCGCAGAGAATATTGACATGTGACAAAACATTATTTCACTCCTTTTAGCTTGAAAGCAAACACCAGAGTCACATGTGAAAGCACGTCTTTGTAAGTCTGTGGGTAAAGAAATGTCAATCATAGTATTTGATATTAGAGAAATAATACTGAATAATTAAGTGCCAGCTACAACTACCGTGAATATTGAGTACTATTCACATCTCATTCGGATCCCGCTTCAAAGAGCCATTCGAGAAAAGCGTCCAGATCCTGCCAGGTCGGGGTTCATTCTGTATCACGACAATGCTCCTGTGCACATGAGTCAACTTGTGAAGTCCAGTCCAGAAACTAGGTATAGAAAATCAGCCTCGCCCACCTTATATCCGGACTTGGCAATATGTGACTTCTTACTATTTCTAAATGTAAACGATCAGTTGCGTGGAATAAAATATGAGACGCACGGTGTGGCTATAACGGTGGCGCTTAGACTAGTGTCATGTGACGGCTTACGTCACACATTTGATGCATGGTTGCGCAGATGTCACAAGTGTATCAAAGTCAAGGGATCTTATGTTGAGAAAAAATAAATAGCAATTGTGAGTATCTTTTTCTTTTGTTATTGAGACATTCTGACAATTCTCGAATTTATTGATCACCCTCATACATACATACATACATACATACATACATACATACATACATACATTTCGTTACAGCTGTAAGACATATAAATGGCCTTATATTTTACTGTCAATGTATGCACTGATAAAATTACTAATAACATAAACAACACTCACATTTGCATTTAAGAAACAGAGATAATTTTATTAATAATATAAACAAATCTCACTTTTGTATTTAAATACACAGATAGTTTCAGGTTTTTACTTACACTACCTGCAAGCATCTAAGCATAAAACGAATCATGTTTAAACACTCATCAGTTTTAAGTCACCTTTTGGTTATAAGTTTTCCGTAGCAACACAACACTGACAATATTTTATGTCCGCATTAACGTCATTATATGTACCAATAAACTTCAAGAAAGGTAAAATATATTCTTTAAAACATGATCATTTAGAAGTAAGGAACTCTTTTTAAGCCTTGCAGGAAGCAAGGTACGCCTCTCCAAGCTTCAGAAGCATAAAACTTGTTGGAATGTGGTAGAAGCAAATAACACGAGTGTAGCAAATGTTTTACATACATATAGGTTTCAGTAGAACTACATGTCTGTTAAGGGGTTAAGAGTTTTGAAGACTTTGAATACTTAAGGTAATTACGATAAACGACCTGTGAGAAAATGATGACTAAAGTTAAGGCGCGAATGTGTCTAAAAATTTTCTAAGATAGTAACTAATCTTACTTTGAGAAAGTGGCCACGTTTCTATGAGAAAAGAACTAACGCTACTTTGAGAAAGTGGTTAATCTTACAGTGAAGAAGTAATTAAGCTTATTTTTTTTGATAAAATTGCCATAATTTTGTGAGGAAGTGACTACAGTTATTGTGAGAAATGACTAAACATACTCTGAGAAAGTCACTGTCATAGTTACTGTGAGAAAGTGACCAAAGTTACCGTAAGAAAGACTAATTTGCTATGAGTAAGCACCTAAACGTACCGTCAGAAAGTGATTATATTACGGTCAGAAAGTGATTCAACTTACTGTAAGAAAGACTGCGACGATTGCTATGCCTCGAGGACTAGTTGATGCTGCTGAATAATTTGCATATATTTCTGCGTTGTATGCTATAAAATGAAGCTACAAAGAAAATAAACAAATGGTACTATGTTATCTTGGTATGAGAGCACAGACAATACGACTTGTTAAAATTTCTATATTTACATTTCATTTGTTTTAACTCGTAATGTATAAGGCATATGAAAGCGAAATTAAAATACATGAAATGAGCAATATTTTTTTTTATCCACTTCAGAAAATAGGGTCCAAATTCTTTTAAAAGTAGACGGTGCACTTATGATTGTCAAAGGTATTTCCAAACATTCACAAAATCTAAATTCATGAAAAAAATACAAAAAAAATGTTTCAGAATGCCCCTTGCAAATAGACAGGAAGCAGAAACACAAACTTTACTTAACCTAAGTACTCGGACAGACAGATCTGAGAAACAGTGAAAACCTAGATCAACGCCGTAGACCGTTATCTGATAATGGTTTACACTGTTTGACACTCGTCTAGAAATGTTTCAGATATATAAACAGGAACTGAAATGCAAGAAAGCCGACTCCGACTTAATATATCTTATTTGTTAGGACACTTATGGTCAAGATTTAAGTGTCGCTATATGTATGACACGTGTAATGCACAGCTGCACAACAAATGCATATCCCTCTATTGTAGAACTAGTTTTACGTTGTCATTCAGTCGTTTTATGGTAGAATATTCTGTGTCGATTTCAAGATTTCCACTATCAACTCCACTAGTATTAGGATTTGTTAGATATAGCGATCGTATATAACAGGATAGGATAGTCTGAGCCTGTTCTCTCACTTTGCATGTTTTCTTATTACTTCAAAAACACGACTTTTGTAATTCAAGAGCCCATACGTTTCAAATTTTGAAATGAATCTTTCTTGTCAAGTTCCAGAGTTTAATAATGTATTTATATTTTAGTAATAAGCATTTCCTCAGTAATAAAACATTCAGTTTCTACACACTAAAACAAAATTACACAATAAATACAAACCTCACCCGAAAAAGCTTTTCCATCTATTCTATGTTCCGAGCCTGGGCTGTCTCTATAACTAAAGTGAAATTTTATGTGACTCAGTCTGTAGGCGTAAGACAGAGGACCGGAAGTAAAGTTTATGTGATTTCCACTTGAATTATTTACAATAAAGGTAATATCCTTTTTGGTATTTTTCAGTATTCCGTCCACCTAGAGAAAGAAAAAAATGCTGTTGAGCAAAACAATATTTATCTTAACTGATGAAATCAACAGATTTATGGACAAATTCGGCATAAGGCAAAATGATGTTTTACCTCTCTCTCTCTCTCTCTCTCTCTCTCTCTCTCTCTCTCTTCAAGAAAAATTAGGGTGACATTGTACGCAAATTGTCGCAAGAGTAAATAGGGGCTGACATTTCATGCGAGACAAATTCGGCATAAGGCAAAATGATGTTTTTACCTCTCTCTCTCTCTCTCTCTCTCTCTTCAAGAAAAATTAGGGTGACATTGTTTGCAAATTGTCGCAAGAGTAAATAGGGGCTGACATTTCATGCGACACAAAACGGATTTCTAAATTACGACTATGTAAATGCTAACCCATCAGTCTAAGTGTCATATTCAAACTCATTTAAACATGAATATTTTGCGACAAACTACATGCACGGTTGTTAACCTAATTATGGTTGATATCCTTACGTTCCTTGTTTAAATAGCATGACGATGAATCGAGTTTCAATCGCTACTTCCTCAATCTGTTTCAGAAGGTTAGCGCCTGAACCTCGATGTCTGTGATTGGAACCAGCATAGTCCAACTTATGTTTCTCTTTTGTTCCAGGTTCAGATCAAGGTACAGCCCTCTATTTTTCTCCATCATACTGTTTGGTTTTTGCGCTAGTAAAACTAGATTAAATCCCTCAGAAGTTTTCCTACTGACGTTTCCAAGGTGGTTCCTCTGTTGCGGTTCTTCTTTGTTAGTGCGTCGATGTTTTCACATGTGGCGTTTGTTTGGCATTATTTGTTCCTCATCTCTCCTTCTTTTGATGTCTCGGGAAAGCTGTGCTTCATGTTTGTTGCATTCCCTGGGTATCTCCATTTTACTGTGCTTCATGTTTGTTGCATTCCCTGGGTATCTCCATTTTACTGTGCTTCATGTTTGTTGCATTCCCTGGGTATCTCCATTTTACTGTGCTTCATGTTTGTTGCATTCCCTGGGTATCTCCATTTTACTGTGCTTCATGTTTGTTGCATTCCCTGGGTATCTCCATTTTACTGTGCTTCATGTTTGTTGCATTCTCTGCGTATCTCCATTTTACTGTGCTTCATGTTTGTTGCATTCCCTAGGTATCTCCATTTTACTGTGCTTCATGTTTGTGGCATTCCCTGGGTATCTCCATTTTACTGTGCTTCATGTTTGTTGCATACTGTGCTTCATGTTTGTTGCATTCCCTGGGTATCTCCATTTTACTGTGCTTCATGTTTGTAGCATTCCCTGGGTATCTCCATTTTACTGTGCTTCATGTTTGTGGCATTCCCTGGGTATCTCCATATATATGTGCTGTACTGTATCACTAAATATAAAGATGACCCTACTAGCCCTGTACACCTATGTGTAACCTGAAGCTGCATCAAAACTAGTTTAATCCATTGTATACTGAATAGACTTTTCCACACTATATATTGGAAGAGTCCAATTTCAATTTTAGGTACGTCCGGCTATGAGATTTACATATCCCTAGAGAAATTTGACTAAACTATTTGCAAACAGTGGAGACCCTGATCAGACGCCGCGTTCTGCGGCGTCTGATCTGGGCCTGCACTATTTGCCAAATACCCTTTTACGGGTCTTTCGACTACAATGGGTCAAGTTTTTAGTAGTTTTGATGCTTACTTTTGCAAGGCGATCCCTCAATTGCAGATCATTTTTGTTCATATGTAGGTTATTACAATTGTGCTTTGTTTTTTTCGTTGCTTTTCCTCCTCGCTTTCACTTTCGGAAAAGCTGTGCCTGAGTAACCATGTTTTACAGTGCGGCATACTGCATTCAGAAAGCATATGTGTAATTAGTATAACAAAACATTTCTTTTCGATGACACAATTTTAAACAAAATCTAGTAAGTTCCCATTTAGCATTCTGCTTAAATTAATATCGGACCGTTATCGGCCCGACAGGAATATACATACTTAAGTGAAGATAAGCCTCGTTTGGCTTCCGAAAGATTTAATTACCTTTGTAAAATCTATATGCAGGTTCTTTAGATGAGGGTCGAACAAAAGTGTCTCTGGGACAATGTTTATAGGTGATTGGTTTTTCCCTGTCTTACAAATAGACCAAGAATGTGTGTGATCTCCCCACCACTCAGGTCCTAAAAAAAAACAAAATAATCTGCCTGAAACAGTTAAGATACTTTAAAGCTTAATTCTCTGGGTAAAATTTTCAGTAGATGACATGAAATATTTTTCTTTTTTTTTTCCAGATGACAGGTTTGACATTTCATGCAAATTGTCTCCAATGGAGCTTTAGGATTCCAAGTAAGCGTCAGTCGCAACGAGACAGAAAAAAACGTTTCTTCTGACCTGTGTACCCAGTGAATACTATGATCTGCCTACGCATCTGCTTATCAGCTTATCTATTGGGAATTCCGAGTATTGCCTAAACATTTCTAATGTAAATGAATATTTCTTAATCATAATTCTAGATAACACAATTTTATAACCATAAATATTGACGATTGCTTTCATTCGTCCCCAAAAACGCATGCTGTCGGTAATTATCAAAGGCGAGTTGCTTCTGATTAGTGCTCACAGCACATGCGTTGATGGAGATATATAATAATATTTTGTTTATTCCCTGATTATCTTTAGCTGCGAAAGCCATGACGTTTTCACTATATAATATGAGGTTTGAGGAATAATTTGGTTATTAAGCTATATTTGAAAAAGGCTGCAAGAAGTAAAACAAAACATTGAATAGAAAACTGCAAATATCACAAAAATCCGCTTAAAATAATGTACCTTAATAACCCTAAATATTGGTACAGATAGGCCTGAGCAAACAATTTAGATTCAGATCAGATGCTGCATTCTGCATTCTGTAGGGTGTCTTCACTGTTTACAACTCATTCAGCACTAATTTAGACACAACAGGAGGAAGTAAAATAATATATATATATATATATATATATATATATATATATATATATATATATATATATAATATATATATATATATATATATATATATATTCAAATTTTAGGACAAGTATGGTAAGAAGTTAAGGTTTCCCAATTCTTAGTGTCAATACGGTAGATCCCAACATACCCCTGTTTTTAGTTTATAGTTTAGGGAATATGGGATATACATTACACGGACTCTATAACGGATAAACATACCGTATTCGACCTAATTACCGCACTGTGCGCTTAGGTTTTTCAAAATTACTGGGAACACTCGTTTGTGGTAAAATATGTATCAACCTACTAAGGATACACTATTAAGAAAAAGGTTAGAAAAAGCCTTGTTTGATGATAATTATGCGTTTTTTTTCTAATTTTCCTTATAAAGGCATATGTTGTGGGTACTCATTTGAATTGCATCGACAAGTCGATGCAATTCAAATGAGTACCCACAACATATGCCTTTATAAAGAAGTAAAGAAAAAGTACACTGGCTGTAATCTGAAGACTACAGAATTTCTCGACTGTGCGCTTATAGGGTTTGAGCGGTAATTAGATCGAATACGGTATGTTCGGATTCAAGGTTTCTTCATGTGAATAGCGAACACTCTGATTAGCCTGCGCGGATGTGCAAGATGAATTAAGGCAATTAAATTAAAACTGTATCATGATGAAGTATATGGAGACTTTTTACGGCCGCCACAAGATCTCAAATCTTGTATTGGGCCTCAGGTCGCTTTGGATGTACTCTAATGACTGAGTTAATTCATTTTTCATCGGTGGATATGAAACACTTGCTGGTATGAACATTCTACAATGTATCTGAATAGAGACGATGCTTAATTTGTGACGTTATGTATACTATAGTTCTTCAGTTACTACAACATAAACATCAATCTAAGATAACAAGCAGCGATAAGTCATAGAATATTTCCGGGCAAATTTGATTTGCTTTAAAGTTGGTTAAATTCGCTTTTGCTAGATGTAATTAGTTTGCGTTTTACAGACATGACTATTTTCTATACGATCATTTAACATGGAATACCGTATTTACCCTAAGTATTGGAACACCCTTCTCCTTACCATACGTCCTAAAATTTGAAAAAATCTATTTTACTACCTGCTAATTTGTCTAAAATAGTGCTAAATGAGTGACAAACAGTGTAGACCCTGATCAGACGCCGCGTTCTGCGGCGTCTGATCTGGGTCTACACTGTTTGTTCAGGGGCTATCTGTCCTACTATTAAGGGGTATTACGGAATATCTGTAATGGAGCCGAAGGCCGACAGAAGCTTATTTGGGATAATATAGATAAGACTGGCCATTCTTAGAACTGCATTGGCATAGCTCCAGATATTAGTTTTCTTATTATTTATATTTCTCCATCTAAACATATATGTCGGTACTCATTAAGTACCCACAACATATGTTTCGTGGAGAAATAAATATTAATATTTTTTCAGATGCAAGAAATGCCTTATCTTGAGCCATGGTCAAGACTAGACGCGCAGTCTGGATAAGTTACCCCGCGAATATGGAAAACGTCTAGCTTGTGTATTTGATATAAGCTGCAACTTCACTGTCATCAATCTTATTGTCATATCGTGAAGGTGGCTACATGTGACGGTTAAAATGATATTATTTCATAGTGCCATCCCACTGTAGTATCAGTCTCCACTTTTACATTTACATGATGTAATGCTACTACCAGTCACATTATACTGACACCAGTGCGACGAGTCCAAGCTTTTCTTTGTAATGCTGAGCGTCAAGGGTAAGAGCAGCTTATGCAAATTTTAGAAAGTGTTTGGTATGCCCCAGCTGGAGAACGCAACCAAACCTTTCCGATCAGAATGCCGAAGCTCCACTGACCGTGCCACTCAAACCGGTTGACATGTCGTGTCTGCAAGCCTCATTAAGTCATTCTTATTGATGTAAAAATACTATTCTTCCAATACATATCTAATATTTCATAAGATATCGTGATTTCTGTAGGCATCGGTTATCACGACAGAGCAACATATTACAAATCGAGCAGACCTTATGTCGTCTACGCGTGATTGATTGTTCATCTATGCTGGAACGTCTTTATTTGAGCAGAACAATGATTAAAATGCTCATACGGAACCGCCTGTTTCCATCAAATTTCGAACGCAAAATATGAATGATTGCCAGATTGTCAATAAACACAACAAACTCAGGAAATTACTTTGGAACAACGACTATAACAAAATAATGACGAGAATGCAATAAATAGCTGGCCGCGCTTTGCGAAAAGTGCTTCGGTGGTTGTTGATTGTTCTTTCTATAGCCCTATGGCTGTTTGCCTAGGAGCTTCTTTCATGTTTATCTTGACTGTTGTCTTATTGTTATATTATAAGGATCTATCTTTGGTGTGAGGGGTAGACAGAAATATCTGTCCCGAGGATCACTTTCTGGCATCACGATGCCAGACAGTGATCGCGAGGGACGGATTTTTCTATCTACCCCTTACACCTATGATAGTTTTTTTCTTGCACACTTTTCATTTCTGAACGTAGATTCTTTTAGTAATGCAGTCACTTCGATTGCTGACGTCGGTCATATTGTGGTGACATTACTGTGTCGTTTGATGACGTCATTACGTTCAGTGACTGTAACTCTTAACGATGGCAAACGTGACGTCTATTACAACCAGTGCATATTTCTTGATTTTATCTTACCCTGGGTAGGATAACCTGGGTTATCAGAATTTCTATCCCAGGGTAAAACCCAGGATTTCCTTATATTGTGTGCAAGAAATGCAAGCTCTTGTCTAGCATTGTGATTACATTGTTGTGGAAGAGGGAGCTAGTTTGCTTTGTTATCTTTTGATTTGTCGCTCTGGTGCTGACTGCCATGATGTCATAGACTGTAATCTGGCATTATGGTTATTTCTGGATATATTCTTTATTATCACATGACCGTCACGTTATTCGGTGAAATAACCCATGTCATAAAAATCATATAACCACACGTGTTATAACACCTGCAAGGCTTCCCATTGGTTAGCCTAATTACTCTCATTAATATTCCTATTACACCGCTTATTGATAGCAACCAAGATGGTGTCCGCGTTCGCCGATACAACTTTCACTTTTGAAACAGATATGCCTTCAGTTTTGAGATAATTTTGAGATGAACGATAAATGTCAGACCGATGGACGGAGAAGACACAAAACAATCACAATGTGAATAACACGGCTACCAGAAATATTCATGGTGGTAAAAAGTCGATGTTTTCCCGCAACATATTTGGAGGCACTCTCAACATCGATATCGTCAAACCGTCAATGAAAAAAAAATTCACCTCCTCCAAAAAACATTGGAGGATGACATGATTCAGACAGTCAATAAATGTGTCAAATTAAAATCCAAACTACAGTTAACATTTTTTATAGTTCTGAAATCTGTCGTTTACTTGAGTGTGTCATCCACCGCATAAAACTATATTGATCAAGGTCAGTGACCTTGAAATACGACAGCTGACTGTGGGGATTTCCCTACTCATTCTCAGTGATGTATTGACTCGCTGAATGACGTTGTTCAATGGAATATTTAGTTTTGAATTGATTTATTCAAATGAAATATTTATTAGCTCAAATAAAAATCATCATTACTTTCTTTCAGTTTAACGAAGTAATAAATGGCATATTTATCTTGTTTCTAGTTATTTTCGGTACTTATCAAATAATGTGCGAACTATTTTTATTGCGTAGTACTATTGAATCCGTGGTAGTGAGTTGTTCCGCTTAGCTATGGAAAGCCGTTATCTTTAAAAATATATTTTGTGCATTTTTTGTCATCGGAAGGGCCATGTGATAAACAGAATCTTACATTCGTGGTCATTTAATATGAAATTTATGAAACTCGTTGGGTAAATTCGTTAAAGCTCGCAAAATACAGAAATTACCCAAACTCGTTTCTTAAATTTCATATTAAATGACCACTCATGTAAGATCCTCTATCTATATTTCAGACACGAGTGGAAAGTGCTTGCAAATTGATTTGGACCTTCGCTATCTGCTCTCGCAATCATTGTTTATTGTAGAATATTTGCAATATCATAGCTAAGTGTCATCTATAGAGGTCACAAGTACCTTGAAGACACATTTAAAGGGAATAAAAACAGCTCAGCGCGTGTGGGAGGAACCGTATGGAAAAAGTAAGGAAAGATATGTTTTACTTCCTCCTGGAAAAGGGTCTATTCCTAAAGTGAAAAATAATACACCCAAAAGGAAGATTTTTATTATCGTTTGAGAGCACACTCCCTGTCAGAAGGTTGTCAAAAGGCATTTATGTAGAGCTATATTCCCTAACCTGAAAATGCAGGCATTCTACTTGAAGAAGCCTATTTATTGCTTAGCATGTCTCAGTCTTGATATGTTCTTGATCAGGTCTTGAACCATCACGAAAACGCGTCTATTCAAATATATAGAAAATTTCACCTTCAAAAACTGAAAATTTTCAGATAAAAAACTCTGATATGTTTCATATTTTTGCTCAAAATATAGATTGTGGGTACTCGTTAGAACCGCCTCGGAGAGGCGGTTCTAACGAGTACCCACAATCTATGTTTTTGAGCAGAAATAAGAAAAATAATGTATACCCCTGTAAACCCCAGTTTTACTATATAAAAGTGGGGTTCAAGGGGGTCAACATTATATAGGCATGTTTTCTTGATGATACATGCCTGAATATGCAGACAATACAAGACCCATGATGCTTGAAACGTGATAAGATAACGTCATATCGTACGAACGAATGCAAGAAAACTAGGATACCGTAATAACAGTTTAAACTGAGACAGACAGGCCTGACCAAACAATGTAGACCGAGATCAGGGTCGACACTTTTTGCTACCCATCCAGCAGTTTAAGACACATCCACAGGTGATCAAATGGAGTTGTGTAAATTTTAGAGCAAGTATGGTAATGAGTTAAGGTTTCCTAATATTTCGGGTAAATACTGTAGCTTCCAAAGCTGTATTTCATTTCAGTATCTCAACGTAGAACCAGGACAGGCCACTAATTTCGACATGGGTTCATGCATATACACATCAGCTACGCAACTTAAAATCAAGCAAGTCGGATACGCAGACTGAATAAATCAGTATGACTGATCTGAGTAGTTTGTATACAACAAACCTTACCAAAAACGCCTATTTTAAATAGAAAAAAAAATCATCTCCAAAAACTGAAAATTTTCAGATAAAAAACTGTGATATTTTTCATATGTCTGCTCAAAACATATATTGTGGGTACTCGTTAGAACCGTCTCGGCGGGGCGGTTCTAACGAGTACCCACAATCTATGTTTTTGAACAGAAATAATAAAAATATCGTATACCCCTCTAACCTCCAGTTTTACTTTATAAAAGTGGGATTTAAGGGGGTCAAAATTATATATGTATGTTTTCGTGATGTGCACCCTTGATTATTCCAACATTTTTTGTGTGCCAATGAAATTCTTCCGATAGCTCAAAAAAGCTAATATTTAATGACATTTAAGGGGAATTTTCGTATTTCGTCATGAAAATGTATATATAATGTGAACTCGTTAAAATCGAGGCGATTCTAATGGTACAAAGCATACCATTAGTTTAAAGAAGACGAAAACTACATCCCTAAATTATCCCTCTTTGCCTTGGCGCTATGAGTAACCCGCAGTGGCTCGAACTATCTATGTCTTAAACAATTTTTCATGGTCCCTTTTCGTTTGACATAACACAAGACGTCTTAATGTTTACCCACACTTTGTTATTTCTGGTTCAGATGAATGAATTGACAATTCCAGAAAGAGATGTAAGTTAAGACAATGCATTCATGTCTAACGCATGACTAGAAACCGTGCCCCAAGAAACCTGCCATTTGTCATTTTCCATATCGGCATATGAAGGTTCCATGATTTTATATTCTATATGAATATCGCCTTAGCCGATTTATGCATAGCGTCCCATAAAAGGAACATTGGTAAACGGTGCAGATCTAGATCAGACGCAGCGGAACTCAGAACACTGTGTGCAACAGATAGAGGAGTATCATTAAAAACGTGGTAATAATAAAAACTAACCAGTCATCCCTTCTTTGCAAATTAACCCGTCCAAAGAATTAAGGTAGAGGAGTCGACTTGGCATAAATGGGTGTGGCGAATATGGAAAGTCTCCATTTTCAGATGGTTCATATTTCTAGAGAGTACAGAGAGTTGAGGTAGAGGAATCCACTCGGAATAAATAGGTTACATGTAATACGAAAACGAAAACATACCTATATAATTTTGATCCCCATAAACCCCACTTTTATATTGTAAAACTGGGGTTTACAGGTGTTTACATTATTTTTCTTATGTTTGCTCAAAACAAAGATTGTTGGTACTCGTTAGAACCGCCTCGTCCAGGTGGTTCTAACGAGTACCCACAATCTATGTTTTGAGGAGAAATATAAAAAATATCAGAATGTTCATCTGAAAATTTTCTTTTTTGGGTTGTAAAATTTTCAACAGATTTAAATAGGCGTGCTTTCGTTATGAAAGTAATGTAAGGATAAAACATGTTCGGAAGTTTCACTTCCTGTAATTCAGGAAATGTTCGTCAAGACTGCAGGTCATATAACAAATGGATACTGATGCGCAAGTAGAGTCCTGTCATTACGAAAACACGCCTATTCAAATATATAGAAAATTGTACCTGCAAAAACAGAAAATTTTCAGATAAAAAAAACTCAGATATTTTTCATATTTCTGCTCAAAACATAGATTGTGGGTACTCGTTAGAACCGCCTCGGCGAGGCGGTTCTAACGAGTACCCACAATCTATATTTTGAGCAGATATAAGAAAAAAAATGTATACCCCTGTAAACCCCAGTTTTACTATATAAAAGTAGGGTTTAAGGGGTCAAAATTGTATAGGTATGTTTTCGTGATGTAGAATGGCATTGTAGTCCAGATTCGTATCGTGTAGCTCACTAACGAGTTTATACAATGCGCAATGCCATATATTAATCGTTATGATCTTTGCGATCACGGGACGGCCCGGATCAGCCTATGCATTCGCGGAATTATATCAGTGCTCTATCCCTCGATATAGTCTTAAGTATCTATAAATTCTGTAAACAGGCAATGAAGGAACTTCATTGTCCGCACGTACATGACATACGGCCCTTTGATTGCGCCCTGCATACCTTACCTGATACACCATCATAACTCCACCATCCGCTCCAGTGGTCCCCGTCCTCGGGACAATTAGACAGCACTGAAAAAAAAATTAAAAGAAAAGGTGAACTGGTACTAAACATGTTATCTTATGCGAATAGCCATAATGCTGTATATCACAGCGAAGGCCTAAACCAGTCTGTCTACCTGCACTATCTATTCAGTCTATACCCAGCTAGTATTCTTTATAAATCTATAGCTGGCCGTTATTGGCCAGTCAGCTACCCTAACGGACCGATACCGGTCCGCTATAGATTTATAAAGAATGCTTTCTGGGTATCGGAGTTTAATACACGAAATGCTTTAAAGGAATGAATGCACTTGAAAGAATTTGTCGTCTTTTTACAAGGGAGACAACTTTTATGACATCCTGTTGGCTTTCTTGCATATCAGGGCCCTTCCATCAAGGGCTCTACGCTTAAATGACAGAATTTGCTTCAGAAGGGAGGCAAACAGCAATAATAGCGATCGATCATGGTTTTTTAATGCATTAACATTCGCCAGGTCCCTTGGGAGGTGTTGAAAACCGTGGCCTTCGGCCTCGGTTTTCAAAACCGCTCACGGGACCTGGCGAATGTAATGCATGAAAAACCATGTTTGATCCCTATATTAATGCGACATTTCAAACTTAATGACTGCTTAGGGAAGAAACATTACATTCCTTCTCACTGTTCATTGCGTTTAACTTAATATCTGCACATGCCTCGGAGGAGAACGTGTGCGGTAAACTTTCAAGGAGTGATTTAAGTTGAAACCTGTGGAAAGAGATCAATAGCGAAGCAACTGGTTAATGAATGCATAAAGTTCAGACAATTTGTATCTACAAGATTCAGACAAATTATATGATGCACATTCGCCGGTCAGGCTATACAGATGCATTTTCACAGCTTTAATCATTTAAAAGCCTGACGGGGAAAGGTGGAGACTAGACCTGCACTTGTCATGCTGAGTATTTGTTTTATTATTTATTCATACATTTTGTTGTTTAAATTTGTTTTGCTTTTTTACTATATGCAGTTAACGTCTGCTGGGCGACCACTCCGATATTAGGACCACTCCGTTATAAAAACGTGTTTTGCCACACCCACATAAGTCCTTATATAATTAATTGTCATTTACTCCTTCAGGAAACCAACAAGCTATTCAGTATAATATTAAGACCACCTTTCAAAGATCTAATCTAGCATTCATCAACTATTAACTGTTCGGTATTAGACTGCATTTTGGTCAGCTGTGAAACTTTGCTGAACTGGGCCCAGTTGTTCAAAGCTAACGACGTCGTTAGTTAACGATTCGTTAAAATTTTAATCGAGTGATACTCAAATATGCTGAAATTTTTTGCTGAAAAAATGTGAGTAGCTTTTGCAGTGCAAAAGCTACTCACATTTTATCAGCAAAAAATATCAGAATATTGTGTATTGAATCTGCTAAAACAGTTAACGAAATGACCCTTAACGAGCTCGTTAAGCTAACGACGCTTTGAACAACTGGGCCCTGATATTTATCATATAGTGGCAGACCATGGCAACAAACCAGTTAACACCATGTAGTAGAATGTGTCTTTAACAAAACACCCAGTCAGCATTCTACGTAAATCTATATCGGGCCGTCATCGGCCCGTCAGGGTAGCTGACGGGCCGATGACGGCCCGATGTAGATTTACGTAGAATGCTAGCTGGGACAGACAAAAATAAATTTCTACGAGATGTTTTAAGAGGGTGTCTGGGTTATAAACTGCCACTGTCATAACTTATTTAATAACTGTTCATAATTTTGATCATTTGTACAAGACTTTCTTCAACTATTCATTACGAAAACACGCATATTCAAATATATAGAAAAGTTCACCTCCGAAAACTGAAAATTTTCAGATAAAAAAACTGGTGTTTTTTTTTTCTATTTCTGCTCAAAAACATAGATTGTGTGTACTCGTTACAACCGTCTCGCCGGGGCGGTTCTAACGAGTACCCACAATCTATGTTTTGAGCCGAAATAAAAAAAATAATGAATGCCCCTGTAAACCGCAGTTTTACTATATAAAAGTGGGGTTTAAGGGGGTCAAAATTATACAGACATGTTTTCGTGATGTATGTAATACATTCTAGAAGCAATTAAATGCTATATGAAAACAGCATAGAGGTTGAGAGACTCATTGTTTATGTGTTTTATTGCTTTATACAGACAAATGAAAATGCACAGAACTGATTTTAAAGATAAAATATAGAAGTTAAAAATCAAACTCAGGAATAGAAGAAATCAAAGAAAGCTATGACTGAAGCAGAAAGCTAAGCTATCTGATGGATATTATGGGCACAGTGCACGCTTAGACCCTTTAAATAGAATTCCAATCGTCCTGTCAGGAAACTTTCATTCCGTTTACCAAATCCATCGAAAAGGCCGCTGATAAGACCACCTTTTTCGCGCAATCCACCCCCTTCCAACCCCCATCCCACTCTATGATCCCAGAACATTAATCCTACCGATGAGCCCAGCCTACGTTTTATAATATGCCCTATAGGGGGAGGGCCGCTGGCTTAATACATTTGTGAGAACTAAAGATTACTTTTGCTACAAATGTAATTAGTAAAATGTATTTGACGCCCAGTCACAACTACACTGTATCCAACATCAACTCTTATCTGTTATTTTATGTCTTAACAATCGCTTACTTTACCGCGCTATTCCCGGGAAAAAGCTGTTCCCAAACATTGATAACATGACAATAAAAGTGTCAATTCATTGATTCCTCAGTTCCAAGATAATACGATTCTCTTAGCATTATTACCGTAAGTATTTGTTTTAAATTAGATCTAATACAGGCGTTTCAATGAATATAGTAAACTATACAAAATGAACTCAAACCCTTTCGACAATGAGTCTCTGAGGTAAACATTTCTATATTTAATTTCGAATTTCGATTATATCAATTGTTGCAAATGGAGGTGTTATTTAAACAATCTGAACCGAATGGCAAACAGTGAAGATCCTGATAAGAGCTCGAAACGAGCCATCACGAAAACATGCCTATATAGTTTTGACCCCCTTAAACTCCACTTTTATTCAGTAAAACTGGGGTTTACAGGGGTATACATTAATTTTCTTATTTCTGTTCAAAATATAGATTGTGGTACTCGTTATAACCGCCTCACTGAGATGGTTCTAATCAGTACCCACAATTTATATTTTGAGCAGAAATATGAAAACTACCAGAATTTTTCATCTGAAAGTTTTCATTTTTTGGTGGTAAATTTTCAATATATTTGAATAGGCGTGTTTTCGTAATGCGTCTGGTACGGTTTTACACTGTTTGCAAAATTATATGTTTGGTCTGCAGATTTGAAGAAGCTAAATAAACCCCCTTTAATCATTTTCGTATAAACTAGTCACTGTTTAATAACCCATTTATGCCAGTTGGATTCTTCTACCTTAACTCTTTGGATCGGTCCATTTCCAGTAAAAGGGGTGTCTGGTTAGTTTTTATTATTACCATGGTTTACAGAAATTCCTGTTTTTAATTCAAACAGTGTAGACTCTGATCCGACGCCGCCACTGTTTGCCAATGTCCCTTTAATGGGACGCTAGGCCCAAATGGGTTAAAGTCCAAACCTTCTTGCCCGTAACGAAATGTTTCCTACCATTCCAGAGTAATGATGGCATATCAATACATTCAGTGTTTTGAACATCAGATCCCACTTCTTTTCTCAATACCATAAGTAACTATTCGGAGTAATATATATTTGGAGTAATATATGCACAAACAGTGTGGAATAATAAAAATATATAAGATTGGCTTATGAAACAAAGAACAAATTGGTCTCAGATGCATTCAGACCCAGATCTGAGCGCGGCGTTATAGGTAAAATACGGCAATATTCCAGTGAAAAGTGTTGACTCAGAACAGACGCCGCGTTAGTCGGTGCTTGATTTGAGTCTGCACTGTTTTACCATATTTAAACCTTAATGCCACAGTGTCTGATAAGGGTCTACAATTTTGCCACACATCAAACAGATGTTGGATGCATCTTTGCTGGGCGAACCGTATTTACTGTATGTATTCGGACACAGGCCTGAGCAAAAAATGTAGATCCAGATGATCAAGATGAATGCGGGTCTACACTGTTTGCCACTAATCCAGCAATTTTAGACACAACATCGGGTATTAAATTGTAATTGTTTTAAATTTTAGAAAAAGGAGTTGAGGTGTCTAAATACTTAAGGTAAATACCATACATGCAATCTTGTAGGAAATGCTGTGCTCAGGTTCATATTACATTACGAAAACACGCCTATTCAAATACATAGAAAATTTTACCTCCAAAAAACCTAAACTTT
Source organism: Anodontia alba (assembly GCA_964016985.1). Lineage (NCBI taxonomy): Eukaryota > Metazoa > Mollusca > Bivalvia > Lucinida > Lucinidae > Anodontia > Anodontia alba. Next base: position 31,070,644 of record OZ024826.1, on the reverse strand, counting down.
CCAGATAAAAACTCCAATATTTTTCATATTTCTGCTCAAAACATAGATTGTGGATACTCGTTAGAACCGCCTCGGCGAGGCGGTTCTAACGAGTACCCACAATCTATGTTTTAAACAGAAATAAGAAAAATAATGTATACCCCTGTAAACCCCAGTTTTACTATATAAAAGTGGGGTTTAAGGGGGTCAAAATTATATAGGTGTGTTTTCGTGATGTTCTTTACCACCCCCCAGCTTACCTTGCCTTCGGAGAGACAAGTGTTTGTTTTTAAAGCAACCCAGTGGTATTTTAATTGCGCAACACTTCCAGACATTACAATTTTGGTATTATAGGTGTCATGGTAGACTGGCTCCAGTTGTTTCTGTTTTTTTTTTTGTTTTTTTTTTTAATTTTTATTATTTTTTCTGAACATTATTTTTTCTCTCTCTCTCATTAATCCCTATTTCTCCTGCTTATATTCACCTGTTCTAACAGAAACTCTATCTTTTCCACTAAGGGACCTAACTGAATAAATCAGTATAAGCTATACCAGATTTGTAAACCTTTAAAAAGAAAAGAGAAAATGATAGAAAAGATAGAGTCTGGAGACAGACTAGTGTCATGGCATAATGTGATAAGAAACAAGTGACTGAAATACAAGTATAAAGTTTCTTTAAACATTCAGCTGCACTTTCAAACAGTGATTTATTTTTCTTGAGCAGGTGCAGGGGTACAACTTGACGTCAGGTTGATGGAGCGGTAACCGTTTCAGAATACCTTCTGACATGGAATGAGTTTTTCTTATAAGTTGGCTGTGTCCCGGTTACGACAATCGAGGGGAATGGAAAATGGCACAGATTTTAAGAGAAAAAAAATTACAAAAACATGCCGATATAATGTTGACCCCCTTAAACCCCACTTTATATAGTAAAACTGGGGTTTACAGGGGTAAACATTATTTTTCTTATTTTTGCTAAACCAACATAGATTGTGCGTACTCGTTAGAACTGCCTTGCCAAGACGTTTCTAACGAGTACCAACAATCTATGTTTTGAACAGAAATTTGAAAAATATCAGTGTTTTTATCAGAAAATTTTCAGTTTTTGTAGGTGAAGTCTTCTATATATTTGAATAAGCGTGTTTTCATAATGTGGTAGGACTGTCCAGATTGCGGCGATGTACAGGTTATCATGGGCTGTTGCTGTTAATGTGAAAAAAAATAAATAAATAAAAAACACATACAGTGTTCGTCAATCTAATGCCTTCTTACAATATAGTACAAACACAGCGCTTATTCTATTACACTGTAATTATGGTATAAAATACCGATTTGTGATTTATGGTTTAATTATATTAGACTCTACTACATCAAACATTTTATTTGAATTTAGGCTATTTATGAGTTGATTTCTAGTTGTAGGCAGAACATAATAGACATAAGATGTTAGAAGAAAACCATAAATTTCCAATGAGCCTACGGCAATAATTCAAACGATTCTTGTATGATCCGTTTCTGGAGTTTTTGTTGTTTTTGGCATGGGCTTGGCTTGCTAAGCCGAAGGCCAAAGAAGTCTGACCAAAATTTCAACCCCTGTGAAAGCTTTTACGGAAAAGCCCTACTGAAAGTACAAAGTACCGCTTACAAAGCACCCCACTACTTTAAAAAGAAAACGACCCGTGAAAATAAAAATACTCAGTACGAAAACATGCCTGTTTAAATATATAGAAAACTTCACCACCAAAACCTGAATTTTTTTCAGATAAAAAATTCTGATATTTTTGCATATTTCTGATCAAAGCATAAATTGTGTGTACTCGTTTGAACCGCCTCAACGAGGCGGTTCGAACGGGTACCCACAATCTATGTTTTTGAGCAGAAATATGAAAAATAGTGTATACCCCTGTAAACCCCAGTTTTACTATATAAAAATGGGGTTTAAGGGGGGTCAAAATTATATAGGTATGTTTTCGAGAGGTGTATATTTGGGTTTAAGATAATAATTAGGTTTAAGCTTACAACAAACTTTGACAGCTGTGCGATGTTAATCGTACGAAACTGTTTGTCTAAGAATTTTGAGCCCCGAAGAACTTATTTATAACTGCAAATTGGTACGCTGTAACATTTAAAAAAAACACGATTATTTACGGAGATAGCCGATTCTAGATAGCCGATGGTAGAACGGAAAAGAACGAGTGTATGCGTATTTGAAAAGCCGAAAACAAATGTCAACCATTTGGATGATTGAAACCGTGTTTTGCCACAAACGATAACTTTCGGGATTAGACCTATTTATCACATATGCATAAATAAGGTTTGTCTTTTACCATTACCACTCTCTGGTAATATTCAGCAGACCACATATTAATGATAATTCCCTTATTTTTTTTTTCCCAGAAAATAGCCTTGTCAAATGTCAGGGAAAAATAAGAAAGCAATTTCAAAATGTCGACTGCTGAAATTTTTACCCTGAGTGCCAAGCGTTTATTCAATAATATTTTGTTGGATGTTTGGGCTATAATTGCCTTTCATCACGAGAGTAGTTCCCAACCACAGACAAGAAGATAATTCTAGTGATATTATTTGCAAAACATGTGATGTGTGTACTCATTAGAGTGGCCGCAATAAGGCTATTCCAATTAGAACTAACCACTGTGTTGCGGCAAAAAAAAAAAAAAAAAAAAAAAAAACTAAGTTCTTCTGCTGTGGTTTACTATATCTGTTATTGTATGTCTTTGAATGTTTGTCTTGGTGCAATTTTTATTTTGGATAGCCGTTTGGCCATTTTTTGGGAGAAGAAACTCTCCCTTTGGCTTGTAGTGATTTGATTGTGGTGCAATTACTTTAAGTGCGTCATTTAAACAGACTAACCATATCTCAAGATAAAAGCGGGTGGGGTGGGATGGCATCCTATAAATATTTTTCTTATATGAAAACATATGCTGTGGTACTCTTAGAAGTGCCTTGCCGAGGTGCTTCAGAAGAGTACATCAACATATGTTTCCACAGACAAACGAGAAATATAAATATTTCTTGATTGAAAAATAATATCTTATTCAGAGCTATAGTAATAATAACTGAAAATTTTGAATAAATGCTTTTGAAAACCTATTGACAATAGAAGACTAATCTGGTGCCTAGGCTTCCAGCGCCTGCAGTGCTTTGATTTCCATAAGGGGAATAGATACATCTTTAAATCAAAGCACTGAGAGTGCTAATGGGGGCTGTTGCTTGAGCTCTTGAACTGATTGGGATTTACGTTGAAATTAAAAAAATCTAAACAATACTCAATAATAGCAACCCGTTTGGGATTTTACCTATTTAATGCAGGTATCTGCATTTCAAATACAGATATCTCTTAATAAATACAGATATCAGCAATTTTTGAAATTACAGATGTCTATAAATGAAATTCAGATGTCTGTAATTGAAGTAGAGATATCTCTAACTGAAATGCAGATATAGGTATTTGTAATAGTCATTTTTTAATTTCTTTTTAATTATCCTCAAGAAGTCGAAAAATTACGCACAACCAATATTTTTTTTCAAAGGAAGGAGAACAATTATGTTCAATACTGCAACCCTTAAGAAGACATCAGGCATATTAAAAGAAAAAAAAAAAGAAAACGTATCAAAACATTTTCTTTTTTTGAAATTCAACAGGTATGTGCTCCCTTCCTGTGGACCTGCGTGCAAGCGTGTATGTCTCGTTAACAAATCAGCAGTCTTTCGCAAGCATTTTATTTATCTATTAATTGCCAATTTTTAGACAGGTGGAGTTTATTAGAAATTTCGGTTTGGTTTGTTTCTTCCGGATAGTATATACAGAAATCTGCTGGTTTAATAAATAAAGAAATAATAAATAAATAGTACATGATTTGAAAAAAAAATGTGACTCCCGAATTTTAAGGAGATACATATAATATATCAACAAATGACCGATAGGAAAAAAAAGAAAGCCAAAAATTTTGAAATAAAAAAGAGAAAGGAAGAAACAGACACACATACAGAAAACATATACCCTGTTGGCAATCGCTTAAATTACTACTGAATAAATCAAAGTTAATTCTAAATGTTAATGTGTTTATTATATTGGAATGCACAGCCGTTCTCTTCAAACGAGTCCTACATAGTACAGTAAACACCCGCTGATAGCGGGACAGGCGTTCAGTTAACAGATATTTTACAATAATTGCAAGAATGATCCTTATAAATTTGACTTTCATTGAAAGATATCACTTATATACACCCATTCAATTAAACTACAATTAAAACCTACCATTTTAGTCTTTCAAATCAATGCAAAACGTACCCACTGTCTATATCTTCTATTCACTCCAACCATGTTCTTGCCTACCAACACTTATCGATGACGTCTCCGGAGGAGTTCCTGGTATTTACTATAGAAATTCCTGTATTTAATGCAAACAGTATAGGCCCTCATCAAGCCCCGAGTTTGTGGCGTCTTATCTGGGTCAACACTGTTTGCCAATGTCCCTTTTCTGGGACTCAAAGCATAAATGGTTTAATGGATTAAAGTAGACTAACTTGTGGAACACTACCGGATGGATAACCCCCAAGTATTCGAACGCTATCACTCCATTTCTTACATCTCGTCGAATTTGAACAAGTATATTTCACTTCTGCCGGGAGATATATCTAAAATTGTGCTCGATGAATCGAACACAGTGCAAACCCTGCGCAGATGCTGAGTCCCTTTGGTTATTGTTCTGATTCTACATTTTTCAGACATATTTTTCGAATGCTAATTACAATGACGCTGAGCAATTTTTTTTTACTTTTGCTATATCTGATTTCAGCATAGCAGTCTTGTGTATATGTATTGTAGTCTAACTTATTGCTGTAACTATTTTGATGCGTTTGTGTATTTTAATCACATATACATGCTTATAGCATACTAGAGTCGACATACTTTAAAGCAGAGACCCGCTAGTCTTGTGTTTCAGCGGCCACGTATTGTAAGATACCCAGGAAAGGCTTAGTACTCGTTTTTATACAATTAAAGAAGACAGCGAACTTTTCAGTGTTGATTGGGTTAACCATTCGCATAATATCAACATTCTAGCCTATGATGAATTTCTGAGCGCTGCCTCGGACGGAGAACCTGACAATCAAATGTTTCGTAAGTTTTCTACAAAGCATAGACTTATCTTAATACCTCTGTGAAATGTATACTTCTTGGCCATAGATAAAACAAAAATAAATCAATTATTGAAACCAAAAATATTGATAAAACTCATTCCGATTTCTACTGACAATCCTTCTGTGTGTCCAACACAAAATTATACAAAAGTTGACAAGATTAACTGAACATGAACTCAAAAAGAGTCATCTTTTCAAGGCATCTATTTTCAATTTCAAAATTTGATTGTATCAATGACCAGGGTCTATGATTACAATACCATCTAAAGGTCCTCTTAACATCACGAAAACACGCCTATATAATTTTGACCCCCTTAAACCCCACTTTTATATAGTAAAACTGGGGTTTGCAGGGGTATACGTTATTTTTCTTATTTCTACTCAAAACATAGATTGTGGGTACTCGTTAGAACCGCCTCGTCGAGGCGGTTCCTACGAGTACCCACAATCTATGCTTTGAGCAGAAACTTGAAAAAAATATCAGAATTTTTTATCGGAAAATTTTCATTTTTTGGTGATAAAATTTTCAGTATGTTTGAATAGGCGTGCTTTCGTAATGATCTGATGATTTCCCCTAATCTGACGAAAAGTGGGTTTCATGTTTTATGTGTGTGTGTTTTTTTTTTTTTTTTTTTTTTTTTTTTTTTTTTTGATGTTTGTTTTTTTTTTTTTTTTGTTTGTTTGCAAAGGAAAACTTTTAGAATTTTTTTATTCATTTATTTTTTATTCACTGCAGCTAGTGTTTAGTTCCGTGTGGAGCCAGTGATACGTCTCCCTATACTTCACAAAAGTGCCAATTATATTTTCTTTGTGATGATTGAGCCCATTCTTATTACCTTGAAAATTGAATATCGCTTAAGCAGGTACTAGAGGACATATACAGGAATTTCATTGATTATATTCTGAGATGTAATAAAACCAAGTCTCCGGGTTTCGTTCTTTTATACTTCGCAGCAAAATAATATAACAGTCACCGATTTAAACTTCTATATAGAACAATGAATATGAACAGATAATACCTACTTTTAACTAACACTGACACTTCGAATGAATCACACATCTAGAAACCTTATTCTCTTGATTGTTCGAGGGTTGTGCAAAATATTCTGTCACTAATAGGCTTACTTAGTTTTATCCCATGTATATTTTAAAATGCTTTACTGCACTTGAATGGTGTGTTGAATAGCTAACGATATCCGTTTATTTCGTGCAAATTGCTTTCCAACTGACCGAGTTCTTTCAAATTGAAATAGATGCAGTCATATGCACTGACCAACTTACTTGTAACATTGGAACATGGACCAGAAGACTGAAATTCGTAGCTATATTAAATACCGCATTAGGCTTAATATAGCTTCAAAGCAGTTATTTAATGAATTGTGTGGTATATATGGACCTCAAACCATTTCAATGCGCAAAGTTTTTGGTGGGTTAAAGCTTTTAAAGCTGGGAAATTTTCTGTTGAAGATGATACCCGTCCAGGAAGGCCTAAAACCTCTGTTACCAAGGCTAACATCGCTGCCCTAAAGATTGTGGTCGTACAGGATGCGCGATTGTCTTTCAAAGATATAGCTAGTTGTACTGGCATATCAGAAGGCAGTGTGCACACAGTTCTGAAAAAGCGTATAGACCTGAGAAAAGTTTGCGCTAGATGGGTACCTTATTCACCTGATCTGAGTCCCTGTGACTTCTTTTTATTTCCAAGGCTTAAGAAAATGCATTCTGGAAATAAGTATACGTCTAGAAGTGCTCTTGGCAGCGTTATTTATCAGTGTCTCTAACAGATACCAAAAGAAGATTATTTATCTGCTTTTCGCGACTGGGTAAAAAGGTTACTAAGATGTGTTCCAGTAAAGAGGAAATACTTTGAAGGTTTGTAATAAAAATATGTTTGATAAAACGTAGCACTGAAGTAATCCGAACCCAGTGACAAAACTTTTTGCAGGACCCTCGTATTCACAATCAATTGATCACTGACTTCTTATATGGAGATAAGCACTTTATGAACACATTTCTATAAGCGGTTTTCCATGAATGCAGACGTTTTCCTATTGTTATCATTTTTCATGGCTACTGGTATTCAAAAGTTGTAACTCTGAAAATTCGGTATCATTTTTCGTACATTATGTACGAAAATCGATACCGGATATCATTTTTCGACAGGGTATCATTTTTCATCCTATCAGACGTCATATCACTAACCCATTGCATACTGAGAAAAATATGTTAGGGTTAAACGTCCTCTAGTTTATCACAAACCATAGGCTCAAAATTGCACTTGAATTGTCTTCTATGAAGATTATTCACGTGCAATAGTGTGCTCGATACACTGAAGCAAAACTCGGAAAGTGAATGAATGAAATGACATGCCAAGATTTTCGTGCAAAAGTATTGAGGGGCCTTGGTAGGTATTCGTCCATTTCTAACATGTTTTTTTTTTCTTTGCTTTTCTGCATGCTAATTCCCTGGGAGCAGTTTCCTTTAAAAGTAAACCCCTATTCAGAAGGAAAGCAAAATAACTTTGACAGAGTAGGATCCCCTGCAAATGTATCGATTCCTCCTAAAATAAATAAAAGAACCCCAAAACTGATACAATCAGATATACAACAAGCCCCCAACACAAAAGGGAAAGAAAGACAAATACAATAAACCAGACGCAAAGTTGGTAACTCTTTCCCAAAAAGGTGGGAACTCTTTTACCCTAACTTAACTGAAGATATTATCAACTTATAAATTTATTTAAACTATAATCATTGGATAGAGAAACACTACATCACAATGAACAAAAAGTACCGCAATGAATTTACCGCCTTGGAACGGTCAGTAATGAATTATTTGGAGTATGGGAGGGAGGGCTTAAGGTAGCTTTACGGGATCCCAACCCTTGCCCTCAGCTTCCATAATAGTAAACACATATATTTGTTCGATCCGTGTGGAGGTTTTCTATCTCATCCATGAATCATTACGGGCAACAGCTAAATCACAGATAAAGCATATAATGAAGCTAAGATAAGGACAACAGAAACAAAGTGCTGCGACATTTGGAGATCCCCGGGTAGTCAAACAACACCCCTGGAATACTGGTGCAAAAGAAAACTAGCAGGTGAACTCCGGTGAGCCGAGAAACAGGCATAAAATGTTCCTACCAATACAAGCTAATGAATAGTGTTTAAGTCGGGGCCATCACAGAGTCTAAACTCCGAACCCGCGGGCAATTAAAGAGGTAAGCAAAGTGATCAACCGTGATTAGAATAACCCTCAAGCAAGCAGACTGCTTTATGACATTAATGTTATACCCCTTCAGTTATAACATATGACAAGTTTCCTAAAATGATCAGAAAAGTAAGATTTTTCCTACATTTTTTTAAACTTATACACTAAGTCACCATAAAATTCAGGTTCCGAAAGGCCTTGTAGCAGAAGTGTTTTTAGTTCGGTATCGTATTCCGAGATCAGTTCGTAGTGTCGACGCTAAAATTTGTAAAAGTTTATGATATCGATATCTCTGTTGGAGAAGTTTGGCAGTCAAAGTTTTGTTACAAGCATTGAAGTCAGCCAATGACTAGATATTCTAGCAAACCGAATAAGCTGAGAATTGTAAATACCAGAAAAAGGGGCACGAAGAACGTCGCTATCCAAAAAAGGGAAATTTGCAATGTAAAAATCAAAATCATTGTGTTTGTCAAAAATCTTAGATGAAACAAAACCGTTAGAAACTAATAAATGCAAATCTACAAAGTTAGAGCCTTGAAACTTGATGAATAGATTGGTAGTGATAAGTAGATGATCTGATTAACTTTTGAATAAATTCTGAAAATACTTCATGAGTTACGGCCCTTTGAAACTTTAGGTTTTTACCTTGTCAGCAAAATATCTAAAAAAAAACTGTTGGAGCTTGAGCCTTGAAACTTGGTGAATTGATTGTTAATGACGAGTAGATGACCTGGTTAACTTTTTAATAAATTCGAAAAAATATTTCAAGAGTAATGGCCATTTGTAAATTTGGGCATCTGTACGTTGTCGACAAAATATCTCAAATACTGTTGGAGCTAGAGCCTCATAACTTAATGAATAGATTGGTAGTGATAAGAAGGCAGTTGGAGGGGCCTATTGCTTCTGTACATGAGTAATGTCTCTTTGTAAATTTGGGTATTTTTCCTTGTCAGAAGAAATATCTCAAAAAACTGTTGAAGCTAGAGCCTCATAACTTGAATAGATTGATATTGATGAGAAGATGACCTGATTAACTTATGAATAAATATTGAAAAATATTTCAGGAGTTATGGCCCTTTGCAGATTGGGCCATTTTTACCTTGTATTATCTTTAGAGGCAAGCATATGATTGGGGGAATAGTGTTTTACAAACACAATTTCTAGTAATTCAGTTTGATGTCTTTTAATATTTTTGAAGAGCATCATAGTTATTTTTTTCCATTGTTGCACTGAAACAATAACAGGAGAAAAACGTGTACCTTTAAAATGTTTATAAAGAACACTGGATCCAGAAAGGATACTATATTGATAGGGGTTAAACTACATATTGAAAGTCAATCATTAACAGTGCAAATCATTTGTTTACCACTGGGCTGAGTGAGGTTCGAACCCACCTCGGCCGCGACGTCAGCGCCTAGCCCTTCAGAGTCAGGAGACATAACCACTGCACCACTACGCTTGGTAAAAAACAAGTTACATGGAACAGTATTATGCTTGATTTCTCTGAATGACCCGTCGGATACGGTATATTTTTTATGCACTAGCGCACTCATTATATACAAGGAACTAACTCTCTTGATCCAAATGATACTTGAAAATATTATTATACTTTAAGATTTAAACGATTTGCTACAAAGAATACTAGCCCAGGATCATTACTGATGCAAGTACTTCAGAAAAAAAAAGTGTATAGGGAGAAAATGAAATACCACTGGGCTGAGTGAGGTATATTCACATCCTTTGTTTCTGTTCTAATTTTGTTATTTTTCAGCGGCATCACACCTTATGACACTACATAGAGTACGTAATGTTCTACTGTAATTTTGTCATACCTGACTAGTATATAATATAATAACAGTTGTATGTTTAGAGGTGGACATCCCAGCTGTGCGTAAACTATGCCGCTGAGCTCAGAGTTTTTGCTTTAATGCATGAGATGATACAATCAAATTTTAAAACCCATAAAAGAGACTAGTTGTCTTATAAAGGTACATGTCATGTAATTTTGCTAGCAAAATTACATGACATGTACCTTTATAAGACAGACAACTTTTGGCTAACGCGGCGACTGAACTAGGGTCTGCACTGTTTGCATGAAATACAAGAATTTCTATAAAACCAGGTAATGGTAAAACATAACCAGGCCCCCTTTCTGTTGGAAATGGACTAGTCCAAAGACTTTAGATAGAAGAGTCCACTTTGCATACTCGTACATGGATTTAAGTCTAGTTTATAAATGAAAGTATTATTTAGATTACATTCGAAGACAAACGTTCCGAAATCTGGATTTCCTACTTGTATACACAAGGATCCGTATAAAGTAAACTCTATTAACCTCAACCGCTCTCTGTGTAGACAGCAGACGACAAATTCGTACCTTTTATTTTTTTCGCAGATAATTTGCATGAAACGTCAAATTCTGCTTTCTGGGAAATAGAAAAATAATTTTAATGTGGCGTCTGCTGAAATGTGTACCCAGCGTGCTAAGCGTTAATAGAAGCAGACTATTGAAAGTAAACACAATTCAATAAGCGGCAACAAAACCAATATACTAACATTGTCTAGAACAGTTTTAATGAGTTTAGAGCAATTAAGATGCCAATAGTAATTAAAGTCTGAAGAGTCACGTTGCGTAGAACGAGAAGACAATGTACATCGAATGAATATCAAAGGCCGTCGGTCTGGTCACATGACCACATAGGAATAAAACATAAGAATTCGCAGTTGCCACTGTCGATAAATGAATGGTCTACTCAGTTTGCGCCGATTAGCAATCTTATAATATTCGGGGTCTATGCTCCTCCTGTATGCATTGTGGGTCTTTTTCGCTAGTTGCGGTTCAAATCAGTTCAGTTTTGTGTTTAGGCAGCGAGGACACTGCATAATAAATTGGATTAAAGTTTCAACAGTGGCGAAAATTGTGTAGCTAGCCAAATTAAATCCTTACAGTCCTAAGACTAAATTGTTTGCTTTGGAACGTCAGTGGGACTAGTCAGTTCATCCAGGTCATCCGCATAATTTTAGGCTATTTGTTGATCATGGTGAATACCAATGGTTCTATAGGCAGATAGCAATTATCTCGGATTAGATTGCGCGGATCCTCCGTTCTACATGCATGCATGCCTCCTGACCTATTCTTGCAGGTCGCTGCTCAAATGGCATCATAAATATGAGCCAGCGCATGACAAAACCTACAAAATGACATGTGCATCCAGCGAAGACTCAGATCATCCTGGGCATCCGCCCAGGATGATCTGAATCTTCGCTGTCCGCATGAAGAACGAAGGGTTCCTAGCTACTCACTGAGCGCACAGCGAAGACTCTGCTCGGCCTTGGCGGATGCCGAGGCTGATTTGAGTCTTCGTTGCGCGCACATGCCATTTTGTAGGTTTTGTCAAACGGTGGCTCATATGATTATAAGCAGATTAGATTACGTTTATTTGGATTCGCTAAGACTTTCGCTGTCCGCCAAGAATTCTACAATGTATCTATGAAATATTTTCATGGAATGCTCAGGTCTAGCATGATTGTGGGGGTATAAGGAACAGTTCCAACAATAATTAGGACTCCTTGATACCGCGCCATCGGAAAAGGTGTCCATAGTTGTGGCTTTTCTGGCTATCTGTTTATATAATTATGAAGCCATATACCAGACTGAAGCACACAGTGAAAGCCACGTTCAGCCTGCTCATCTGTGCATACTGATCAACACATTCGCTATGCGCTTACATGATCATTGGATACTGAAGAATATCAATTGGCAGTAATGGTTTTTACGAGACTGTGCGGATATGAAGGCTGGCCTTGAAAATCATTGATTATATATATTCTGAAGACACCTTTTTCAATGGTAACACTCAATGTCAACACTTATTTCAGTCAATGTTTGGACTATCACAAATTAATTTAGGCCTACGGATTTTAATTCCTTGGAATCATTTACTCTTTTCGACGTATGCTTCAGCTTCAAGCATGTGGCTAGATGCGTATTACTGACTTTAAATATATGAGTCTAATACCGTACCCATACATGCAGAGCAAATTATGTAAATCCAGATAAAACTGCTTCTAGACTTTTATTAAAGTCTACCCTGTTTGCCATTCAGCCAGCACGTTATAAAATACATTCTCATGTCGACATATGGACATGATCAAATATTTAGGACAAGTATAGGCGTTAAAATGTCAGAGAGTTTAGGGTAATTGTTGTTGGATAAATAAACGATGTCATTCGCCCTTACCGCTGATGCAATAAGCTACATTTAATTGTTCAAACAGCATAGTAACACCACAGAAAAAATGTAAAAAAGTAAAGGTAATAGAAAAGTCCAGGGAGTGCCACAAGCACAAAAGGCAGCCCTTCCCAGACACCAAGAGGAAGAGGAATCCGACAAAACCAAACAAGCACAAATCGAACAAACGTACGAAAAGCACTAAGATTAGCGCTCTCTTCCCCAAGCGAGGTAATTGCAATGCTAAAAGGACTGAGAACACACGAAAAAAAAAATAGCACAAGGTAAGACATAAAACAAATCGCCTCGTAGAATAAACCACAAACCAACAAAGAATAGACTAACACCGGGACAACCGCCTTAGAACGGTCACTAGAGTAAACCACCGAGGGTTCTTGCACAGACCGAAATTTAAAAAAAAAAAATGTCGTTTTTTAATGTTTTTCAGACATTTAAATAAGACACATCTTGTTAGTTAGTCGTTTAATTAATAAGAGACTAGGCACAAATATATATATATATATATATATATATATATATATATATATATATATATATATATATATATATATATATATGTATATATATATATATGTGCCTAGTCTCTTATTAATTAAACGACTAATTACCATATTCTTTTAGATATACAAAGACAATCGAGTTGTCTTAAATGAGAACTATGAAATACGGTAAAATCATTCCGCTCCACAACAGCCAAACCAACAATATTTCAGACATGTCGAAAGTTTTAAAGGTGTAAAGATCAAGGTAAATTCGTGGAACGGGGTTACTTGTTTATGTTCATTCTGTTCATTTATTAAGTTGTGTTTCAAAGTGTTTCAAAGTTTGTTATTTTATTTTTTTTTTTTTTTTTGTAGTTTTTTTAGAATATGCATTATGATAATGAGTTATTTTTTTTAAATATGTTTACTTCTTTTTTCAGGTCTGTTTGTATATGTAAGTCTGACTGTTGGCTTTTATTGCCATTTAATCCCTTAACTGGTGATACGATTATTTTTGTTATTGTTTTTTTTTCTAAGTTGCTGGAATTGATATGTTATATCGTGCTAAGATATCCTCTAGTAGCATGTGCTGTAATTCTTAGCATGCTTTGTATTCTTAAACCGAATATTTCATGCTTATTTTGTAAGTCGGTAAATATTTATACGTACCTCGTGTTGCACTGCTTTATACTGTCCGACTATAAAATTGCCTTATGTCCTTTATCTTACACCTATCCCTTCATATTGGGGCCCGGAGATGATGGCCTTCTATCACTGCCACCAATGTAGCGTTTGCGGGAATGTATACGAAGTCAACAATCGCAGTCAATCATCCAGATTCTAATAGTGTTCTACGGTGCTTTACATCGTAAAACATTACTAGTGACCACTCTATTCGTTGTAAAGAAAGCCGCCATCCACAGTAAGGCTTAAAAGTTCGTTATACAGTAAAGGTTCAATGACTCGGACATCGATGATTCGTTTACCGTGGCTAACTGTTTATACGTCCCTAGGAAGTTCTTCCGATGTCTCATGAAAGCGAGTATTTAGGTATATTTTAGGGAATTGATTAATTTATCATGCCAATGTATTTTCAGTGTTCTAGTGAATTCACTAACATACCATTATTTTACAGAATATCGAGAAGACATCCTTACAATATCATTATTTGCCTCCTAGACAGACGCTATATTTATCCCAAAGAGGATCGAACCACCCAATGTTTGAACACATTTCCATAAGACTGTAACAGTGGTGGTTTTGTGGAAGCAATGTTTTGCCATTCGCTTCCACTGTTGTTTGTCTGTCTTGGCTTTTAGTCGTCCTTCATTGGAACTCATTTTCCTTTGTTGGTATCACTATACAGGCAAACTTCAATAATTCCAACGTCTTGTAACAGTTCGAATTATTGAAGTTTGCAAGTATAGTGATACCGGAAAATCAGTGTCAAAATGTCTGACAATAATAAGTGTAGAAAATAAGTCATTCAGCCGAACCATAAATTTGCTAAAATTGTAGATACAAATTCTTCCATGTAATAAGAATGGAATTTTGTCTGTAGGATTCCGGTAAACTTAAAGGGACTTGACCTTTCACTTAAAGAACCAATAGTTGAATACAGCAACAAACATTACGAAAACATGCCTATTCAAATATACTGAAAATTTTACCACCAAAAAATGAACATTTTCAGATAAAAAATTCTTATAGTTTTCACAATTCTGCTCAAAACACTCGTTAGAACGGCCTCGTCGAGGCGGTTCTAACGAGTACCCACAATCTATATTTTTGAGCAGAAATATGAAAAATAATGTATACCCGTGTAAACCCCAGTTTTACTATGTAGTTGCGGTCATGGTACCAAAGCCGTAATTCAAAATCATAAATCCATAAACGAATGACGAATCAGAATGTTCAGACCAACAGACATGGACCCCAGAACAAAGGGTGTAATCAGGCGTCCGCGGATAGTAAGCATTACTTGGTAAGCAAGCTTCGCCCACCATGCCCATGGGCCTGAACGAAGGAAATATCGGTAGAAGCGTATGTCCGGGATTTGGGAAGTTTACTTATGGCGCGTCACTGGTATGGTATATGAAAATGGGGTTTAAGGGGGTCAAAATTATATAGGTATGTTTTCGTGATGGAATATGTTTAAGCACCTTACTTTTGATATTCAGGAACAATAATTAAACTTAATGAGTTTTGAAGATGTTTATGAAATGCTTAATTGCATCAAGTAATTCGGAATTGGCATGTTATGCTGCACTTTTCAATGTTTAATAATCACCACAAAATGTTCACTCCGGGTTTTAAAATCACACATTTATTAATAGATATGATTCGACCGTGTCATAATAATGCGGAGACGGCCAGGGCAACCCGGGTTAATCTTATTAAAATAATGAGGAGATGGTCAAGAGAACACGGGGTTGATCTCATTATAATGATGCGGAAATCGCCGATGGAATACGGGGCTCCCTCGTCCATCTCCGCATTATTCTAAAGCGAACTATACTTTTAGATAAAATTTAGGTTATATTTAGGGCGTTAGAAATTGTAAACGTTGAGGAGGGAAACTCGCGCAAGCTCACGAGACAGGGAATTCGCTAAATTATAGATGCTTATATAAATTTTGTAACATATTAATATTTTTGTAATACTGTTTTATTTCTAGAATTAAGCAGACATGTCGAAGTATGATTAATATATGGATTCTCTGTGTTTACACTCCTACTCAAACAGATATAGATCTCTTGCAACAATTGTTGTTTTGAAATAAGGCGTTAGAATATTTATTTATAGTTATGAGTTCGTAACATTTTTTACCTTCTAATTTCAGTTTACAGGTATTGATTTTAATTTTGTTTACAAGATGAACACGAACAGATATATGCATCACTTTAAAGGTACCGTAGAGTCATTGAAACACTAACTGAACATACGTCAAATGCACTTATCCCATTGCACCCCACCCCACCCCCAACTCGTGTTTTTACCCTCCTAAAAAAACTTGCAACGAGGAAAAAGCTCCGTCTCGATGTCAACGCGGCGTTGCTACGACGCTATGTATTTTACAGGCTAAATATGCGAAGCATAACTGCAGTCCTTA
The DNA here is from genome assembly GCA_964016985.1 of Anodontia alba. Lineage (NCBI taxonomy): Eukaryota > Metazoa > Mollusca > Bivalvia > Lucinida > Lucinidae > Anodontia > Anodontia alba. Next base: position 31,054,443 of record OZ024826.1, on the reverse strand, counting down.
CTGTGGCGGAATGGCAAACAGTGAAGGCCTTTATCAAACGTTTTTCAGAATTAGTTTGATAAGGCGTTTGAGCAGGACCTATACAAGCTGCATTATGAGGAAAAGAGCCGTTATAGCATTTGCAAACAGCAAAGGTTCAGACGAGCTTAGGGGTTCTGAACGATAGGTACAGAGCAGGGCAAAGTTAAGAGACGTACTATCAGATTCATACAGTGACCAGGGCCCAGTTGTTTAAAGCGTCGTTAGCTTAACGAGCTCGTTAAGGGTCATTTCGTTAACTGTTTTAGCGGATTCAATATACAATATTCTGATATTTTTTGCTGAAAAAATGTTTGTAGCTTTTGCACTGCAAAATCTACTCACATTTTTTCAGCAAAACATTTCAGCATATTTGCGTATCACTCAATGTAAATTTTAACGAATCGTTAACTAACAACATCGTTAGCTTTGAACAACTGGTGATTGTGACACTCCCTGGACTTTTCTCTTTCCTTTTTTTGAACTAATATTATGTGTAGTAGTTTGATGCAGTTGAAGACACCCTCCTCTACAACGCTACTGTATTTTGTTTATGATGATTAAAGTAGCTTTTAGCTTGGCTGTGCTAATTTACTGCAATACGGGCTTAAACCATGGCATTTTTAAGCATTCATGTTTCTCTCATTTCAGGGAAACTGGTACAGTTTCATGGGAGAGGCAAGTCCATCTAAACTGTTTTGCTTCCCTTCTGGAAAGCCTACACTGAAAGGAAAGAATCCACTGCCGACCTCCTTTCAAAAGGGAATTAGTGGGTCTCTTGTTGTTCGTCCTTTGTGAGGTTTTGTGATTGCTTGCTACGAACTGTCTTAAGGTTGTGTTTAGTGGGTCGTGTCTGGCAGTGTGGTCCCCTCAGTAAGGCGGAGGGAGCTGGTTGCTTTGAGTTTTGTTGTTTTGCTCTGTCTGTGTTGTTCTTAATTGTTTATAGACCCTGCCTCTTGGTCTCATTGATATGCTTTGTTGTTTATTGCGGTATTTCAATATCAGGGCTTTATTAACCCCTTGTCATGCTGATTAAATTACAATGCCATGCCCACTTCTAATTTTCAGCCAATCAGATTCCTTGATCCAGATGTTTGATATAAATTCACATACTTAATGGCAAACAGTGCAGATCCATATCAGTTCAGAAGCCAACTGATTTGGATCTACATTGTTTGCAAAGGCAGGACATAATTCAGCAGGACTAGGGTAAAACGAGCAAGACTGCTCACTGCGAGATTGTTTAATCACGAATACCAAAGAACTAAAGTGGTTTCAGAAGTTTTATGGGAGGCATAACGATCTTGTCAATCCCTACAACGTGGCTGTTTCAAGACTTAATCTGATGTGTTTGCCCTTACCAAGCCATAAACAGACTTTCTAAATCCCGGACATTAATTCCCATATTTTCCTAAATCTCTGTTAAGACTGATAGGCGTGGCGGGCGAACCTTGCTTACAAAGTAATGCTTACTTTCCATGGACGCCTGATTACACTCCATTTATTTGGATCCGTCTGTCTGTCTGAATATTCCTAATTTTGTGTGTTTATGATTTTTCAAAATATGATTTTGGTATGTTGACCTCAGATTTATAGTGCCAGGCCAGGAGGCAAAAAGTGGATATCCAGTCTTTATCAGATAATGGTATGTAGAATATACTCATTAGAATCGCATCGATGCGATTCTAATGAGTACATTCAACATACCATATGATTTGGTATGTAACTCTCACACTCAATACTAGCTTTGTTAGCAGACAAGCAAAAAGAAAGCTACAAAAGCCGTCCCTCTTGTAAAACATAGTGCTAAAACAACCAGGTGCATAGCGCACCTTACTGCAAAATGCAGACTGTTTTTCGAAATGACAATCTGGTCTAATGGTGTTTAGGCAGCTTGTCTGTTCTGAATGAGGTCTCAGGAGTAAGACTAGACACTAGCAAAACAAAGAGCTCTTACTCAAATAATTGTATACACAAATAATAACGACAAATTGTATTGATACTTATACCTTTCAACCCGGCAGACCAAAATAGATACTTGTGCAAACAGTGTAGATCCTGATGTGACGGCTCGTCACGAGCCGTCTCATCAGGATCTACATTGTTGCCATGTCGTTTTTTTTTATTTTAGACTGACATCCCTATTTGTATCAGTGAACGAGTCCATGTTCAAGGATGGAACAGCCCATTCCAGAAGCTCATGGATGGTTAATAGTGCAGTAACAGCAAAGTTTCTACTTCGTACAGCAACGTTTCTGCTTCCCGAAGGTTGACTGTCAGTAGTTCTGCCAAATAATTCTACTGTTAATTTGAAAGGAAACAAATTGTTACGTGTCAGAACGATGCTTTCAGGGAAAATAATGTCTTCAAGAAAGTATTTGATGGGTATTTATTAGAAGCGTCCCTGGGTGGTGCTTCTAATGAATACTCACAACATATACTTTGTGCAAAATCAGAACTATTTATCTTGTTACACCTCTTACCTAAAGCTTTAGCCATGATATTATTACCGTATAATATAGGATATATAGAATATTTCGCTATTAAGCAAATTAGGACATATATATGTAGTCAAATGGGTGCTAGAAGTTTGCACACACTGAACAGCTGATTTAAAAATAGCAAAAATTTGGAAATCCGCCTAATAATGTAGAACCTTGCATACCCCTGATTTCACTATATATTATGGGGAAACACGAAGGAACACAATGCATAGAATTGTTAACAGAATGACGACAAATACAACAGCAAAGGCCCAAATTACCAATTTTTGCGATATTCTTGTCCTTTGATTCAGTTTACAAAATTCAGTTTGTCAATACCTAGATGGGATTCGCGCTGTTTGCGCATGACTATGAAGCATTTCCATTTGACTCATAAGAGACGCTTCGTGGGAAAACGCACCCTCTGACACGTGCGCCCAACGTTGACTCAAGTCAGCCTGCGCATCCACGCAGTCTGATTAGTTTTCGTTTCCTGCATGGAGAAACTTTGCATCCTTGACTGTCCAAAATGCATCCAGTGAAGATTCAGATCAGACTGCGCGAATGCGCAGGCTGATCTGAATCTTCGCTGAGCGCACGTGTCTCAGGTACTTTCTCTGACGTTACGGTTCATATACTCATGGTTCACTTACCTGATTCCACGACATAACATAGGAAGACGATAAGGAATCGACAGTTTGATGACATTGATTGAGCTTTCTGTAGAATCTCCATCGGTAGATCGATGTGGAATAATCGAATAGTCTACTTGTAGTCAACGATTATCGTCGTTCTGCTCATCTGTAAAGACTGCAATAGTAAAAGTATAATATTTTTAACACTTAGCGTGCTACTTAGGAACTATAGCAGATGACATTTTGAAATGTTTTCCAAGCAAATAGACTTTTCAAATGATATTTTAATTTAAGGAGATCATTTGCATGTACTGACAAAGCCAATTTCTAGACAAAATAAGAAACAATAGGCTCATGGGCCACGATTCGCTCACCTGATTGAAACAGCCATTGCATATCTGCAGATGTCATGCCACATACTTCCAGTATTGCCACAGCCACTAGGACAGAAATTTGAAAGTGCCGTAAAGCGTTCAAAGGTCATAATAGGATCATCATTTGAATAAATTTGATGGATCTTGTGTCCCAGATGCTATATACCAAGATTCAGCCTCAAAACGTTCTTGGTTCTGAAGAAATTTTTTAAGTGTTTTCACCATATTTAGGCATAGAGGCCATCTTGTTCAATAGTGCAGAACCATTTAGATAAATTGACAACGCTCCTTGAACAGAAATCCCAGTGTGAAATTTGGTGAAAACTGGTCAAGCTGTTTCAGAGAAGAGCACATTTAAAGATTATACGAATAATGTAAGATATATGTATGTAGCCCAGGGGCAAGGGCAGATAATCCTCAGGGGACGGCATTGTGATTGTAGCTAAAATGTTTTACTACTTTAATCATACATTGTAAGTTTCAACCATTAGTCTTTAATATAATTTGAGAAAATGATTGTTCAAACTTCTTGTAAGGGGACGCAAATTTGACCTTGCTGTTCAAAAGGGCAATGGTCATCCTAGCATCGTCATCTGAACAAACTTGGCAAATTTTGAGTCTGTATGTGAAGATTCAGCCTTGAATTTTCTTGGTTCAAGAGAAGATTTTTGAGTGTTTTTTTTTTTTTTTTTTTTTTTTTTTGTTACCGAATTTGGGCGTGGTGGCCATCGTGTTGAACCAGTTGAATAAATAGACTAATTTCACATTGTTGTTGTGTGCATGCATCAAAGTGCCCAGGTAAGTCTCGAATCGGCGTTATCTTAGCGAGATTACAATCGAGGGGCGGAGGTAGGGGGGGGGGGGGAGGAAGGGTGGGGAGCAATCTTCAAAATGTTACATTTTAGAATAGAGGTCCTCGAAGATAATAGATGAGAACATATCAATTGAATACAATAAAATAAAACAGAATAAAATTGTCTTCCTTTAAGGTGTCAAACTGGATTTTATTGCTTCATTAAAGTAGTATTAATAGTCAAAATACTGCAAAGAGGATTAAAATAAAAGAAAAATTTCGTTTACCGCAAGCTGAGTTTCCATGTTCACGCATGTTATTTTCGTTTATTTCCACATAAAAACAAGGTTCCTTCAAATAAATAAATAAAATATATAAGATTAAAATTTATTTTTTCACTAAAATACTAACAAAACCATCAACTGAACTGTGTGATTTATATTTTATACCCGAAATATCATACTAAGAACTATGGATACGATCGTCTAATCAGAGTTTTTCACTATTATATTTATATGGTTTGTATATATTTTATACCCGAAATATCATACTAAGAACTATGGATACGATAGTCAACCAGAGATTCTCACTATTATATTTATAATCATCATGAAATAACTGTTAAAGCTGTATCAGAAATTCGAGTCGCATTTTAATGTTTCGTTTCATTCGGTCTTTTTCTCGGCTTCTGCCTTATTTCATGCATTGTAAAAGTTGAACAAACGTGTTTTCATGGCATATAAGTGAGCCGAAGCACTACAAAATCAATAAGATCACCTGTGCACCCAACGAAGACAGATCAGTCTAACCATCCGTTCCACATGGTCAGTAATCGGTGTTCGCAAGAAAAAAATAACGCACGGTTTGGGAAATAGCCATCCACTGAACTTACAACGAAACATCTGATCAGGCTGAGCAAATTCCCAAGCTGATCAGACACATGTCAGTTTGCTGGTATTATCATGTAGCATTTTAAACATGTCTCGTCCCGTGTTGAGCTTCTATAAAGGCCCCGGGTTTGCTTTGAAAAGCAATAAAATACCGCCTAATCGAAAGGAGGCCTTTATTAGGATGCGTGCCTCTCATTCGGCAGGCGTTTGATTAGTTTAGTTGGGTGCTAAATTAACCATTTAATCAAAAATTAGTGTCTTAATTTATCGACAATAGATGTACCTCTTTTTGGCACGCGCTCGTGATCATAGAGTTTAAGAAATGTTTTGTTTATTATCAAAACATTTGAGAAAGACGAGAGAATGTTGTTTTATTTATGGCAAATTTATTTATTTATTCATTTATTGTATTCTGCCTGACTTTACGCTAAATGGGATCACAGTGGGATCAACTTTAACTGCCATTAGAAACTTGATGAAAACAGTAACAAGTTGTAAAACTTATTTATCGCAATGATACATTTGTTTTAAAATTATCATTCAGTTTATAAGAAAACACTTCAAAACTTCAAAAGGCCAATTTAAACGACTTTAAATCATCGTTACCTACGTATATTATAAGTGTATCAGATCGGCTACATGCCCTATCGTTTGATTACATCTACTTTATCGACTTTAAATCATCGTAACCTATATTATCAATGTATCAGATCGGCTACATGCCCTATCGTTTGATTACATATACTTTATTATCGATTTTTCAATTGAATAGCGCATGGTAAGGGAGATAACATTGTGAAAAGGGTCTATTGTCAGTATCCCTTCAATAGAAGGTCCCATATGAAATCAGATCTAGCAGTTTCAGAGAAGAAGACGTTTAAAAATTACAGTATTTTAGATATGCATTAGCCCAGGGACAAGGGCGGTTAACTCCATGGGGACAAAAGTTTGATTATAACTGAAAAAGTTTTACTACATATATTAAGTTTTACGGTACATGTAAAGTTAAGCCATTCGTCTTTAATACATTTTCCGAAAACAGTTTTTTCAACGCAAATTTGACCATGCCATAAAAAGGTCAACGGTCATTAAAGAATCATCTTTTGAACAAACTTGGAAGATCTTGAGTCCCCAATGATATATATCAAGATTCAGCCTCAAAGCTTCCCTGGTTCTGGTGAAGAAGACTTTAAAGTGTATTTAACAGATGGACATGTTGGCCATCTTGTTCAATGGTGCAGAACTATTTGAAAACAAAAATGACAATATAGGGATCAAACATAGTTTTTTATGCATTAACATTCGCCAGGTCCCGTGGGAGGTGTTGAAAACCGAGGCCGGAGGCCGCGGTTTTCAACACCTTCCATGCGACCTGGCGAATGTGCATGCATTGAAAAACCATGTTCGATCGCTATTATTGCATAAAAACTCAAAAACATTTCGCGTTATTTCTTGCACTATTTTGTTTCGCCTTTTCACCGATGTCTCGCAAACGCAATTTTCACGGACTATGCTCGGTCTGGGGCCGGGCAGTACACATCTCGTAACGGCAGCAAATCTTTGGCCCCGGTACGAACATATTGAAAGTTGCGTAGCCGTGCATTAATAGCGCGTTAAGTGCCTTGTTAATACACGGCTTTTCGCCGGTTAATGCACGGCTGTTAATAACGTGCGACGCTGCTTTTTATGCAATAATATCCCTTCAGCAGTAGGCCCTATATGAAATCTGATGAAAGTTGGCTGAGCGGTTTCAGAGTAGAAGGCGTTTAAAGGTTGCGCGATTTTATACTTGTACATAGCTCAGGAACAAGGGTAGATAATTCCGGGGACAAAATTTGATTGGACCTAAAATGGTTTGATAGTTCGATCGTACGTTGCAAAATGTAGCCATTAGTCTTTAATAAATTTTGAGAAAATGATTTGTCAATATTTTCCCTATGCTAATGCATAAGGACGCAAATTTGACTGCCGTAATAAGGTCAAAGATCAACCTGGGGTCTTCAATTAAACATTTGGTAGATCTTGCGTCCCCGATGCTATATACCAATATTCAGCTTCAAAGCTTTCTTGGTTCTGGGGAAAAAGACTTTTAAGTGTTTTACCATAAATGGGCATGACGGGCATCTTATTTAACGGACCGTGACCATTTGTACAATTTATAATCTCCCTTTGACAGAAGGCTCCACATGAAGTCTAAAGAAAATTGATCCAGGGGTTTCAAAGGAGAAGTCGTTCAAAGTTGTGGACGGATGGACAGACGAACGGACGACGGACAGAGAGTGATCACAATAGCTCATCCTGAGCCTTCGAATCTGCCCAGAGAGTGGTAAATATGTTTCCCGGAAACTAGACTTGGAAACATCATGTCTGAAGAGACATTTCGCATGAAATGTCGACGCTTATTTTTTGGCAAAATAAGAAAAAAATATCGTCAATTTGTTGTCTGCTTAATCTGTACAGAGAGTGGTAAAACTCGTGTATGTTTAGACGTCCAAGGTGATATTAACTATTTACCAGGGACCAGTTGTTCGAAACTAATGATGTCGTTAGTTAACGTATCGTTAAAACTTTTGTCATTAAATATGGAACATATGTAAATATTTTTTGCAAAAGCTACTCACATTTTTTCAGCAGAAATAGCTGTGAATTAGTTATTGTACTTACTAGAACAGTTAACATTTTGACCACTAACGAGCTCGTTAAGCTAACGATGCTTTGAACAACTGGACCCAGATTTCAAGTTTTCTGTTTCTTTCTGTGTATGCTTTGCTTGTTCTGTGGGCGAACCGAGCGTTTTATTATTATTATTGCTGTTGTTGTTGTCATTGTTATTATTGTAACTATTACTAATTTTATTATTGTTTGAGCCAGCGTGCGACAAAACCTGCAAAAAGACGTGCGACCAGCGAAGACTCAGATCAGCCTGCGCATCCACGCAGTCTGTTAAGAGTCTGCGCTAATCGAATATGCCTTCTACAGCCCCCAGAATATCCAAAGACAAATAAGGAGAAACCTTGCCATAGTTGGTGGATGTACAGATGGATCTGAGTCTATGCTGATTACACAGGTATTGTTGTAGGTTTTATCGTGCTCTGGCCCATTTTTAGAAAGCAAACTACAAAGTCACGAAAGTTGTCTTCCTTGTAAAAACTGGCGGAGTATCTACCAAATACCCAGTCAGCATTCTACGTAAATCTATATCGGGCCGTCATCGGCCCGTCAGGGTAGCTGACGGGCCGATGACGGCCCGATGTAGATTTACGTAGAATGCTAGCTGGGTAACACTGAGTCTTTACCTTAAATATCGTGTCATTTCAACAGGATAATGCAATATCGTGATTTCACAGACTAATAAAAATATACTTTTCTTGTGATTATTATGTAAGAGAGACAAAGAAATACAAGCAAGTACTGCTGTCATGGCCATGGCCCCAACAGACTCCTCCCCTTTCAACAATGCAAAGCCAAAATCTCTCTCTCTCTCTCTCTCTCTCTCTCTCTCTCTCTCTCTCTCTCTCTTTGCGTGCGTAATGAGAGGTTTGGAAATGCATTAACTTAAAGATGATCAATAATTAAGTTTTGTCAATATTTGCACGTCCTTAAGTGCAAATAAACATATATTTGCACGTCCCTAAGTGCAAATAAACATAACATGTTAAAAACCGCTAAATTACTCTTTAATCTGTGTCATTAATGGAGTTTAAAAATTAAGTTTTTAATTGATGTATTGACCGTTATAAAATACGGTAGCAGTGCATTGTGAAAAGCTTCTTTTGTAATTGAAACTTCCATTGTTGTACAAATGAACCGACGTATATAGCATAGTTTTCTCAAAGATGTTTCCATTAAAATGAATTTGCTGTTGTAAAGAACCCTTAGTGAGAAGAATGATATGCAAGAAAGCCTTTATCTCATACTTAATATTTGTTAGAAGCGCCTCAATTAGGCAAATATAACAAATATCCAAAACATATGTTTATTAAAGTATTAAATACAATGTTCTTGCATATTTTTTAATTTACTGTAACCTCCAGGGTGGAAGGATCGTGCCAGTCAGATTCTCATTATAACGAATTATGTCGTTGTATCGAGAGTCGGTATAAGAGGGTCGACTGTATAACGTAAATTTCGCGTGATGCCAGTCTCGCGTATTACCTTCTTTACCCTTAGTATTCGGATAGATAGACCTGAGCAGATAGTGTAGACCAAGATCAGACGCCGCAGAACGCAGCCTCTGATCAGGGTCTACACTGTTTGCCACTTATCCAGCAGTTATTAGTCATATCAATAGGTACATGTTGACTACTTAGGGATTATATGGTAGTTTTAATGATAACGTTTTAAATTTGTTTAGCGTCAATAGTAAGTGCGTCCAATGGGAACTGCTTCGCAGTTCCCGAACCGCGGACGCACTACTATAGATTACCTATCTGACCAGTCATGTGTGCAACCAAAATGTGATGGTCCCACGAACGCTTTGGTGGTTCGGTGCTTTTCCTGAAAAACAATACGCGTTCCGTAATTTGGCAGATATTATTGACACGGCGACCGTGCCAATAATAGCAACAAAACAGCCAATAACGCCAAGTATTCCAAATGCAAGGGGTTGAATCACGAGACTTATAAAGTCAGCCTACAAAATTTGCGATCGCGGCCATTTTGAATTTTGTCTCCACTTCGAATTTTATTTCTATCCATTCTCCGTCTATTTACAAGCTAAGCATGATTCGTTTTGTGCATAAGGTACACTTTGATGTAGATTTTTAGACAACACGTAGACTTTACGCTCTTTGCACGCGATAATCTTAAAAAAACTTCGACACAGGTAAGCGAACAATAGTATATTGGTTGTATCGGTCACTGTCATCGGTATACACTAGTTTTCGGTATTCGGAAAGTATGGCCCCGCCCATCGGGGCCCGCGAAATAGATGCGCTGCCTAAAGCCTCCATGCAGAGCTGCTAGTAACTAAGCAGAACCCGCATTCATGTGATCGGGTCGGATAAAAGTCCTACAAATTTCGAAGCAATATCTCTGAACTACTGAAATATTGTTGACTTGGACGTTATATCGCAATTCATGCAGTAGATTAGAAGTCAAACGTGGTCTGAAATCAAATTCAATTAGATCTGGCCAGCCCACCTATGAAGCATGTGATGATAATTTGGACGCACGGATATAGGTAGCACCTATTAAATTAATTATATCAAAAGCACAACGCGAGAAAAGGGTTCTTATGTTATAGGTATTGACATTCTATCACTCATCATTCCCGTTCATGAGACAATGTGCAGCGAAAAAAACCATTACGAAAACATGCCTATTCAAATATACTGAAATTTTTACCATCAAAAAATGAAAATTTACAGATGAAAAATTCTGATAATTTTCCTATTTCTGCTCAAAAACATAGATTGTGGGTACTCGTTAGAACCGCCTCGGCGAGGCGGTTCTACCGAGTACCCACAATCTATGTTTTGAGCAGAAATAAGAAAAATAATGTATTCCCCTGTAAACCCCAGTTTTACTATATAAAAGTGGGGTTAAGGGGTTCAAAATTATATAGGCATGTTTTCGTGATGGGACACACCGTTCCCATTCATGAGAAAATGTGCAATGAAGAATACGGAAATCTACGTTTGCAGTATGCTCTTACTTTAGAAATTGTCCTTGGCAGTACTAAAACATGTATGCCCCCACGCCAGACTGGCTCCAGTCTCCAGTGAAATATTTTCTCATAATCCTGTTTGATAATCCACTAAAATAAAACCAAAAACACTATCATCACTATAAAGGCTGGTTACTAGATGTAGGTCTAGTGACCAGCCTTTAGAGTCATAATATTACTTTGGTTTTATTTTAGTGAATTATTAAACAGATTATAAGAAAAAATATTTTGTCACTAGAGACTGGAACCAGTCTAGCCCCCACGCCAGATAATTTTTTTTATTCCTGTTTACTGTTCCAGTTGGTTCCTCTATGAAGTTGTCACCTTTTATATGTGTTGTTTGGTTTTAACATTGAAATCTAACAACAGGTAAGAAAATATTGTGGAAAAGAGGAGAAATTGCTAAGGAGCAATTTCTCATCTTTTTCACAATATTTTCATTATAGCTCTAACTAAAGGAGTCAAATTACATTATTCATTTGTTAAATGTGGTTGTTCGATTTATTGTTTTCCTCAATTCCGCATATCTGATATGTCTCGAAGTGTTTCAGAGATTCCTTTGGACTTCGAGATAACGAGAGTCGACTGTATTTGTTCATTTTCGTTGACACATGGTACCCAGTAAGCATTCTACATAAATCTATAGCGGGCCGTTATCGGCCCGTCAGGGTAGCTGACGGGCCTATAACAGCCCGCAATAGATTTATGTAGAATGCTAGCTGTGTATAGATTTGCTAACTTTTCAAAACTTGAAAACAAAGAGTTTTAACAATGGCTTCTATCTGAATAAAATGCTGTCAGTTTTGGCTCATAAAATCGTGTCAGAAACCGTTTCTCTTTTACATGTATGTGCTTTTCTCTCGCACATTAATTATAAATGAAACATATTACCGAAAACTGGCATTATCAAAGAATATGCAATGTGAATAACTAAATAGTTAGGCGTGGATTCGAACCTCACTCAGTCCAGTGGCATTTCATATTTCTCCCTATACACTTTTTCTGAAGTACTATCATCAGTAATCATCTTGGGTCGGAATTCTTTGCTGAAGTTTGTTTAAATCTTAAATCATGATAATATTTCCAAGCTTCAGTATCCTGTGAGTCCAGAGGGTTCCTTGTATATAATGAGTGCGCTATCGCACCAGAAATATCCCCTATCCGACGTATCATGCAGAGAAGTCAAGCATAATACTATTCTATGAAACTTGTTTTTAACAAGCGTAGTGGTGCAGTCGTTATGTCCCCTGACACTGAAGGGCTAGGTGCTGCCGTCGAAGCCGGCGGGTTCGAATCTCACTCAGCCCAGTGGTATTTCATATTTCTCCCTATATACTTTTTTGTGAAGTCCTTGCATCAGTAATGATCCTGGTTGAAGTTATATATAAATGTGTATGTGTGTGTGTGCGTGCATGCGTGTGTGTGTGCTTGACATCTTTTTATTGCTTGTAATTTGTTTATTTTTTAACAGCAAAAATCAAATTTTATATACCAAATCAGTAAATCTTCCTCCTTCCTCCTTTTCTTCGTATTATATAGTGAAAACACAACTATGACTCACATTACCCAAGATAAGAGGGTATCTAGACATTTTATTGTATGTCTCAACAAAAACATATGCCTGTGTGAATAAATGAGAATATATGAATATATGAAAAGTTTTTTTCTTTTGACATAATGCGCTTACAGAGAGAGAGAGAGAGAGAGAGAGAGAGAGAGAGAGAGAGAGAGAGAGAGATTGCTCTTTGGGACCAAACTCTTTTCATTTAGAACAGACACATTTTCAGAAGGGGACAAAACAATTTGACACAGTTCCTCTCCGGAAAATGTATCCATCCCCCTCAAGCTATCGGGACTTAGTGCTGCCAGAGAAGTTATTAACAGAAACATGCATGCATGCAGTACATTAAACGTTCGAACGGTCATGCCTTTATCTATAATACAATGTATTTTATTCAGCATTCCTTTATTATATTTTCTTTCCAGTTTTGTGCATCGCCTTTAGTCACCGATGTAAAAGATTTGAACAAGTTCATGTCAGAGCAAAAAGGAACCAATGAAATAGATCCAAAGGCCATATAAGAAATTTCTTAATGCTACCAAAATATATTTTGCTTGACCTCAAATTCATTACGAAAACACGCCTATTCAAATATATAGAATATTTTATCACCAAATAAATGAAAATTTTCAGATAAAAAATTCTGATATTTTTCTTATTTCTGCTCAAAAACATAGATTGTGGGTACTCGTTAGAGCCGCCTCGATGAGGCGGTTCTAACGAGTACCCACAATCTATGTTTTGATTTTCTTATTTCTGCTCAAAACATAGATGAGGTGGTTCTAACGAGTACCCACAATCTATGTTTTGAGCAGAAATAAGAAAAATAATGTTTACCCCTGTAAACCCCAGTTTTGCTATATAAAAGTGGGGTTTAAAGGGGTCAAAATTATATAGGCGTGTTTTCGTGATGTTAATATGTTTTTAATAATGAGGGACCAGCTGTATACAGAAACATCTAGCTTTATGTTTATACGACCTATAGTTCTTTGAATTAATACACATTGCAAATAATCTTTTGATGTCGTGCCACTTGCAGACAAATTTGAAATCATTGTTTTCATAATGGGTAAAGGATTGATCTTGTTAGCCGTGTACGATTACTGCGTAATTTAAGCCGTCAGCTCAGCAGAAAGAGGATTAACCTTTACCACTCTCTGAGCTAATTCAGCGGACGACAAACTAGTAATTGTTTTGTTTATTTTTGCCAACAAATATCTTTAGGCATTTCAAGCAAATTGTCTCCTGAATGGTAGAAATGTCAAACAGAAAGAAGATGTCCAGGAATTGCCACAATCACAGATCCTAGCATCACGAAAACATACCTAAGTAGTATTGGGTATATAATTTTGACCCCATTAAATCCCACTTTTTTATAGTAAAACTGGGGTTTACAGGGGTATACATTATTTTTCTTATTTTTGCTCAAAAACGTAAATTGTGGGTACTCGTTAGAACCGCCTCGACGAGGCGGTTCTAACGAGTACCTCAATCTATGTTTTGAGCAGAAGTATGCAAAATATCAGAACTTTTTATCAGAAAACTTTCAGTTTTTGGTGATGAAATTTTCAATATATTTGAATAGGCGTGTTTTCGTAATGCCTAGCACTGATATCAAGAGGAGGACAAACCATGGCAGACAGTACAAAAGCCACAGACTAAAGAAAAGCATTGCAACCAACACGCTCTTACCCACAAAGGTGATCACAATGCTAGACACATCCAAGGACATCGAACTAGACAAAGTATGAAAAAAAGTCCCGCAGCGATGAGGCATAAGGCCACACGAAAAACAACCAACACCAGACCCAACGCCTTAGAACAGATAGTAGTAAAACTGCTGGGGTAAACATTATTGTCCTGCTGAGCCCGGATATACCCTGCCTTTGCAAACAGTGTAGATCAAGATCAGTTGAAGAAGCCAACTCATCTCATTATGAAAACACGCCTATTCAAATATATTGAAAATTTCACCACCAGAAACTGAAAGATCCAAAAAATCTGATATTTGTCTTATTTCTGCTCAAAACATAAATTTAGGTACTCGTTAGAACCGCCTCGCCGAGGCGGCTCTAACGAATACCCACAGTCTATGTTTTTGAGCAGAAATAAAAAAAAAACAAGAGAAAATATTTAGACGTAAACGTCTAAGTACCGGCGAAAATTTTGTTCATGTTAATATACATGTAGAGATATGGGACAAGGGTAGACTAAAGTTTGATTATTAATTTTCAATGTAAGGGGTAAAAAAGAACAACAATGTGATTCTTCAATGTTTGCTTTTATTAAGCTTTATGAAATGTCTTGATTGAAATGAAAATAAAATAGAAAATCTGCTTAATCTGCTTATAGCACAGTTTGTTATAAGAATTTTTTTATATTTGCCCTGATCGTCGAAAACCGACGTCCCGGCAAATGTAAAACGTCCTTCGTGAGCTAATCGAATAGTCTACCATATATAAAAATCCAAAGCTATATTAAGAGACCGGCGCGATTCGCGCGCCGGTCAATAATGAATACCTCTGTAAACCCCAGTTTTACTATATAAAAACGGGGTTTAAAGGGGTCAAAATTATATAGGTATGTTTTCGTGATGTGGATCTGCACTGTTTGCAATTCAGTATGTGATTTTTTTTATATCAGCAATCTGGATCAAGTAATCTGATTGGCTGAGAATTTGAAGTAGGCAATTTAAAATTGCATTTTAATTTATTCGGCATGACAAAAGTTATATCGATTTTACTGGCATCACAGCGTCACCCAAGCTTGGAATGTGAATAATACCAAATGATTGTATCGAAAAACAGAAACCTATTTTCTAGGAAAAAATAATAAAAAAAATATTTTAAAATATCGTCTGCTGAATGATTTTTTACCGGTGACAGAACAATCGCTTGAAATATTTGTAACAGTCATGTGTCATACATAAATTCTGCAACACCAGTAAAATTATCGATAGTATAGAAATCTTCAAAACAAATCCCATCGCTGCAACTATCAGGCCCAACACTAACCCTCGTACCTTGATTTCACGCTCTTAAACAGGAATATCAACCATCCTGTTTATGCTACCAGACTTGTAGTTAACCTTAACCAGTCGCTGGGCTAATTCAGCAGACGGCAAAATAAACTGATAATATTTTCTTATTTTTCCCAGAAAACAGGCTTTTGGCATTTCATGCCAAGTGTCTCCGATGAAGACCATTCGCATGAAATGCCAAATCCTATTTTCAGGGGAAAAAAAAAAAAAAAAAAAAAAAAAAATCAATGTCGTATGCTGAAATTTTTATGCAGAGTGCTAAGCGTTTAATTATTACTTTTGTGAAAGGAGGGTTTGTTCTTTTTTTTCTACGCTTAATCTTGCGTTTATATCGACTTTGCAAGAAGAATCAGTTATAATTCGCAATTAGGAGGATTGTAACGTGCTACAAGTATGGTTTCATGATAAACAATGAATGACAAGCAATAACTGAAGCTTACAAAATAGAACAGAACAAAACACAACACAACACAACAACTTTTATTACTCGTAGCAATAAATCTCTGGCCACCAAAAATTAGTAAAATGGATAAGGAAACAAAGCTTTTTGCGCAGTCCACAAAATGGACCCATAAGTAATATACATCAGACTGATTGGGCCTTCATAGCCGGCTAACAGAACCAGTGGATATTGTAAAATACTTCCATGAAGAAAAAGAGCCCCTTATTAGGCTGTGCAATAAGAACTTTTTCGCGCGTTATGCGTCGTATAAAACGTATACTTCACGGTGATATCATTACGAAAACATGCCTATTCAAATATACTGAAAATTTTACCACCAAAAATGAAAATTCTCAGATAAAAAAGTTCTGGTAATTTTCATGTTTTTGCTCGAAACATAGATTGTGGTACTCGTTAGAACCGTCTCGGCGATGCGGTTCTAACGGTTACCCACAATCTATGTTTTGAGCAGAAATAAGAAAAATAATGTTTACCCCTGTAAACCCCAGTTTTACTATATAAAAGTGGGGTTTAAGGTGGTCAAAATTATATAGGCATGTTTTCGTGATGTATATATAATACGTCTAGATAATGACATATATATTACAATTTAATGTAAACTAAATAAATAAAAATAAATCAATGAATACATGTAATCCATTTTGCCTAGTGTTCAAGACGGTGGTCTTTGATTATCTGGTCATATTTGCAGTGTTTGATAATGAATACGGAACATGCTACATTTTTATGTTGTTAGTTTCTATCCATTAGTATGACGATGATGTATAATTCAAGAACATGGATCAGTCACTTGGGGGAAGATCAGGTAAATAAGGTGGACATGGCAACATTTCGCTCCCACATTCCTTTACAGCACATTTTCCGATGCTTAAGTTAAACTAGGCCTACCTTATTCACACCTATCTGCTTACCGTAATTGTCCGACAATTTCAAAGTATGTTCTTTTCCCTACTTGTTGATGTGTCTAAAAACAATACTGCTGGATGAGTGGCAAACAGTGTAGACCCTGATCAGACGCCGCTTTCTTGGGCGTCTGGTCTGGGCCCACATTGTTTGCTCGGACCTGTTTTTCTGAATATTTACAGCAAATACGGCAATAATGTTTTTAATGTCGGTGCAATGGTGCGCACCATTTAGACATTGCACGCAATTCCGTTCGATTGGGTAAACATGAATGATGCACTTGTTGACAGTGAACCCATATTATATACATCAATCAGCGGAAAGACGATAATACGGCTAGATATATTTACATCTTTATCAGTAATCAATAAGCATGTTGCTAATTTGCGTCTTTTTCTTGTAAATATTGTTCATCCCAAAACGAATGAGAAAATATAACCGTATTTAACCTAAATATCAAACATGTATAAGCAAACAGAGTAGTCCCAAATCATACTGTTTGTCATTCAGCCAGCAGTTTAACCCATTTATGCCTAGCGTCCCATAAAAGGGACATTGGGAATAGTGTAGACCCAGATCAGACGCCACAGAACGTTGCGTCTGATCAGGGTCTACACTTTTATCATTAACTACAGGCATTTCAAACAAATACAGTAGAACCTCGATAATTCAAACTCGAATAATTCAAAATTCTCAATAATTCAAAATCATTTTGAAGTCCCGACTTAAATATATGTATGCATTTTAACCCTCAATTATTCAAAGTCTCAATAATTCAAACAAAATTGTTTGGTCCCTTGGACTTTGAATTATAGAGGTTCCACTGTATGGTAATAATCAAAACTGACAAGACACCCCTTAAACTGGAAATGGACTGGTCCAAAGAGATCAGGTAGAAGAGTCCATTCGGCATAAATGGGTTACACACATCGAGAGATAGTCTTTAATAATTCTCTGGGTTCTTTTTTTAAGGCAACCTTTATAGTTTTTATTTGACTTCACTGGTGTTAGATGCCGTGTGGCCGCCGTAAAAAGTTCCCCGTACTTCAAAACAGTGCAGTTTACACTTTCACACTTTTTCCATTGGTATTATTCATCCTCTTCTAATATCTAAGTATATAGAGCTCTGCTTAAGCCTGTGATGTGGGGTGGAGGGGGGGGGGGGGTGGGGTACATATGCAGCCTTGCAAACTAAACTGCTGTCATGGGAAGTATCTCATCAAAACCGACGAGACCCTAAGCATTACGAAAACATGCCTATTCCAATATACTGAAAATTTTACCACCAAAAAATGAAAATTTTCAGATAAAAAAAAATCTGATATTTTTCATATTTCTGCTCAAAACATAGATTGTGGTACTCGTTAGAACAGCCTCGCCGAGGCGGTTCTAACGAGTACCCACAATCTATGTTTTTGAGCAGATATAAGAAAAATAATGTATACCCCTGTAAACCCCAGTTTTACAATATTAAAGTGGGGTTTAAGGGGGTCAAAATTATATAGGTATGTTTTCCTGATGGCCAGTTTTATGTGTTCTTTGTTGTAAAGGACAACCTTTGTAGATTTTATTTGTTCAATTTTAGATTAAGATGTTACAGATTCAAAACATTTGTGAAAAGACGACATTGACTAGAACCAGTTCGTCTTCAAAACCCAAAGAATAAAAGTACAGAGACATTGAAACGAATATATGCAAAAAATAGCCAATGCAATAAAGACTAGAGAGAGAGAGAGAGAGAGAGAGAGAGAGAGAGAGAGAGAGAGAGAGAATTATCTGTGAACGTTGTTCCAAGTGGCTAGAGATACTGATCTTGTACTGCTTTGATTATATATATAAGGGCAGTAGTACATGTTTGAATACGTGATGGGACACACGAACTAGCATTTCCTGCCTGAGTACTGAGTATTATATTCACCCAACCCGTTACATGTTGCTGACGGTAGGGAACGTAAGCCCAAGTACTCTGTCAAGAATCTAGTAAAGAAATCGTAAGACTACAAACCTTCTTGACAGGTTTGTTGTTAATTGGTATACATTTAACGTTAGCAGTCGCCACTGACATTAGTGCAATGGTTGTACACAGTAAGACCTAGGTTTTATAACGTAATAACAACAAAAACCTGATGTCCTAGACACATACATTGTACATGTGAGCTGGAGGTTAATTTGACACTTTTTGTCTTTTTGTCCTATGCTAACCTTGAGATCGAGATCAATATCATCAAAATAATACAAGCTCTAACATTGGTCCCAATGATATATTTCTGCATGTTCCATGAAAATCCGCCAAGAGAGACAACGTTCACACATTAAACTTTAGAATCATGTCTGCGTACAGAAACTCTCCAATTTATGACGGGTTTTACCCTTTGATCAGTATAAACTCACATGCGATCCTTACAAATGCTATATGAAAACGCTTCACATGAGTATATCCGTGCAGCGAAGGCCTATCAGTCAGAGCATACGACCAGTTTAATTAAAACCTTTGCTCTCCTCTAATAGAATACATGTCATGTACAGTCGACTCTCGTTATCTCGAATTCCAAGGGACTCTATTAAATATTTCGAGATATCCGTACCTCGACATACAAGATTTGCAGAATTGAGGAAAAAATAATTCGAACAGCCACATTTAACAAATATATATGTAATTGGACTCTTGAAGTTAGAGTTATGTTAAAAATATTGTGGAAAAGAGGAGAAATTTCTCCTCTTTTCCACAATATTTTTTACCAGTTTTTAGACGTTCATGTTTAGGCAGGGACCAGATTTTCACTTCGAGATAAGCAGTTATTCGAGATAAGAGAGGTCGAGATAACGAGAGTCAACTGTATTTGGATATTAAAGAATCAAAGAGCTTGATCAAACTGTACGAATGCGCTGGGCCTTTTGTTCGCATATTCACATACATTCTTTTCAACCAATCTTTCTGCAGGCGGACAGCGAAGGCTGAGATTAGACTGCACAAACGCACAGTCTGATCAGAACCTTCACTGCCAGAATATGCAACGAAGTAGTGTGTCTCATATAACTGAACAGTGAAGACTCAATAAATATGCATTGATACACGGGCATTAACCAAGCTGATTTTCTCTCGTTATATGCCAAAAGACAACTTAAAAATATGTACAACGACTGATATTCCGGCACCATTATTTGTTCGAATGCGGATTTTATTTGGCTGAATGTGTAAATTCATTTCGGAATACATCTGCTTTAATGGCAAATACAGTATTTATGGCACAATGGGTCTAATTTGAATCACTTTATGGCTCTTAAACTCTTATGGGATCGGATTTGTCTAGAATTACTTAATAATTGTATATAGCTACCAATTTTCAAGGGATCTAATTTCAATATCTGCTGCAGAGAAATAAGTCGTGTAAGGAGAAAATGTGTCTTATTCATCCTTGCTAGAACTGAGCTACTTCAAATGACTCGGGGACTTAAGAAGAGCGGAAACGTTTGAAATATTTATACCGTTATTGTTCAAAGGTAGTTTCCGTCTTAGTATATTAAACATTTCGAAATCGGGGCTCCTCTTAATTAAAACTATATGCCCCGAGATAGTTTAAGAATAACCCTTGCAAGAAGCGAAGTACAATACCTCCATGTCATAGTTAACTGGATTTGAGGAGCATTCTTCTTGATGCAGATCAGAACAGCAAAGGCCTACGGGTATGAACATGATATTGTTTTAGAGACGTAGTCACTGGCAAAAGCGTGACTGTTGAGTCATGTCTTCCCTATTCAAATAAACTTCAACGCACCGTCCTGCCACGGTTGGTACACATCTCACAAACAAACAAACAGAATACAGACTCACGTTATCTCGAATTCCAATGGACTCTATTAAATACTTCGAGATATCCGTACCTCGACATATAAGATTTGCAGAATTGAGGAAAAATATTCGAACTGCCACATTTAACAAATATACATGTAATTGGACTCCTGAAGTTAGAGATATATTAAAACTTTTGCGGAAAAGACTCAGGAGCAATTTCTCCTCTTTTCCACTTTTTTTTTACCTGTTGTTAGACGTTCATGTTTAGGCAGGGACCAGATTTTCATATCGAGATAAGCGGTTATTCGAGACAAGCGAGGTCGAGATAACGAGAGTCAACTGTAGTTTCTGGGCAGACAGCTTGGATAAGTCAGTTAATTTGATCTGAGAATATTATACAGGATGCATATCCACATTTCGTTCTGCGTGCCCAGTATTCAGGATACCGAATTCGCCTTGCTCTATCCAACAGCATAATGCAAGACTCAGTTTTGGTGCTTGGTATTTGCAAACCTAGGTTTCTAATGCCACGTGCAGACTATAATTGCAGGAACCATAAAACTGTACCTTATGACATGTGTGCCCAGCGAAGACGTAAAACATCCTTTGCATGCACACAGTCTTATCAGCCGTCTCTAGATTTTCCGTTGATAGCCAAGGATCGACCTTCTTCAGGTAGGTGCAATCTGATGTCCTAGATAGGCGATTTCTCATAAGGGACATTTTCTCACGTTGCGGCTTGCGTGTACATTACATGTATCATCAATGCCTATTCAGATAATTTTAGGCCATCGTAGGACACTAAATATCTGTCATGGCAAACAGCAGGGCAAACAATGAATACCAAACACCGATTGCGGTTTTTGTTTTTTTTTTGTTTCGGGGGTGGTGGGGGCCGTTGTTTTGTACGTTCATATACGTACACAATATAGCGGTGTCAACAGACAATATATGCCTTGCCTGCCAGAACTTCTGTTCTGCGTCTTTACTGTAACAAGAATTCTCATTATGGCAAAATGTTGGTCGCAATAAGGACCCTGAATATTCGAACACGCAGGCCTACAAAAATGGGGCAGACCCAGAACGCGATATCTGATCAGGGTCTTTACTGTTTGGCACCACCACCCCGCAGATTTTTGGACACGTTAACAGGTAGACAAATTGCCTATTGAACTTTAGAACATGCTTTTCAAGGGGTACATGTAAATATAAAGTGTCCCAACATTAAGGGTAAATACTGACAACAAAGTGGTATGTTAGCCATATTAAAGCCACGTTAAGCGCTAAAATTGTCTAACGCGTATTTAAAACGGGCAGTTCACCGCACAAGCTTATTATGATCTTGCACTTTGTAGATAAGTCTGTGTTATTTAATGGTTCTGAAAGCGTAAAGCGAATACCCTGTTTAGGTTGCGCTGGCTGATATGGGTTCGCCGTTTGCGTACGCGAAACACATACGAGACCCATTTTCTGAATTACAACTTGGATATCGAAACTTGAAAGGCTATTATCGCATTAAGCCATTAAACGAAGCGTGATATCTTGATTAAATACATGATCGGTGTACAATGTAGTCCGTCTCATTATGGCAGCTGTGAGATATGGTCCTAAAGGTTTATTGCGACAAATCGGTTATTGCATGTTTTAAATTTCTCGCCTGACGATTCGAAATTTAAAACTATGTAATAACCTATACTTAAGTAGGAATTATGTTTTTAGTAATAAACATGTAAACTGATAGCTAACAATCAGGAATTAGACGATATTAAAAAGCCAGCCAATCTAATAGCGCAAAAATTAGGTGCATGACATTGCGATATATAGATTATAAACTGGGTCAAGCCCCGTCAAAAGCACAAAGAAATTAACTTAATTACGGCGTTATTCTATAATATTGTTTCAGCCCATTCCGAGATTGAGAGTCTAGAGAATTTCGCATTATTGTTTTAAATGATATTGTTGCATTTGTAGCAAAGAAGGTAAGAGAAAAGTCCAGGGAGTGCCACAATCACAAGCCACAGCCCTTCCTAGACACCAGGAGGAAGAGGAAACAGACAAAACCAAACAAGCGCAAATCGAACAAACGTACGAAAAGCACTAAGAGTAGCTCTCTCTCTCTCTCTTCCCCAAGCGAGGTAACCGCAATGCTAAAATGCCTGAAAAACACAAGAACAAAATAACAAAAGGCAATACTTATAACAAATCTCCTCGTAAAATAAGCCACAAAGCAACAAAGAGTAAGACCAACACCGGGACCACCGCCTTAGAACGGTCGGTAGAATAAACCACCGGGGGTTTTAAAGCTCTTTTTCAGCCGACTAATTTCACCCTGGGTCCCGATGCCGGTCTTAATCACAACTAGTAAAAAAGAAAGCAAAATGGGCAGCTGTTGAAGGTGACCAAACTGCTAGCATCACAACACAACTAGTAAAACAGAAACAAAGTGGGCAGTTTTGAAGACGGTGACCACAATGCTAGCATCACAACACAACGCCTCATGGACATTTATACTTTAGTTTATAAAATGATTAAAACTTATTGTTTGCCATGAAGACATCTTAATATTTTTTAGCATTTCGTAAATGTGACAGGTTTGTTACTAATGTACGTACTACTAAAAGTATTCTTTTGCCAATGTAAATTTGAAGAAGAATCCTGTCAGGAACATTAGGAGACCCAATATAATCAATCATGATGTATCCATAAGCGTTACACGTTAGGACCATTCTCTATAATCTATACGCTTTTCGGATAAACCCTCCAAAAGCATTTCAAAATACAGTGATGTTTTAAACGAAAAGTTGTATCGTGCGAAATGCAGGCATTTTGCCAAAATACAATTCATTTTGAATTGGCATACAGAGTTCTCATAAATGCAATGTCCATCCATTTTATATACTCGAGCTGTCCATTTTTCCGATCAAGGTTCGATGGCCTATTTTTGCTAGATTTGCCACCTTGTGTCTCTGACTATGAATTTTAAAGACTTATGTGATGGTTAAGATAAGGATTCCTCTATTGTTAAGATTGAATGTAAGGCATAACCTTGATTTTATTTTTTATTTTTTTTTTTATTTATTTATTTATTTTTTTTTTTTTTTATTTTATTTTATTTATTTTTTTTTTTTTTGATAATCGGCCGCAAATTGATCCACGTAAAATACATTTCCTATATACCACAGATGCAATATTAGCATGCCAGAAAGATTAACTGATACCTGTATAAAATATCACCTGTTGTTCTAAAGCTTAGTGGACTGAGCAGCTGTAGGCTTTTCTTAAAGGTTAAAAGTCAGAGCTGTTTGGACTAAGAGGTGGCTCATTACAGGCTTTATCTGTGATTTATCTGTTGCCCGTCATCACGAAAACATACCTATATATTTTTTACCCCCTAAAACCACCTTTTATATAGTAAAACTGGGGTTAACAGGGGTATACATTATTTTTCTTATTTCTGCTCAAAACATAGATTGTAGTACTCGTTAGAACCGCCTCGCCGAGGCGGTTCTAACGAGTACCCACAATCTATGTTTTGAGCAGAAATATGAAAAAATATCAGAGTTTTTTTATCTAAAAATTTTCAGTTTTTGGAGGTGAAATTTTTTCTATATATTTGAATAGGCGTATTTTCGTAATGGTAATGATTCATGGATGAGTTAAAAAAATCCCCACACTGATAAAACAAATATTATATTATTGCCACTATGGAAGCTAAGGGTGAGGGTTGGGATCTCGTAAAGCTAGCTTCAGCCCCCTCTCCACAACCCCACCCCAGCCAGTAATTTATTACTGACCGTTCCAAGGCGGTTCTTTTATTGTAGTACTTGTGTTAATTGTTATGTAGTGTTTCCATTTCTTATGTTTTTGGCTTATAACGATTATGCTAGTTTTAGATATATTCAGTTAGCTTTGGGTAACAGTTATCGCCTTTTTGGAAAAGAGTTGCTAACTCTGCTTGCCATCTGTTTATATTGTGGCTGCTTCAGGATAATCTGCCGGCTGCCCGAACATAGCGGCGAAAGTTGCCACTTCTACGCGTCATCATAAAATATCAATAAAAATCGCAAATGAAAATACGTGTCTCACAAATTTAACTGATAACTTAAATGTCAATGCATATCAAGTGGTTATTGATAGATAAAAAATGCATTCTATAAGCATGAAAAATTTACCTTCTAGCTTGTGCAACTTCGGGACAGAAAAAAGTTCCCTTTTCTATTTCATGAATACATAAAATAGTAACGCCAGTTTGTTTCTCAATGTTCCGTCTAGAGCAGTCGGAAATTAAAATATCAAAAAGCTTTCAAATAAATAAAACTGTATGTTTATGTCCGTAGGTACCCAAACTGATACACAAAACCAAAATTTTGTCCGTTCACTATACAACGGACCGGATACCGGTTAGTATTCCATCTGCACGTGCAAGGGTGATTGTTAAGTATATTATATATGTA
The DNA here is from genome assembly GCA_964016985.1 of Anodontia alba. NCBI lineage: Eukaryota > Metazoa > Mollusca > Bivalvia > Lucinida > Lucinidae > Anodontia > Anodontia alba. The sequence continues at coordinate 31,029,368 of OZ024826.1, read as the reverse complement.
CGGTCAATGTACATTGTATAGAGTTGTTTGAGTAGCCTACTTTGTAGCCAAAATATGCCTTTATTTGAATGAATGTGGATATTTTAGATTGTGGTTGCCCTAGATGGAACATTTTAATCAAAATGACATTAGTATGTTATGTATTAATGAAAAAGAAAACAGAAAAATGTTTTGACTCGAATTTGCGCAAGTCAGAGGGTAAGTTTTTTCATTCTTATTAAATGCATTTTTATCTATTAATAACCGCTTGATATGCATTGACTTTAAGTTATCAGTTAAATTTGTGAGACGCACATTTCATTTGTGTTTTTTTTTTTTTTTTTTTTTTTTTTTTCTTCTTGCTATTTTATGATGACGTGTAGAGGTGGCAAATTTCGCCGAAGTTTGGACAGCCGGCAGATTATCCTTAATTGTATTTGTCTCTCTTTTCCTTTAGTGCTTGGGGCTTCATATGGATCTGATTGTGTCAGTTCCTGAGTTCTCTTAATTACTTTGGTATCTCAGTACATTTATTTAACATGTTCTGTACTTCACACGCATGCCACTACAGGTTTTATTTTTCTTAATTCGGAAGGTTTTTCAGTTTAACATTGGTAGTTTCTATTCAATGATTAACCCTTTCAGTCATTTTTTTTTTTTTTTTTTTTTTTTTTTTTTTTTTTTTGCAAAGCATTACGAAAACACGCCTATTCAAATATATTGAAAATCTTACAACCAAAAACGGGAAAATTTCAAGATAAAAAATTCTGCTAGTTTTCATATTTCTGCTCAAAACATAGATTGTGGGTACTCGTTAGAACCGCCTCGTCGAGGCGGTTCTAACGAGTACCCACAATCTATGTTTTGAGCAGCAATAAGAAAAATAATGTATACCCCTGTAAACCCGAGCTTTACTTTATAAAAGTGGGGTTTCACGGGGTCAAAATTATATAGGCGTGTTTTCGTGATGAGTATAGATCTTTTGAGACGGCTCATAATGAGGAGCTCATCAGGTATCTACATTGTGCTTTTCTGTTTTGATTTTTGACTGAGATCCCTATTTTGAACAATGGTTCAAAGATGGAAGAGTACACGCCAGAACTCAGGAATGAAAGGGCTAAGGGATGTCATACCTATGAATTTACTACATGGACATTGCTTACACTACCTTATCTGGATTAATATATAGAAACATGTGTATATACGTGCATATTGTAAGGTGAAGATACCTACTAAAGGAGGTCGGAAGCTTTCCTGGGTTTCTCGCCCAGCTTGTGAAAGTTTCTGACATCTTCTGTGATATGCATGTATAAGATCGGCTATATGGTTCTAACAAACAGACATATGTTAAATGTAATTGCATGTAGTAAAGTTCTAAATGTGATACACAAATATAATCAATACGTGTTTAAGGGGTTATAGGTCAGTTGTTTTCGACTTTTTTTATTTCAAAAATTGATTTTTTATCGTGGGTTTTCACAGCTTATATAACATTGCTCATAACAGCCTAAACTTTCAGCACAAAATAATTTTGCATTATATCTATGAATTCTACTACCATGTCCCTCACTAATGCATATTCTTGTACCTACATAAATATTACCAAGATTCACACCTGTTATTAACAAATAGGACAGGTACTATATAGTCTGTTCAGTCAGGTATAACATATTATAGGTACATTTATGGTCATGCTCAGTCGTGCGAAAAGTGTGTGCTAAACTTAGATATAGCCTGTTTAGCATACAGTATATGTCAAATCCCTTCGTAGTTTAATAATCATGGAGCTTGGCATGGTTGTTGGTTTTGGCCTTTTGACAGCCTTTGTCTGATAGTTTTCTCACTGCGTTATCTTCCATGCTTCGCTCTATTTTATTTTTTCAATATTTATTAATTACGCCCTGACTATCAATCAAGAAAACAAATAAGGGCGCTTTCATGACTTTATTAATTCATAATTGAGTCGCAATGTCAGAAAACGTACCTTTAAACATATGCGCTAAACGAAGAATTAAATTAGTCTATGATTATAGTCTTCGTTATCCGCATTAAGAAACTTTTGCATCCTCGGCTATCCAAATGTTTTCAGTGAATATTCCGAACAGACTACGCGAATACGCAGGCTGATCTGAATCTTCTCTGGGCGCAAACATTCAAAAGTACGTTTTCTGACGTTGCGACTCAAATGATGCGCGACGCTAGACAGGGCCAATATACCATATTCGAACAGCGATCACCAGACCAGCCTGTGCACTCATGCATTCTGATTCGAACCAGATCAGTTTTTCAATATATTCTCTAATATCCAGCGTTCTTGTAACGGACAAATAAGGCCCTGATCAAACTGCAAAAGCGCTGTCTGAGCCGCATATATAGCATACGGGCCCTTTTCTTGCGTCGAATATTATATTGATTTCAGAAAGATGAGACGCTGATCATTTGGGAAGAACAAATACCATGCTTCTGACATTTGTTTTCTTCTGAGAATCCTTTATAAAATCGTTAGCGGTTAAAATACTGTACAAACAATTAGGATAATGGCATTTCTCGAGGGTACGGTACCTGAAATTTTAAAATGCATATGTCCGTGCACACGCGTACGTAGGATTAAAAAAGGTCATTTTCTCGTGTGTTAAGTTTTTTAATAAAAAAGACAATTACATTTACACAATTATATGAAAATTACATATAAGAATGCATACGTCGCTACAAAAACATATGTTTTCATTTTCTAATATTTTCGTTAATTTCTTTCTTTCTTTCTTGCCGTCTTTCTTTTTTTATTATTATGTATTTCTTTATTTCTTTGTTATTCTTCTATGCTGTTTTGATTAAAACCGACTCATTATGTTAACACACCTATATGTATTTGGCGAAAGTTACATTTGACCTTCCAACTCACAACATTTCTTATCTATAAAACTGATTACAAATGCATGACAAACGTGGCTACAATGTATTAATGCCGCTAAAATTGGTCAGTGCACAAAGCTGCCAAAGAAAACATAAATAAATTAGGTTAAAAATCGCGAAACCGAACCACCAAGTAAAGTATACCCTCTCCACACATGGAATTACCATACTGATGGTAAATTTAGAAGAATAAACGTTTATTTGACTGTCAGGTGATGTTATGGCGGGAACTGCTCTGTAGAAAACACACCCAGAGCTTACACCTCTTAAAGTATAAAATCGGAGTTTTCTAGGGGTATATGTACAAGTGGAACAGCATTCCACAGCTTGTAAAATATAGTGCACATAAACATACAAATAATTATTGAAATGAAATAAAGTTACAATAATTTGATATGTTTGCAATAAAAGTATAATACATTTAAAGGCTCCATATTCCTCAAAAATTGACATTTTATTATTCAAGAAAGGCTTGATAAATTGATATTTGGTACTTATACAATTATTACATGTGGCACCTGACAGCCTGTAAAATTTCAGTTAGTCTCGCGTTCTTTAAATAAAATTATTTTTTATCGTATCTCTGAACTAATGTTGCCAACAAATTCAGAGATACGATAAAAACATAATTTCATTTCTGATCCAATTCAAAAACGAGAGACTAACAGAAATTTTACAGGCTGTCAGATGCCACATATCATGATCGTATTAACACTATATATCAATTAATTAAACCTATCTGGATACAAAATACCTATTTGGGGGAAATATTGATTATAGTTCTTGATAAGGAAAACATCATCAAAAAATTATACCTGTATAATTTTGACCCCCTTAAAACCCACTTTTACACAGTAAAACTGGGGTTTACAGGGGTATACATGATTATTTTGTTCTGCTCAAAAACATAGATTGTGGGTACTCGTTAGAACCGCCTCGGACGAGTACCCACAATCTATGTTTTGAGCAGAAATATGAAAAATATCAGAATTTTTATCTGAAAACTTTCAGTTTTTTGTGGTGAAATTTTCAAAATATATGAAAAGGCGTGTTTTCGTAATGTTAAGAAAACTACTTTTCCCATTTCTCTCCAACAACATATGTTAGAAGCGCCTCACCGAGCAACAACAACATATGTTTTGGAGAGTGATATAACAAATAGGTTTCCTGATATTTTTCTCATCTGAAGATATGACTTATAATATATAATATATTTATTGGGAACGTATAAAAGTACAATCATTACGAAAAAATGCTTATTCAAATATGCTGAAAATGTTACCACCGAAAAATGAAAAATTTCAGATAAAATATTCTGATATTTATCATATTTCTGTTCCAAAAAAAAATAGATTGTGGATACTCGTAAGAACCGCTTCGGCCGATTGTGGGTACTCGTTAGAACCGCCTCGCCTGAGCAGAAATAAGAAAAAATAATGTATACCCCTGTAAACCCCAGTTTTACTATATGAAAGTGGGGTTTAAAGGGGTCAAAATTATATAGGAATGTTTTCGTGATGGAAAGAAGAAGAGACTGAAGAACAATTAATGCTAAGACAGAACAGTAGAGTTGCAACAACCCACATTCAAACAACCGTCGGATTTTGGTGTATATTTTTTCTGGAAATTTCTCCTATCTAGATGTATGATTAATACATAATATGTTTCTTACAAAAGTATTAAAATACAAGAGTTTCATTTTAATAAGTATGTGTATGTTTATGTGCGTAAACCGAATTGAACATATTCCCGCTTTTATTCTTCAGGTGGTGCAAACTTTGGGTGTGATTTCTACGAAACGATTCCCGTAATGAAACAAATGACAGAAATAAGCAGAAAGCGAAGTGGACAGTCATTGAAGAAGTTGTTCCTATTCCTAGCATGGCAAGCCGGTTATACGATAATACACGGTAACATAATTGGAAAGAAATAAACAAAACTGATCAACATGAGAATATTCGCTTTGGAACTGACAGCAGTATACACCACTGCGGGGCTAAAATTACTTTTACTGCGATCGAATCCTCACCCTTAATTCTATTGCAGCTCAAACGTATGACTATGTGTTCGGTCCGCGTATGGTTTTCTGCCTCATTCATTAATCCTTGTCCTGCTGAATAAATTAAGATGCCACACCCACTTCTAATTTTCAGCCGATCAGATTACTTTATTCTGGATTTTGAAACTAATTCACATACTAAATGACAAACAGTGCAGATCCAGATCAGTTGGCTTCTGAAGAAGCCAACTGATCTGGATCTGCGCTGTTTGCAAAGGTAGGGTATATCCGGGTTCAGCAGGACAAGGCTTAAATAAAAAATAATCACAAAATTGCAAAAAAAAAATCCGAGCACAATTGAAAGCATAAGTGAGTTCAAAAGAAACCTATAAGTTGAGAGAGGGGCTAGATGGGTCTGTCCACAGACAAACATGGTCTAGCACTAATCTTCTGAAACAGGTTGAAGTAAGTGCTGACATCCAGCAAATCTTCCGTCTCAGTCGTAAATACGTGTCATTATCTTGGTATTGGCAATTTTCAAGCATCACGAAAACACGCCTATATAATGTTGACCCCCTTAAACCCCACTTTTATATAGTAAAACTGGGATTTACAGGGGCGTACATTATTTTTCATGTTTCTGCTAAATAACATAGATTGTGGGTACTTGTTAGAACCGCCTCGTCGAGGCGGTTCTAACGAGTATCCACAATCTATGTTTTGAGCAGAAATATGAAAAATATCAGAATTTGTTCTCTGAAAATTTTCATGTTTAGGTGGTAAAATTTTCAGTATATTTGAATAGGCGTGTTTTCGTAATGTACGCATGTATCTAGGTAGTTATACTGGTACCCCTACCATAACTTTCATTGTACAGCTTACAGCTCCACCTATGTGGCATTTGTTTGTACTTATACGTCAAAAGCTACTAGAAGTTTTTTTCTGAGATGAACCATGGGAGCTTGAATGCGCTTGTAATGCGGACAGCGAAGACCTCACTGATGATGCGCATTTGCTGCCGGCTTCTAAAATAATTCAGCACGGCATGTAGAATCAGCTGAACAGCAGACGCCACGATCAGTCAAAGCAGATTTTCAGGATGATCTGGGTTTTCACATTTTATCTATGACATAAATTTATTTTTTCAAGGCAGTTCTCTAATTGATAATGTTCTACAGTAACTAATGCATTTGTATGAGAATAGGATTTAGATTCTAAAATATGAGTAGTATAGGGTGGCAGAGTGCCAATAGTGCCACCCTATACTACTAATATGAAACAAAACAAATATAAATTCGATGCAAACTTAAAGTTCTAGCTAATACACGTAACATGATGTCAATCCACAAAACAACATTAGAAATGACTTCAGTTTAATGTGCAGAATTTTTACGTTCAGTGCCCTAAGCCTAGTTTCACAACCATTCCCTATGGTTAAGGTATACCTTAACTTCTGATATAAAACGGGGTATTTAAAATCGAATAAAACTAATTGATTTATGTTTATTCAGGAGACTAAATCAAAATACAGTTGACTCTCGTATTCTCGACTTCGCTTAGTTCGAATAACCGCTTATCTCGAAGTGAAAATTTGGTCCCTGATTTTACATGTAAAGCTAACAACAGGTAACAAAATATTGTGGAAAGGCGGTAAATTGCTCCTAACGCGCAGTTTCTCTCCTTTTCCGCAATATTTTCAATACATCTCTACTTTCAGGAATCAAATATCATAATCACTTGAGAAATGTGGTTGTGCGATTTATTTTTTCCTAAATTCTGCAAATCTGATATGTCGCGGTACGTATATCTCGGAATATTTCAGAGAGTCCCTGCGACTTCGAGATGATGAGAGTCGACTGTATATGAATTGGTTTTATCGTCGAAAAATAAAGTTTCGTTTGAAAACGCAAAATGTGTTTGCAAATAGACTCTACGTTAAGGAATAATTGTGAAACCCAGGTTAACAAACATGCTTCACGTTAAAGTCGATCTTAAATTTAAGAACTGAGAATTGCAATGCACAATGTTGCGCTTTCACGTAAAATCTGATTTTAATGCTGATGCCGATAAATATATTTCGAGAGCCGCTACTGAGTAAACATAAAATAATTCATTTCAACTGACTTTAAATGCCATATTTTATACGTTAGAGTTTCGTACCTGGAGTTAAAAGTATACTTTAAGGAATAATTGTAAAGTCTTGAAAGCAAGTAGGCTTAATTGGAAAATATCTAAGTATAACATACATAGATAGATGGATAAAATGTTATATTTTATATGTTAGATCTTCGTACCTTAAGTCAAAATACTATAAGGAATAATTTCCAATTCTTGAAAGCAAGTAGGTTTTCTTGACAAGGGAGACACCTTTTGTAGCTTCCTGTTGGCTTTTCTGTACAGTAAACCCTTCATCATTACGAAAACACGCCTATTCAAATATATTGGTAATTTTACAACCAGAAAAGAAAAACTTTTCAGATAAAAAAATCTGATATTTTTCATATTCCTGCTAAAACCATAGATTGTGGGTACCCGTTAGAACTGCCTCGGCAAGACGGTTCTAACGAGTACCCACAATCTATGTTTTGAGCAATTAAGAAAAATAATGTATACCCGTGTAAACCCCAGCTTTACTATATAAAAGTGGAGTTTAATGGTCAAATTTATATAGGCGTGTTTTCGTGATGTAAAAAGTGTTTGTTCCCATGGGGTGCAAATGATTTTCCTTGCAGTGTAGACCTTTTTTCAGAATGAACAATAACAAAACGACCGATTTCTGACCCTTTAAAGTTTACCATTTTCCGTTAAGCGGGATAATTTATTCAATTCCTTAAATTATTTGTTTTAGTGATTCTGCTATTTTGCATGCATATGTATAACGGACTTAAGAACAATGCTTAAGAATAGACAATCACTAATTATATTCCATCAAGTGGGTACAATACAAAACAATTGTTAATAACAGATAATACTTACGCATTACAATAAGTTCCCAGAAAAGTGACTTCACGTTGTGTACTTTTAGCTGGATATGTATATTGTTGTAACTGAACTAAATCAGAAGCACAAAAGAACTTATCTGTCTAAATTATAAAATGGAAACCACGTACAGAAAATGTTGGAAACAAAAACATCAACGACAAGTCAGTCGTTATACGCAAAGCCAGCCACAGGATGCACGCACTGATGTTTAGCATTTATTTATTAATTTATTTTTATTTCTTCATACCAAGTTTTTTCAAACAAATGTGCACAATAACATAACAGAGCGTTGATATAACGTCTGATTTTTATTTCAGTCTTATGTGAGTAGATTATCGCAGTGCTTTATTAACTTCCAGAGTAAACGGCAAACTACTAGCGATTGAACATTAACAAGATCTTCAACCAGCACAGACAAACAAATCAAAGGCTCAATATTGTTATGCTGTATTGGTTTAATAATTCTTCTTTATATAGACACCGCTGAGTATCGATTGTTTAACATGTCAAGAATACTTAATTCTATGACAGAAACTTTTGTCTTGATTTAAGTCTCATATAATTACTCATGTACTGAGATGAGCAAATCATTTCTGTTTACAATTACCAAATTATTCCGTTTACAATTCCAAAATCATTTCCATTTATAGTTCCCAAAAAATCATCCCCCTTTACAAAATATTAAATCATTTCCGTTAACAATTACCAAATCATTTCTATTTACAATTAAAAAATCATTTCCTTTCATAATCATCAAATCATTTCCGTTTACATTAAATAAATCATTTCTGATTACTATTATAGTTAAACTGTAACCTGAGAGTTCCGGCCCCCAACTGTATTAGGTCAGGTAGACAACTGAAACTAATAGTCGCAGGTCACTGGACAAGGTTATATTTATACCTATACCAAAATAATTTCTGATTACAATTATTATCAAACTGCACAGACTCGCCGAACTGTTATCTTGTACGCTACGGTCTGTATACAATATAAATGAAGATCCTCACGAACACAGTCTTTCCAAGGCACGGAAAGAAGGAGAGACTGAGGAACAAACAATGCTAAGACAACAATCCACACACAAACAACCGTTCGATTTTGGTATAATTTGTGTTTGTCAGACAAGTATTTTGAGCCGAAGACTTGAGCCTTCCAAATAGAAAAGTAGTAAGCACATATTAATATCTCAGTTCGTGACGACGACAAACGACTGGCTTATTATAAGTTTGCCCATTAACTTCGAACTGGATAACACAAGAAAGTTGTGTTCGAATGAATGGAGCTCTGATTACAGCGTACAGTATGTGCTACGCCAAATAAAAATGATCTTATAGCAAATGCAAGACTCGATTCCGCCTAATCAAGTATGCCATAGAGTGCTGTCCTTCTCTTTTCGTCAGGACGAAGCCTAAAGAGCCAAAACAGTCGGTGAAAGCAATGACTCTAACCAGACTTTCGTATGTAAAATCTGACTTGAACATCGCTGTTCGCATAAGCCTAAATAATGCTGCTTTTTTTCGTGCGGCACGCGTTACAACTCAACCATATGTACTGGGGTGAAACAACTATTAAGTTCAGTTCGTATTTAGATAAACCGCGTCATGCGAAATCGAGGCTCCTTGTATTTGAGAACAGTTAAGGCCAAAAGTACAATTGCACATTCTGACTTCGCCAAATTGTTTGTGCAAGATACTGATTTACAGGAGTAGACCATGAGCCTTTAGGCACGTGTGCAAGCTGTTATGCTGTTTTCAAAAGACCACATTCACGATTCTTAACTTATAATTTATGCCAGAGGATTTGTCTATATGTGGCTTCATCATGAAAACATGCCTATATAATTTTGACCCCCTTAAACCCCACTTTTATATAGTAAAACTGGGGTTTACAGGGGTATACATTATTCTTTCTTATTTCTGCTTAAACACGTATATTGTGGGTACTCGTTAGAACCACTTCGCTGAGGCGGTTCTAACGAGTACCCACAATCTATGTTTTGAGCAGGAATATGAAAAATATCAGAATTTTTTATCTGAAAATTATCATTTTTTGGTTGTAAAATTTTCAATATATTTGAATAGGCGTGTTTTCGTATTGTAATATTATTGTTATGTTTAAAGGCGACATTCTATTTTTATTAGTTCTCAGAGAAGATAAGACTTGGTAGTTCATGCTAGGCATATGATTCACATGAAATGTCAAGCCTTATTTTCTCTGAAAAATAAACAAAAATCAAAAGGGCGACAGTTGCAGTAGTGATTAGTGCTTTAAGGGCTAACAATATATTAGAGATAAAAACGATTCGATTGTGTTAAACCAGAAGTTGTTTATTGTTAGACAAAAATGAGGACCGCAGCGATTGTAAACTCCAACATGCTGTAACATGCGACAGCTCTTACTCGGACACGTGGCCCATAGTCTTTGGTATTCGCGTACACATTATGAAACCCCTGGAAAATGATCTCTACCAATTAGCTTGACACGTCTGTGCACGATACATTACGAAAACACGCCTATTCAAATATACTGAAAATTTTACCACCAAACAATGAAAACACTTTGATAAAAAAATATGATATTTTTCATAGATCTGCTAAGAACATAGTTCTAACGAGTACCCACAATCTATAGTTTTGAGCAAGAATAAAGAACATAATGTATACCCCTGTAAACCCCAGTTTTGCTATATAAAAGAGGGATTTAAGGGGGTCAAAATTATATAGGAGTAATCACAATCTATGTTTTTGAGCAGAAATAAAACAAAATAATATATACCCCTGTAAACCCCAGTTTTACTATATAAAAGAGGATTTAAGGGGGTCAAAATTATATATTAGTACTCACAATCTCTGTTTTTGAGCAGAAATAAAACAAAATAATGTATATCCCTGTAAACCCCAGTTTTACTATATAGAAGTGGGGTTTAAGGGGGTCAAAATTATATAGGCGTGTTTTCATGGTGAACGGCTTGTTTCGATCATAACGCTTTGAAAGAAGACGCGATCAGGAACAAGCGATGACAAGACACAATTAAACAGTTGCATAAGCCGATATACAAATGAAAAGAATTGCAACAGATGAACCGCCTTGGAACGGTCAGGTCGTCTTCAATTCTGTGAAGCTAACATTAAAACAATATGTCTTCGGCCCGCTTAGGGTCCAGTATCCTATCAATCTATTGTTACAGTAAAATACAAATAATCTCATAACTTCACATCAAGAAAACACGCCTATATAATTTTGACCCCCTTAAACCCCACTTTTATATAGTAAAACTGGGGTTTACAGGGGTATACATTATTTTTCTTATTTCTGCTCAAAAACATAGATTGTGGGTACTCGTTAGAACCGTCTTGCCGAGGCAGTTCTAACGGGTACCCACAATCTATGGTTTTAGCAGGAATATGAAAAATATCAGATTTTTTTATCTGAAAAGTTTTTCTTTTCTGGTTGTAAAATTACCAATATATTTGAATAGGCGTGTTTTCGTAATGATGAAGGGTTTACTGTACAGAAAAGCCAACAGGAAGCTACAAAAGGTGTCTCCCTTGTCAAGAAAACCTACTTGCTTTCAAGAATTGGAAATTATTCCTTAAAGTATTTTGACTTAAGGTACGAAGATCTAACATATAAAATATAACATTTTATCCATCTATCTATGTATGTTATACTTAGATATTTTCCAATTAAGCCTACTTGCTTTCAAGACTTTACAATTATTCCTTAAAGTATACTTTTAACTCCAGGTACGAAACTCTAACGTATAAAATATGGCATTTAAAGTCAGTTGAAATGAATTATTATATTGTGGGTACTCGTTAGAACCACTTCGCTGAGGCGGTTCTAACGAGTACCCACAATCTATGTTTTGATCAGAAATGTGAAAAAATATCAGAATTTTTATCTGAAAATTTTCAGTTTTTGGTGGTAAAATTTTCAGTATATTCGAATAGGCGTGTTTTCGTAATGGCAAATGAAAACCAGCTGGACCATATACAGCAATAGGCAGGCTGAAAGTTTTAGACTCGTCACACAACGAGATTCAAATGAGTCACACCCGCTTTTAATTTTCAGCCAATCAGATTATTTGATCAAATTGTTGATAAAAATTGACATGCTACATGGCAAACAGTGCAGATCAAGATCAATTGGCTTCGTCAGAAGCCAACTGATCTGGATCTACACTGTTTACAAAGGAAGGGTATATCCTGGTTCAGCAGGACAAGGTTTAATTCCTCATCTCTCCCTTTTTTTTTTTTTTTTTTTTTTGGTGCCTCCGAAGGGCTGTGCTTCGTGATTGTGACATTTCCTTGGTATCTGGACTTATATTTTTTTTCTGCTCGCATATGATATAATTCACATTTTTTCGTGTTGCCAGCTTCAAATTATAACAACTCCTAGTACTGTTTTAATGAAGTGTAAACTGAATTCGAACCATAGTGCACTATACATTTGATTAGTTATAATCTTTATGGTAATAAGTAATTGAACAGAATAATTATAGAGTTCAATAATCAGTTCATGTAGTATCATGTTGAAAAAACAAAATATTGCAATAAAATATACGGGCCGCACCGTCAGAAAACGTTCTCTCGGATATGGACACACAACAAAGTCTCAATTCAGCTTGCGCATCCGCGCATTCTGATCAGAGTTCTCGTTTTCCACATAAACTAACGGCGTCCTGGAACATCCTAAATACGCCATATGAAGATTCTGGTTAGACTGTGCGAATGCGCAGGCTGATCTTAATCTTCTCTGGGCACATATGTTCCAAAGTACATTTCTCACGTTGTGGCTCATATGAATTCAAACCAGTGGTATTTAGACGGGGATCTCCATAGCTTATATCAGCGAGGTCAGGAAACTCTGTTGATGCAATGCAATATTAAAAACACGTGTATCTGATGGCGTTAAACTTGTTTTTCTATTCGAAAGTACGTGTAGTACTGATGTTTGATAGGTACCAGGTTCGATCCCCACTAACAGCAAGTGTTGTTTCCTTGAGCAAGAGACTTTATCCACATTGCTTAGTACTGGTTTCTACCCAGGAAAAAAGAGGGCCACATGGAAGATTAGTACTAGATTACTAAATGTGTTACCCTCTATAAATAAGGTCGATTATTATTATTATGTTTTCTATTTGGGTCTGGTTCAAAAAAAGTGACCGTTAAAATACATTAATGTACACATCTATCTGCATGGCGATATTATATTCCATTCTTTCTTTCTTTCTATCTTTTTCTTATATGTTTGTTTTTCTTTTGTTTCGTTCTAGCGAGAAAAGCTTGAAATACAATTTAGTTATGGCAGTAGTATAACATGTTTAGGTCAGTCAACAAGTAAAAAGGCAAGAGAAAGCCCCAGTGTGAGAAATCGCACCTTTCATCACGAAACATACCTATTTCATGTTGACCCGCGTAAACCCCACTTTTATATAGTAAAACTGGGGTTTACAGGGGTACACATTATTTTTCTTATTTATGCTTAAAACATAGATTGTGGATACTCGTTAGAACCGCCTCGTCGAGGCGGTTCTAACGAGTACCCACAATCTATGTTTTGAGCAGAAATATGAAAAACAACAGATTTTTTTATCTGAAAATTTTTCATTTTTTGGTGGTATAATTTTTAGTATATTTAAATAGGCATGTTTTCGTAATGTAACATGTGCGCCCAATGAAGACTCAAATCAGCCTCCGCTTTCGTAGAGTCTTCGCTGTCCGCATGCAGGAACTTTACTTAGCTATTCAGAATACGCAAATTGAAGATTCTGATCAGACTGCGCGAGCGCGCAGACTGATCTGAATCTTCTCTGGGCGCATATGTCCGAAGATACGTTTTCTGATGTTATGGCTAAGATTGCGTTTTCAAGTCTGCGTTATCTGGACGTCATGTTCTAAGCGAAAACAAGGGTAACGGGGGTGAGGGGCATACAGGATTTGCCGAATTTTCGCGGTATTTCTGTTCTTAACCCTGTCCAACCACAGACATACTCGTACATGCTGATTGTCAAGTGCTAACTTCCTCGAGGAATAAACCGTCATTCAGTCTGAGGGCCGACCCACCGTCATGCAATTAAAGAGAGAACAAAGTTATAACCATAACTGCTTCTTTCCTGCGCCTATTTTGGATAGCTAAGGGTACAAAGTATCTTCAAGTGGACAACGAAGACTCTGATCAGATGCGAGGATGCGCAGGCTGATCTGTCTTTGCTGGGCGCTCATGTCAGAAAGTACTTTTTCTCACGTTGCGGCGCATTTGTTTTATTGTGGAAAATCATCCTACAGGTCCAAAGTTCATTTTTTATACATGGACACAAACAATCGTTACCTTACATAAACAAATGTTATAACGACGATTATTTTATCTCAAATATATTATTTGATTTCAAAATGAAGCTAAGACCCTTACTTATACATTTCATTGATAACAAACACGTTTTCACCACGAAAACACGCCTATATAATTATGACCCCATTAAAACCCACTACAATATAGAAAAAACTGAGGTTACAGGGGTATACATTATTTCTGCTCAAAAACATAGATTATGGGTACTCGTTAGAACAGCCTCGCCGAGGCGGTTCTAACGAGTACCCACAATCTGTGTTTTGAGCAGAAATATGAAAAATGTCAAGAGTTATTTCTCTGAAAATTTTCAGTCTTTGATGGTGAACTTGTCTATATATTTTAATAGTGTGTTTTCGTAATGTTACAAAACCGAAGAGTCAGGAATGTACAAACTGCGGGGCATGCGGCTTTGACGTGTCACTAAATCTTCAGCTAAACAATTGTACTTTTGTCTGAGTCTGTTAATAACTGTATGCACCTATAGCATAATGTTGTAACATCCGGCTATAAATAAAATATGACTTGTCTGGTCGTTGTCTTCTGTTTGCTCTGATTAAGAAAACGAACGCCCACAAATGACATGCATACGTTTTATCAGAAATAACAAAAATATATGACTTTCTTTGAGACAGAGGCATGATTCGGACGACTACGACTAAATTTAACTGTTCGCGTATCGGCTTTGCATATGTGAGAGCTATTATATGTCATTAGTCACTAATCGGTAGATGAAAGGTCGTCCTTGTTTGGGTAATTCATGTGAGGTGTAATAAAAATATGTAATGCACGTTATTGGACGGAATGAATAGATATTGTGACCTTACATGAGTCAACTAATAAGTGAAACGAAATATTTTAAGCCTTTAAATTATATATATATTTAGATTTTATTATTCTCGATTTCCCGTGTATGATGTGATTTCATTATCTGGTGATGCCGACATCAAAGGCACATTTTAATATAAACACTAGCAATATGATACTATGTCATTTAGATAGCAAAGAAAATGTTACAATCTCGACCTTTAGATCTAAAGTAGTCTAAAGATTATAAGCTCATGTATAGATATGTTTGGGTACTTCCTTTGTCACACTGTGACAAAGGAAGTACCCAAACATATCTATACAGGTTTTAGAAATGATATTATTATTACTAAAGTACATTAAATAGGAATTAATATAAATGAGTATTTTCTACAAGACTGTATGTACACCCGCGCAGTCCGATCTGAGTCTTCGCATCATCAAGGATCCAAAGCGTTTTTGAGGCTGCTAGCGAAGATTCGGATAAGCAGGCTGATCTGAGTCCTTGCCGGTCACATATGCAGTCTTGTAAATGCTGAGCGCCGGCCCTAGATTTAATACATTGCAAATTAGTATTTTGATTACAATGCTGGTCATGTCCTAAATATAATTCTTTTTGTTGGGTAAGGACCATCTAATGTTGTGTATAACATGTGCTTAATTCTATTTTTTAGCTGCGATAAAATACGCTTAATCTAATCTATGATTCAAAGATATATATGTTCTTATGATCAAATACATAGCATAACTACAAACATATATGACATCCGAGAATATTTCTTAGTGGGGATCTGACAAATTGAATTAAGCATAAAAAGAGCAGGAGCGGGAGCGACTCGCGACATCCCCTGCTAGTGACATTTTTAAAAGATTTGAATTACATCAACATGTGCATGTAAAATGTTCATTTTTTAGCCAAAGCTCTAGATAAGTTGATATATAGGTATTTTTTCGTGATGAATGAGAACCCACACCATATGCTTTTATCGAGAAATAAGTATAAAAAATATTTAACATGATACCCCTGTTCTTAAGTTATGTGAATCATAGAATTTTCACCGTTATACAGGGAAATGAGGAATAATTGTTTAGAAGCACACTACTTCATATACTATTTGGTGCAAACATGAACAGAATTATCAAACAATTTGACAAAGGGATTAGAAGTTGCAATGTTCTGAAAATTCGCCAAAACTTCGCCAAACAATTTAGATCCCTACATAGCCCTTTTTTCACAATAAAAATGTATATTATAAGCTCTAAAGGCATTTCACACATCACTAAATGCATTTCTTATTTATTAAGCATAAAAGAAAGTTAAAAAAGATTTTTTGTGATCTATACACGCCAAGTTCTGCATATTTTGTAGGGACCAGGAGCTAAATTACTTTTAATTTCCACAGGCTTCCATTATAGCATTTCGCCCAGTGCTGACTCTCAATATTCCTTGACTTTCAAACTTTGGTCTCAAAGTAAAGGCTAGCCTTCGACTGACAAATTGTATCAAAGAATGAAGGGGCTTTTCACATAACTTGGCACTTTTGTGCCCTTAAACACGTGTATATTCTTTTTGTTGAAAACAAATAAACAAAAGGAAAAGTTAATCAAGGCTGATATTTCAACCGTAGCACACTAATACTATAATTAACAAATTTACATTGGCCTGGAATTAACCCTTTTCATCCCTGCAGACCTAAACAGACACCCTTGTAACTAGTGTAGATCCAAATGAGATGGCTTTGGATTTACATTATTTGCCATTCTGTTTCCACTTTGTACTAACAGTCAGACATGTCGGGTTTAAATGACGAAAGAGTTCACTTCAGGCACTCAAGGTTGAAAGGGTTAAACAAAATATATTCTTGTGTAAAACTGATATAAATTCAAATAATCAGAGCCGACCTATTTTTGAAGTGTCATCTATGTCTTCTGTAGGTTTTGTTATTCCGGTTCGAGTCCTCATCTCCTAATTGGTGCGCTGCTCCTTGTAAGTGCATAACGAATTAACATTGCTGTAGATGTTTGTTTGGTTTATCTTGTACATTTTATAACCTTTACTGGAGTCTAAATCCTATTTACAATGTTATCTCGAAGGTAAATTCTGTTTTACTGTGTGTTTCTAAATCAAAAATGTATCTGGAATCAAGCCAAATTGACAACATCTCCGCATAAAAAAGCAATACGCTACCTGTAACAATTGCTAACTTCAATGAATAATTACTCATCTTATTTTATATTCACTTACATGATACTTCAAATGAATAGCATTGGAAGGGAATGATGAAAGAGTTTGCCACTAAAGTACTGAAAATCTTCTCATTCCTCCCATTTACAAATTACTGGAAGGAAAAGTAATAATATTTAAAAGACAAATCAATGCGAAGAGAGTGTATTTAATAGCATGATATCAAATATCAAGTGTTTTATTAATGCATTCATAAGCAGACCGTGTATACCTTTAGTGTAAATCTGAGGTGCAGTTTAAGCAAATTAAGCTCTAAATGTATATCTACTTACATTTTTACAACAATATTTGAATGTCGTATTTGTCCATGTGTGGCCCGTAAAGAAAAAATGTTCCTATCAGATGTCAAAATTCAATAATATTTGAACCTGTGCAATCATAAACTAGGTACCACTTTGTAAGGAATGTCATTAGTTTGACCATAATTATAATTATAGAATTTTGCAAAGTATTCATTTGCATAAAATCATTCAATAAAATCAATCAAAATGTTAAGGGTAAAATAAAAGTCAAAAAGGATTACCTTTGGAAAGTCAAAAAGGATTGTCCTTTGAAAACAAAGAACACACAAAATCACGAAAATCGAAGACTCGGTTTGATCGAGTTTCTTCATATGCAACACTGTAGTTTGCGGGGCTGCACACGCCCTCAAGCGCCGGCTTAAGCGGTATTCGATTTTCAAAATAACCAGGGTAGGCTCAGTGATCCCAAAGGAAATAAAATATAACCTGCACTATGATGATGTACAGGGAAACTTTTTTACGGCCGCCACACAGCACAACACCAGCTACACTAGAATAAAATATAAGTCAAAAAGGATTGCCTTCGTGAGATTTGAGCAAAGAACACACAAAATCATGGAAATCGGAGACTCGGTTTAACTGAGTCTCTTCATATACAACACTATAGTTTGCGAGGCTGCATACACTAAGTCACAGTCACCGGTCTCCATCTACACATTACGAAAACATGCCTATTCAAATATATTGAACATTTTACAACCAAAAAGAGGAAAATTTTCAGATAAAAAATTCTGATATTTTTCATATTTCTGCTCAAAACATAGATTGTGGGTACTCGTTAGAACCGCCTCGCCGAGGCGGTTCTAACGAGTACCCATAATCTATATTTTTGAGCAGAAACAAGAAAAATAATGTAAACCCCTGTAAACCCCAGTTTTACTATATAAAAGTGGGGTTGAAGGGGGTCAAAATTATATAGGCTTGTTTCGTGATGCAATCCTCCGGTAACATAGAGGGCTAGCGATTGTACAGACCTATCCACAACAAGAGCTGCTCTGAGACTAACTAAATGACAAGCTACCTCTTTCATAAGTGAGGTTATCTTTAATTAGTAATAGCTCAAGTTAGAAAGAACAGACAGAAGGGATGAAGCGAAAGTAAACTGTACACCCAGAGATGGTAATATAATAACAAAGAACTAACATTAACTGAACCACTGCCTTAGAGCGGTCAACAATTTCAAAACCCAGAGCCTTAAACTGGTTTGATAGACTACTTATCTTTAACCTAAGTACCGTAACTATTCGAAATACACAGGATTGTTCTGGTCGTGTACAGACTTCCTACCGTAATCAGTGTATTAACATAGAATAATAATTAAATCAAATTAAATTAATGAAAAGAAAGATGAGATTCATGTCAAAAGAGTACTATCTTTATACACGGGGAAATAACAACCATTAATTGTTTCACATAAGGCTATACATGTTTTCTTTTTGTTTGTTTGTTGTTGTTTTTTTTTTTTTTTTTTTCAAAATTGTAACAGTTATGGATCTGTAGAATACACTCAGGTTTCTTTCTAAAACATAATGCACTTGGGAGGTGGTGCTGTTGATGTCAAAACATTTCAGTTTCATAATTGCGAAAAAGCAAAACAAAGAAATGGTATTTTTATCCAGATACCTTTGAAAATATAAAAGAAGTTGTCCAGCAAAGGTCCGCCGGGTCGAGAAAACAGCCTTCTCGAGCCATCGAAAAATTTTATATTTTTTATACCATCTATAAATGATAAGATTCATATTTATATGGCATAAAATTGGTAAAGATTCTCAAAGACATTTCATTACAATAGTGATTTAACCTTTAAACTAAATTGCAGGCAGTCCGGAGAGGTTATGTATTGTTCTATCAGACAATGAATCGCCCTACTAAAGCAGCTATTGTCAATACACAAAAGTAGTGGGAAAGAGTTTATCCAAATCAACTATATGTTTCCATGTTGATTTTAATGCTTGTTATTTGCATACGTGATTCTCATCACGGAAACATACCTTTATAATTTTGACCCATTTAAACCCCACTGTTATATAGTAAAACTGGAGTTTACAGGGGTAAACATTATTTTTCTTATTTCTTACATATTATGGGTACTCGTTAGAACCGCCTCGTCGTCGAGGCAGTTCTAACGAGTACCCACTACCTATGTTTTTAACAGAAATATGTAAATATTAATTTTTTTTTATCTGAAAATTTTCATTTTTTTTTTTTGGTGTTGAATTTTCAGTATCTATGAATAGGCATGTTTTCGTAATGTATTTTCCAATGTTCTTCACTTTCGCAAACATTAATGTGCTGCGTCGCGAGAAAGAGAGCTCTCCGGACTTTCGAATCAATCGTTCCCGCATGCCCGGTCTCTTAGGGAGGCCACGGGTTTAGTTCTTTGACGTTTCGACTTGACTTACTGCTTACGTGAGCGAACAACATACATTCTGACGAGACTGTATGCCTGGACTGAACATTTGCTGCTCGCATATGCTAATGCGACTCTATTCCCTCGACGCCTATCATTTCTTGTTTTGTTCATTAGATGATATCGTTCAGGTAAGTAATGCACTTTCAGTTACAAATCTGTTAATTGGTGTGGAAGTAGAAATGAAAAAAAATGACTGGAAACTAGCCGTCTGCATCGATAAAGCATTACCGGATGTCCCTCGGGTACAAGAAGCATTCGACTGGCCATTCGACTGGCCATCTAATGAATGGTTTCATAACAATAAAGTTAGTTAAGACCAAACTACATTCACAAACCAGTTTAAAATATAAATCTCTTAGACATCACTTAAGATAACCAATTTAACCCAAACATGTTCATATTTTCTTGATAACCCTTTTATCTAGAGCTATACGTCATCGCACTTTTACCATATACCATTTACCAAATACTCAAAAGTTCGCTCATTTCGACTCGAAATGAGCAAGCTTTTGGGTATAAAGCAAATTAACTCTATAAATGGTGCTCTTTGAAACAAAGAACGCATAAAGGAGCGAAATTCGGACTCTCTGTTTTATTAAGACTTTTTGTATCACAGTATTGTAGTTTGCTGGGCTACACAAAGATTTATGAAATAAACAAGTTTAATAGATGTAACAGACTATAAAGTCGGTTCAAAAACTAAAACATTCTGAGAATACTCCCTATATTGTAGCCCCTACATAGTTCAGTAATTATCACTGTATATCGTGGAAGACCATGTGGATACACATTGCATAGACTCAAAGTTGAAACGTAGCAATGACGAAACATTACAAATATGAGCTATGACAACAGGATTTAGCACGATTATTTCAGGTCTTAATGCTTAAACTATTTAAATTAGATTTGCTGGACGTAAAAAGTAGCAAACATGATTTTAAAATAGTTATCATATTTTTCTTCCAGAAACTAGGATTTGACATATCAAGCCAGCTTAACTACATACATTACGAAAATACGCCTATTCAAATATACGAGAAAATTTCACCTCTAAAAATTGAAAATTTTCAGATAAAAAAAAACTCTGATATTTTTCATATTCCTGCTCAAAACACAGATTGTGGGTACTCATTAGAACCGCCTCGGCGAGGCGGTTCTAACGAGTACACACAATCTATGATTTTTTAGCAGAAATAATACAAATAATGCATATCCCTGTAAACCCCAGTTTTACTATATAAATTTGGGGTTTAAGGGGGTCAATATGATATTGGCGTGTTTCCTGATGGTACTTACAAATCTCACGAAGGTAGGACAACATGAATGCTCGAATTGATATGAACTGATATGGCGCTATCAATAGATTATGAAAGCAGGGAACCTTTGGAAATAAGAACACAGGAAATACACGAAAATAATGGAATTAATTTTGAACTTTAGGAATAGTAAGCTCATACGTTACACACAAACCAGAATACCAATCAAAACGCTGCTAGAGGACGTGCGGGATGTTGCCCTCTAGGAGCGCTTTTATAGAAAATATTTTTCATTGTTCCTCAGGAACAGTCTCAGTCACACAGAGTCTGGTGTTTACTCTTTTGTTGTGTTCTGCACTTTGAAAAGGTCGTCCTTTCACATTACTCATTGAATTTATTCATGAGCAGCAATGTAACGTGCAACATGTGTTCTGCACTTTGAAAAGGTCGTCCTTTCACATTACTCACTGAATTTATTCATGAGCAGCAATGTAACGTGCAACAATGTCCATACCTCCTAATCCTAAGTTGAATGACATTTCATTTTTCATAGGAGGCGAGTGCAGTGTTGCAAATTACATAACTGTTTTGGTTTGTGTTTTCAGTTATGCCCTAGCCTAGCATGTATCATTTTTTTTATTTTTAATTCAGTGATTACACTTTGCATCACAAAAACACGCCCATTCAAATACATAGAAAATTCATCTCCAAAAACTGAAAATTTTCAGATTAAAAACTCAGATATTTTTCATATTTCTGCACAAAACATAGATTGTAGGTACTCGTTAGAACCGCCTCGCCGAGGCGGTTCTAACGAGTACCCACAATCTATGTTTTGAGCAAAAATAAGAAAAATAAGTATACCCCTGTAAACCCCAGTTTTAGTATATAATAGTGGGGTTTAAGGGGGTCAAAATTATATAGGAGTACTCACAATCTCTGTTTTTAAATTATATAGGTATGTTTTCGTGATGGCTTAGATAAAACAAAGAAAAGTACCGACTGGATATAGATATCGACCTTTATTTTAGGAAACTAAAACTAATGAGTATAACGAAACTACGAAAAGCAGTAAATGCATTAAGTGCATTAATTCAGAACATATGGGCACATTAGTATTAGTAATCATTTTGGATTTTCCATGGTTTACTCTTTGTTTTAATAGACCTGGTAAACAAAGAAAAGTACAAGTTAAAATGGGCATACATACCGACCGTTTTTCTTTTGTTAACAAAGTAATGAAGATATGGTATTAAAAACAGTATATGAGTGAATGCATAACCAGTGGGCAGATAACACAAAATGGGTAAGTATTATGTTAACAGCGAATACAAGATCTGTTAAACGGTATTTTTTTTTTCTCTCTTAAGGTTATGACAATCAGCAAATGCGTTGATTAAAATGCTGCTAACATGCCCAGGCGCAGCTGGGCATTCGCTGTTCGCACAGGTCCCGTAAAACTAATTTTACCTTAAGTGACCCATTTATGCTAATTAAACCAATTTTAGTCTGGTGACCACCAAAAGGGTAACTGGCAAACAGTAAGACCCAGATCAGATGTCGCATTCTGCGACGTCTGATCAGAGTCTTCCCTGTTTGCAAATAGATTAGCCATTTTTCTCTCGGAATATCAAAATCACATGGTCTGACATACTTAAAATTAAAAATTCGACTCTTTCAATATATATTGTTAGGGTTATTCTGTCTAAAATGGGTTAAACTTTCTTTCTTCGTCATATGCTAACAGGTCAATACTTACATATATATTTCTAAAGGTCATACGTCCATCGTTTACAGTTTCTACCTTAAGGTGAACAGATGCACCTTCAGTGGAGGTATCTCTGTCAAATATGTTTGCCACCCTTCTGTAAAAGTCTCTACTCTACAAGGAAATACTTTGTTCCCTTTGGGGGGAAAGTCTTTCCATCTAGAGCAGACCTTTTTACAGATGGGACCTGAAGCGCAAGAAAGCAACTAGAAAATCACAGTGGTCTCCCTTGTTAAAATGGTGGAAATCTGCCAAGTGTATCAAGTCTCCTTAAACTTAGAATGTATCTGTTTCATGCACAATTTTTTTTATGTCACTGTTGGTTGTTTAAAAACATGACAGCACATCTAAGGATTACAACATTTCTTAAGGTTTCTTTCGAAGACACACTCTAATAGTTAGCACTTTGTGAACTTTTCTGTTTTGAAAATATTACACAGAACCGGAATTTCATTATGTCTAATCCTTTACACTTCTTACCCTTTCTGGTGAAGGACCTTTCAGCCAGAAGTGATTGGCAAAATTACAAGCCTACGCAATAAAACTTAAAACAGAATATTAGTTCAACGCTCATTGATTTGATTGACCGCTGATACTGTTTTCGCAGTCATTTATAATAGAACGTTATTAGCTTTAATGCTTAGCTCTCTAGCTGAAACTTTCAGCGGATGGCATTTGGAAATATTTTTCTTATTTTTCACTGAACAACGGTTTTGACATTTCATGCAAATTGTCTCAACTGGAGACAATTTGCATGAAATGTCAAGACCTGTTTTCTGGGGAAAATAAAATAAGTATCATCAATGCGTCGTCTGCTGAATTGGACCAGAAAGTGGTAAAGGTTAACAGCGAACTTCAAAACATCGGTAGTAGCATTAGGACTCCGTATCTTCAATAATTACCGACATGAATCTCAGGAACTCAATACTAGCGTGCCTTCTTGGTTACTGTTTCCTCTTTATATAACTTCTGCTGGAAATTGATTGGGCAAATATTTTGTAGAGTAAAATAATAAAATACAAAGCCATCGAATAATATGACTCATGCATATGTTCAAATTTGAGAAAATAAATTAACTTGTCCAAAACAAACTGCATAATACACTGAAATACCGATGACTAATTTTGAAAGCGCAAACGATAAGTGGAAATAAGTGAAGATACCCAGGAAATGCCACAATCACGAAGTACAGTTCTTCAGAGGCACGAAACGAAGAAGAAATGAGGAAAAAATAATAACAAAACATGCGTCGCATTACGAAAACACGCCTATTCAAATGTATTTAAAATTTTATCTCCAAAAAACTGAAAATTTTCAGATAAAAATCTCCGATATTTTTCATATTCTGCTGAAAACATAGATTGTGGGTACTCGTTAGAACTGCCTCGGCGAGGCGGTTCTAACGAGTACCCACAATCTATGTTTTGAGCAGAAATAAGAAAAATAATGTATACCCCTGTAAACCCAAGTTATACTATATAAAAGTGGGGTTTAAGGGGGTCAAAATTATATATGCTTATTTACGTGATGGCATATAAAACCACCGGCGCACAAACAGACAAAATGCAACAGAGAAACCGCCTTCGAACGGTCTACTGGGGTAGGGTGTGGTTTTTTAAACCAGTTTATTTTTTCGAACGAAACCGCACCCTGAATTCTGATGCAGTTACAAATTACAACAAATGCTCGTTCCCTGTAAGGGTCCACTACTTCATCTCTCTGTGCAACATTACAGTGAAACACATATATTCACAAATACTGTGATGAAACAGTGAAGAGCTCAATGGCAATCTGAAGCCAGACCATAAAAAAAAATAAAATAAAATAATAAAAAAAAAACAGGACCACGGTTGACCGAACCACCATCATTAAAAGTCGGGCACTAACCATCTGAAATAAACTGAGGAGGGAACCATCATTTGGTCTCAGGACCGACCCGTAGTCGTGCAAATACAGGGGGAAACAACCATAATTGTGCTAACAATCATATATTCACTTTGCCGCTGGATATCCATGTTGTAACCTGATTTCTGCAGTGACAATAACTTTATTCCGAAAGTTCATTTTTTCCAACAATCTTTCTGAATTTATATAGCCTTAAAAGTCTTAAGGGGGAAAGGATACACTTTCAAGGGACGCAGAATAAATTGTTTTGCTCCTTTCTGGAAAGGTGACTTACACAAAAAGGAAAGCAAAGTTGCACATTGTACTTTAAAAGCTGCTAGATGGCTGAAGGGAACAGAATGTGATTCATTCAAACATACTATGATATGCACTTCTTTATTATTTCTCACGAATAAACTCAGTCAAACTGTACATGCAATTTTCTGCTAGAGGATGAAAATGAACTGCCTCCCTAAAACCGATTCTGCAGTATTTGATTAGTTCTGTATTTCCAACGGATCCATATGTCTGAATATTTTTATGTATGCAGAGAATGAAGGCTAAATTTAACCTGCCTATCCGGACGGACCGATCATGAGTTTAGCTATAAAGTCATTGGATATTTTAGCACGTATCAATACACAACTATTCTTCTGATGCTGATGTGCGGATATATGCATGGTGACCTAATCTGAGTGTGTCACCTATTTAGGAAGACCCATTTTAGCGTGTAATACTCCGTTCTACACATGTGATTGATCAGCTTATTTATTTATTTATTTATCTTTTTTATATTCACCACATTAGTAAATAGCCATAGTAAAAACTGTAGGGTTAGACTTTTATTTCAAACTACTGCTCTGTCAGTATGACTTACACAAGTGTAATATCTCTGTGGATGCTCTTAGAACAAAACTTCAACAGCTTCTACAGCCTTTTAAAGGCGTTTCTAATGGTATTGCAGTGAGGTACAAGCATAGAAAACAACACATGATCCATGTTGTTATGCAGATTTTAATGGTGTTGCATGCTCTTTAGCTATACTCTGGGAATGCAAATTATATGACTGGTATAAGTCTTTCTATGCTCCCGAACTTTTGTCCTCCTAAAAGCGAATTTAGAGCGACCTTCCAGCCGACATCGTCAATACTAAGGCCATTGCACTGCAATGCAAGCTTAGATGAAGTGACGTGATCATTATTGTGTCATGAAAAAAACAAACACTTAAGAATTATGTTTTCAGATAGGGCATAATACCCATGTCCACTGTCAAGAATCCAAATAACGATAGTATTTCCAGGTACGTCGCTGACACACTTCTACATCAACACATATACCTCTCGCTTTAGCAAAGGAAATGTTTTCCCATAATGTATAGACTTTTTATATTTATCCACGAAAACATATTGTATGGCTACTCATTTGAAGCACATGGCAATATATGATTTCATGGGAAAATAAGAAAAACAATCACGGTATTTATAGTTACATGTATGTTTTCTGATGAATCAGGGGGTCAAGTTAGTGACTAAGTACATTATATGCAGAATAAGAAATTGATAAAAAAAAATAATAATAAATAACAAGGAATCGGGCTTAGAAACAAAATGTAGGTAAACCTAAGTCTTCTGGTCAATTTAGTAAAATTGTCATATGTAATAAACGATAGGGGTTTAACATTGATGCCATAAAACAGTCTGCTTGCTTAGCGGTTGACCCAATTACGGTTGACCACTTTGTGCTTACCTCATTAATTGCACGCCGGCGGGTCGAAGACTTTACGATGGCCTCGGCTTGAAACTATTCATTTACATGGTCTAAGTCGGAACTTTTTATGTCTGTTTCTCAGTTGTTTTCATTTGCTCCAGTATTTCAATGGCGTTGTTTGACACCAAGGGATCTCCAAGTGTCTCAACACGTTGATTCTGTAGAGTCCTCAGCTTTCCTTCATTACAAACTTTATCTGTAATTTATTTGTTGCCCGTAATGATTCATGTATAATTGAGAAGACCTCCACGTGGACTGAACAAGTATATGCCCCCTCAACAACCACCTCCGCTCCCGCTCCCTGCCCCTCCCCCCCCCCACCCCGCCCCACACACACCCACCGGTAATTTATTATCGACCTTTCCAATGCAATACTCTCCTTGTGGTACTTTTTGTCAAATGTTCTGTATTACTATTTTATTAAACAAATATAAAGTTAGAGATATATTTGGTTAAGTTTGGGTAACACAGTTGTCACCTTTTTGGAAAAGGGATGCCAACTCTGCTTGCCATTTGTTCTTTTAGCTCTTAAATTGTATCTTGTCTATTTTTCCCTTTGATGTTGAGGACTTGATGTGAATCTGATTGTATCAGCTCCTGAGTTCACCTTTTTACTTTTTGAAAACTTGAAACAGCATTACGAAAATACGCCTATTCAAATATATTGAAAATTTTACAACCAAAAAAAGAAATTTTACAGATAAAAAATTCTGATATTTTCCATATTCCTGCTCAAAACATAGATTGCGAGGCGGTTCTAACGAGTACTCACAATCTATGTTTTTTAGCAAAATAAGAAAAATAATGTATACCACTCTAAACCCCAGTTTTACTATATAAAAGTGGGGTTTAAGGGGGTCAAAATTATATAGGCGTGTTTTCGTGATGGTAAACAAAATGCCATATACATGTATGTAGTTCGGTATATCCCTATTTTCACTATATATCATGATAGAACATCGGAGTATACATTATAGCCGCAATGTCATAAACGTACCTTCTGATATGTGCGCCAAACGAAGCTTCAGATCAGCCAGCGCATTCACACAGCCTGAATCTTCACTGAGCGCATTTTGATAGCTATATGTAAGCGTGCAAAGTTTTTCGTGCGAACAACGGAAACGGTCATCAAACGGTACGAATGCGCAGGATAATGTGAGTCGTCGTTGGGCGCACATGTCAGAAGGTATAATTTCTCTCCTTGAAGTTCATTTAATGTACAGAATAATGCAGGCCAGCATCGGAACACACACGCAGTGTGTTTTAGAAGTGCATCTTTCTCATATATGAACACAATTAATAGACCAATGAACACGAGAAAATATATCCACAAAATAAGACGACTAGTCCTACCTTGATTGGATTGGATACATGCACTTTATAGAGTACGATACCCATTTCACTGTCTAGACTAAAAAACACATTTCGCCAAGACTACTAACTGGCGGAAATTGTATTGTGGTGATCTATTTCTTTTAGGCATCTCAATTTCAGATTCCGATCGGCGACTGATATGGTCAGATGGTTGGCGATCTGTTTGTATATTATCTTACATGAACTTCGTAACGACATAAAGGACCTAGCCGCGGATGGTAACAGAAACGACCAAGAACACAAACAAATATGAGCATTAGTGTTTGCCTTGTTCCTTTTGAACACATGCATCTTTTAGCATAAGAAGTTCTGCATTTAAACTAATTGTCTCAGCGACTACATACGGAATAATGCTTTACGGACATGTTAAACTCTTTACATACTTATCATGTGAGTTGAAACATGTTTACCTCCTGTTCATATGTTTGAAAATTGGTTGCTGAAAAACAAACAGGGTAGCCGCTGATCAGACGCCGTGACCCGTGGCGTCTGATCTGGGTCTGTACTGTTTACTCAGGTCTGTCTCTCCGAATAGCTTAGGTAAATGCCGTAACTGCGTTAATCTTCGCACGAAAACGATACATATTTGTATTTGTTTCAAATATCCTTCCGACAAATTGTTTCCAAAGGGAATTGTCACTTTCTGTCATAGTGACAGTTTTGGTTCTTATCGAGAACAATCATCAGATTGTGACCTTGACCCCGTAATGTCATTGGACTTGGACAGTCTGATGATGGTTCTCGATGAGAATCGAAACTGTCACAGCATCACGAAAACACGACTATATAATTTTGACCCCCTTAAACCCCACGTTTACATAGTAAAACTGGGGTTTACAGGGATACACATTATTTTTATTATTTTTGCTAAAAAACATAGATTGTGTGTACTCGTTGGAACCACCTCGTCGAGGCGGTTCTAACGAGAACCCACAATCTATATTTTTAGCAGGAATATGACAAATATCAGAATTTTATCTGATTTTTTTTTCCTTTTTTGGTTGTAAACTTTTCAATATGTTTGAATAGGCGTATTTTCGTAACCCAGGAAAATATCTATCTAGATTTATTTTTATCCATAACCTCATCGGAGATTTTAATCGACCAAACTAGATTTTGTGATCAAGAAGCCCATTCTTTTTTTCTTGGAAAATCGAGTTAAACTTAAGCCGGTGCTAGGGCTTGTATGCAGCCCGACAAACTACAATGATGTCACATTAGTCTGAATTAAACCAAGACACCAATTGTCGTTCTTTTTTGTATTCTTTGTTTCCAAGGGCAACCTTTATAGATCTTATTTTACCCGATCATTCATAAACGTTTTCACATTATTTAATTGCATACATTACATGACGGTGATACAAGAAGTTCAAAACTTAGAAAGCTCGGCCGTAGTGTATTCGCGATAAAACGTGATTTATACGGCCTTTTATGAAGCTGTGGTAACCAGTACAATGACGAAAACCTGTTTGGTTTCTCTTTGATACTAAATAAAAACTTCGCAGTATGGATTTCATGCTCATTTACAAGTGACTTCTCATCGGATATCTGAAAGTAGTTTTACCTATGAATGTAACAGTTCTATCTATGGCATTGTCCGCTGGTGCCAAAACAAAAATTAGCCAGCGCACAACAAAACCAATAAAATGACATGTGCGCCCAGCGCAGACTCAGATCAGACTGGGCATCAGCCCAGTCTGAT
The DNA here is from genome assembly GCA_964016985.1 of Anodontia alba. Classification (NCBI taxonomy): domain Eukaryota; kingdom Metazoa; phylum Mollusca; class Bivalvia; order Lucinida; family Lucinidae; genus Anodontia; species Anodontia alba. The sequence goes on along the minus strand of OZ024826.1, from coordinate 30,999,623 downwards.
CAGAGTCTTCGCTGTGCGCTCAGTGGGTAGCTAAGGACCCAAGCTTTCTACATGCAGACAGCGAAGACTGATCAAACTGGGGGCGGATGCCCAGGCTGATATGAGTCTTCGCTGGGCGCACATGTCAATTTGTTGGTTTTGTCGTGCGCTGGCTCAAATATAACTGAAGTAATTTAGGAAAAGCTACCACCACGAGGCAAAGCCTACCTGAGACACCTAAAGTAGAAGAGGTGAGGAACAATGATGCAATACGCGACATACAAACAAGAAGAACTGCAAAAGAACACCGCCTTTGAACACATTACGAAAACACGCCTACTCAAATATATAGAAAATTTCACCTCCAAAAACTGAACATTTTCAGATAAAAAAATTCTCATATTTTTCATATTTCTGCTTAAAACATAGATTGTCGGTACTCGGCGAGGCGGTTCTAGCGAGTGCCCACAATCTATGTTTTTGAGCAGAAATGAGAAAAATAATGTATACCTCTGAAAACCCCAGTTTTACTATATAAAAGTTGGGTTTTAGGGGGTCAAAATTATGTAGGCATGTTTTCGTGATGAGTCAGGAGAAACTGCTGCGGGCTGGGGTTGGTCTTAAACTAGTTTTACTTGATAGTAACCGCGCCCTTTATTCTGATGCAGCTGAAAATAACAAATATGTTATCGGTCTACGTTGGGACCTCTAGCGCGTCAGTTATACTCATATAATCAATATACTGCAATGAAACACAGCAGGGGAATCAATGGCAAACACGCACACATACACAAACACATACACACAAACACACAAACATACAAACACACAGACACAAATTGGACCTTGATGGGCCTGACTACATACAGCAATAGTCAGGCGCCAACCTGAATCAGAATTGGGACATTACGAAAACAATCCTATTCAAATATACTGAAAATTTTACCATCAAAAAAAAAAAAAAAAAAAAAAAAATCAGATAAAATTCTTATATTTTTCAAATTTCTGCTCAAAACATAGATTGTGGGTATTCGTTAGAACCGCCTCGGCGAGGCGGTTCTAATGAGTACCACAATCTATGTTTTTGAGCAGAAATAAGAAAATAATCTATACCCCTGTAAACCCCAGTTTTACTGTATAAAAGTGGGGTTTAAGGGGGTCAAAATTCTTACATTTTTCAAATTTCTGCTCAAAACATAGATTGTGGGTACCCGTTAGAACCGACTCGGCGAGGCGGTTCTAACGAGTACCACACTCTATGTTTTTGAGCAGAAATAAGAAAAATAATCTATACCCTTGTAAACCCCAGTTTTACTATATAAAAGTGGGGTTTAAGGGGGTCAAAATTATATAGGCGTGTTTTCGTGATGAACTAGCCATCATTCAGTCTTAGACCAGACTCACGGTCGTGCTATTAAAGGGGGAAGCAAAGTTATCAACCTAAATTGGATTTATTTGTGCTGTTTACCTCATGATATTCATGTTATAATCTATCTTTTGGCAACGACTTACTATTGACCTCCTATGGAAATATTGGGTACCTTGTTTCGGATGGCGAAAAAATAATTTGGATTTTGGTGGTAAACGATTTGGACTTTTAGGTTCGCCTGATATTTGTTACTTGATCTAGTCTTGCAGTAAGTAGAAGAAGCGCTTGCTGAAGCACTACTCACACCAGAGAAGAGAAAATGCTCCAATTAATAACAGAAAATGGCGTTATCATTTCGGAAAACAAGGGTCAATATATCTTAACATGGACTGAAAGTCTTAATTTGAAGGCAGCAGCAGATACAATAAAAATTCCCAGGCCAACAAGGAGTAGTTTTAATTTCAAACGAAACTTGATTTACCTCGTAGAATAGTAAAATATTTACTTACACTGTACAGCCCTCGAAAATATTATTTCATATTGCATTTGTGGATAGCATGTAATAACAAAGGCATTCCGCTTAAAATGTACCTTCTGATATCTGCGCCCAACGAAGACCCTAATCAGCCTGTGCGTTCGCGCAGTCCGATCAGAGTCTTCGTTGTCCGCATGACCACATGGCTATCTAAAATGCGCCCAGTGACGATTGTGATCAGACTTCCTTTATGACTTTTATTTTACTCTGCTGTAGCTCGTGTTGTGCATGTGGCGGCCGTAAAAAGTCTTCCCGTATATCATCATAGTGCAGGGACCATTGAGCCCATCCTGGTTATTTTGAAAATCGAATACCCATTAAGCCGGCGCTAAGGGGACGTATGCAGCCTCGCAAACTACAGTGTTGCATATGACGAGACTCATTCAAACCGTGTCCCCGATTTTCGTGATTTTATGTGTTCTTTGTTTCCAAAAGCAATCCTTTTTTACTTTTAGTTCGCAAATGCGCAGGCTGATCTGAATTTTCGATGGTCGCACAGCCAAAGATGCGTTTCCTAATGTTACAATTTGCTCATTTTTCACAATTAAATTGAATTGAATAAATGAAGCACTGAATTGCCAAATTACTGCAATTTTATATTAATTTTATGTTTGATTAAAACTGTTCTTTTAAGTCTTCCTAATTTCATATGTGCATTTGTATCATAACAATCAAATTTGCTGGCTTCCCATTTGTCGGATTTTAGCTTTGTTAATTCCTCCAAACATGGAGAGGTCATGTTTTATTCATTAATCAAAGTCGTGATAACTTTATGAGATGAATCGTACTGCGGGAGAACCATACATACTGCAAATTTAAACATATGGAAAGAGTGCAGATAAATTCGTGCATTCACATCCACCCAGTCTGGTGGACTCTTCCTTATCGATATTGACCTCGTATATTTTGCTATATCAATATATGATGTATCTAAAAACCAACACACGTACGTAGATGGATTTGATGCTTGGTCTAGCCTCGGTATTCATTGCCGCGTATGTGGACCGATCATTGTGCTGTTTTTCTTTGTGCGTATCAGATTGTTTTGCGGTGTTTACATCTGAACTAATCAACAAACTACATACGGGTCATTTGTTCCAGATAAATTGTTAAGATGTTCGAATAAGACGAGCAACTTGATTGATTAAGCGTCAGCCTGATAGTGCTATTGCAAATATTAAATGCTCTAATAATCAAAGCAGTTTCTGCTGTATCGAAGAATTGTATGAGTATAGAAACAGAAAACCGTAGTTAAAACAAACTCATATATATTCAGGGGTGGAGCAACGCTTTTAAATTGTTTTGTCACCCTTCCGAAAAGAGGTCTACTCAAAAAGGAAATAATTTGAGCCAAATTCATTTTGTTCCTTTCTAAATAATGTTTTTTAAGTAGGGTTTGATGTTCAAAGCTTCAAACCGAATTTTTTCTCCCTTTTAAAAGGGCAAGAATCTAACATGTACATCCAGTTCCTTTAATTTTAAACCTTGTCCTGCTGAAACCTTATATACCCTGCCTTTGCAAACAGTGTAGATCCAGATCAGATGGTTTCTAAGAAGCCAACTGATCTGGATATCTGTTTGCCATTCAGTATGTGAATATATGTAAACATCTGGCTCAAGTAATCTGATTGGCTGAAAATTTGAAAAAGGCATGGCATCTAAATTTATTCAGCAGGACAAGGGTTAATAAAAATGAACCGAAATGTGAGAAATATATCTGACGTATGCGCCAAGTGATGACTAAGATTAACAAGCGTAGTCGCGCACAATGATCAGTCTTCACTGGGCGCTCTGTAGATAGTCAATGATCTAAGGCATATTCAAATAAACACTAGAAACTGAGCTGATTACGCCACTGTGCTGGATGGTTTTATTTTTGCTAGGTGCACATGGAATTAGTACATATTTTCATGTTACGGCTCAAATATGGTTTGTACCCATACAGTGATAACCATAATTGCATATTTTGCGTATTTTTCATATAGCCATATTTCTTCTTAATTCCCAGGCCACAGTGTGAAAATCAGCTTTTAGCTTTTTAGGTGTCTTTCTCTATGTTAAGGTTCCTTTGGATGCCATTTCGTTTTCGAAACGCGTCATGTAAGTTTAATATAAATAACGTCATACGTAGACAACACAGTCATTGTATTACTTTGAAATATTTAATGGTGGTCCGTCTGTCATTACTGACAATGACCAATCCTAATCAGATGCGTTTGTGTGTTCTAAAATGGCTGATGAGACCAATCTTAGCTCTAAACTGCTTGTTGCAGATAGAACAAGAGAGGTCTGAGGAAGAAAGTTCTGTTGGTGATGCATTCGCTCTGGCTTTCCGTTGCGCACGTTTCTGCTCGGCTTCGCTGATTCTTTTTGCTTTGTATTCACCAGCAGCCCTTCGTATGAGGCCTCGTCACTTTGTTCGATCCTGTGCAATCTATTCCCACGACTCTATTGGTAAGTGGTTTTTAAGGGAGGCTTTGAGGGTGTCTTTGTATCGCTTCTTCTAACCACCATGGGAGCGTTTTCCGACTCGTTGTTCTCCATAGAGGATTTTCTTTGGCAACGTTCATAAGGCATTATGATAACATGGCCTGTCCATCTTGACTGCGCCAATTTCAGAGGAGTATGTACATTCTGCATCCCTGTCCTTTTCAGGACTTCTGTGTCTGGAATTCTGTCTTTCCACTAGATGTTTAGAAGTTTTCTAAGACAGCTTGTATGGAAGTGGTTCAGTCTTTTGGCCTGCCGTTGGTAAACTCTCCAACTTTCGTATGCGTATAATATAGCTAGCAGCACCACAGATCTGTAGACTTTCAGATTTGTGTCAAGTCTATTTCCACTTCGATCCCAAATACTTCCACACAGTCGGCCAAATGCTTCACTAGCTTTGGCGATCCTGGCATTGACTTCATCATCAATATGCAAAACATTAGAAAATGTACTTCAAAAGATGAACTTGCAAGAATCTTCCAAGCAATTGACAATCAAGAGATTTGCTTTCACTGTTTCAGAGACGGTTGGAAACTCATCAAGCAGCAGATTACATTCTACTTGTGGTAGTCTGTTGATATCTTCATCATTGATAGATGATGGCCGATTAAGGACACCATCAAAGTATTCAGCCCATCTTTTCAAGATAGTTTCTTTGTCAGTCAGAAGGTAGTTCCGTCTGAACTTAGGAGTAGGGTGGTTCCTGAGCTCAGGGGACCATATACTGTCTTTCTTAGACAGCAAGCTTTAATACGTGTACTAATACAAACACAAATACAGAAAAAAAAATCTTTTTCTGTAGATCCAACTCCTAGTTTATGTAAATTACGACACCGAATCAGACTGTAAGTAGTTGTGGTCATGGTACCCAAGTCATAATCCAAATTCATAAATCCGTAAACGTATGACATATCAGAATGTTCAGACCAGCAGGCATGGACCTCAGAATAAAGGGTGAATTCAGGCGTCCGCGGATAGCACGCATTACTTGGTAAGCAAGCTTAGTCCAACTCGCCCATAGGCATGAACGAAGAAAATGTAGGTAGAAGCGTTTGTCCGAGATTTTGGAAGTCTACTTAGGGCTCGTCATTGGCAGAAATATCAGAAACAATTCTGGAAACTGCCAGATTGTAGGGATTGACCAGATAATGATGTCTCCCATAGAACTTCTTAAGTGTTGCTACCAGTTTGGATTTTTGATACCCCTGGCTCAATAACCTTGTTGTGAGCACTTTCCCACGCTCCATGAAATCCTGATAATTTGAACAGGCTCTGGCATAACGGATTAATTGTGAAACGTAAACGCCGTATGCTGGTGCAGAAGGGATATTACTGCTCAGGAATGGAAAGTGCACAATGGGAAAATTGAAGACATCAGTATGTGATCAGAGCACTGATATTGGCAAATCTTAATTAGCTTACATTATAATTATAACTTCATTAATCTTTGCAAAGGACATTACTTTTCATAAAAGGGCATTTGGCTGTCTTTTCGAGGGTTGAGCGCAAGACTATGGTAACTCAAACGTATTTTTGAAACCCTTGTTTAGGGGCAACTTGGACCCCTTTGTAAACAATGCAAATTTAGGTGCCATTGCTCATACGAGCAATGGCACCTAAATTTTCATTGTTTACAGAAAGAAATGTTGTAATCTTCATAACGCCTTCATGGTGAGGAGATTAGGTTTGGGGAAAAACAATCATCTGACTTACGATAGTCTTGCGATCAACCCTCGTTTTGTGTTCATGAAAAAGGTATACCCATCCCAGTAATTGATTATCTTGACCCAGTCAGCATTCTACGTAAATCTATATCGGTCCGTCATCGGCCCGTCAGGGTAGCTGACGGGCCGATGTCGGCCCGATGTAGATTTACGTAGAATGCTAGCTGGGGAGCATGAACTGATGGTTTGGTTGTTTTTAAAAGTGATCGGTACCAACAAGCGTCTAAAATATATTGACAAAGGAGACGGGCTGAATTATCATGAAAATTTATCAGGCTTGTTTTAAATACTACATTGTACCCATTAAATGTTCGGACAACTTAACTCCGGGATGTGTTTTATGTCCGCGGCCGGTCGCGGCTCACCGCGGTCCTCCTAGAAGTTTACTTCTCTCCGACTTTCGTGTTGTATTATAGTCCTCACCTCTGTTTTATCACAGTTTTGAGCAGTTTATGTATGTTTCATTCTTGTGTTAATCCATTGTTGTAGTAGGGAACCTCTATATTTATCAAACAATTATATATAGCTGGAACTGTATCATAATTAAGGGCGATGTTTGGATATCTATGACGCTGTGTTAAAGTCCCATATACCCACCCACACACACGCATCTAGCGGTTTTACTATTGACCGTGCCAAGACTGTGTTTCTGTTGCAGTTCTCACAAAAACGTCATAACATCAATTTTTATGCAATTAATTACCAGTTTTGATTCGGGTTTGGTCTCATTTATCGACAATGGGTGGCTGACATCAAAATTCCTCGATGACTGCACATGTCCTGATTAGGAAAATTTATATGCCACAAACTGGAATATGGCGACCAGATTGTATTGACATTAACCTCTGCATAAACTTTCGTGGTTAATCTCTATTTGCATCTGCATCAACACCGTCAAGGCTCACATTCCTCTACTCCAAGTCACCCTCCAGAGAAACAGGTCACTGTGACTTACTTCACAAAAACTATAAACCGGTTAAGCTAGTCAGCTTTTATAGGCACGAGTCACGTCGAGCTTTATTAGTGTACTTATTTTAGGTGAGCATCATCCTATAGTCGTATCAGTACCAAAGGTTGTTTAATTGTTAATAAAATATATAAACATTGCCTTGGAAACAACGGACGAAATCAGAGTCTCGGTTTCATCGACCCTCTTCATATAACAGCACTACATTACGAAAACACGCCTATTCAAATAAATAGAAAATTGTAGTCCAAAAACTGAAAATTTTCAGATAAACAAATCTGATATTTTTCACTTTTCTGCTCAAAACATAGATTGTGTGTGAGGCGGGTTCTAACGAGTACCCACAATCTATGTTTTTGAGCAGAATAAGAAAAATAATGTTTACCCCTATAAACCCCAGTTTTAATATATAAAAGTGGGGTTTTAGGGCGTCATAAGTATATAAGCATGTTTTCGTGATGAGCACCTGCTAAAGCGGGACCCGAGTTTCCGAGATACCAAATAAGTTCGATGGTCCCAAGGAGAACTAGATTTCGCAGTCGATGGCAAGTCATCGCAAACCCCAACGCTTTCATTATTAAGCAAAGAGAATTAAAAACATCTTACATACGTCAACGTGATGTGTCTAAAAGCTGCAGGATGAAAACAAACAGCGTCTTATCTGGGCCATCACGAAAACATACCTATATAGTTTTGACCCCCTTAAACCCCACTTTTATATAGTAAAACTGGGGTTTACAGGGGTATACATTATTTTTCTTATTTCTGCTCAAAAGCATAGATTAAGGGTACTCGTTAGAACCGCCTCGGCGAGGCGGTTCTAACGAGTACCACAATCTATGTTTTGAGCAGAAATATGAAAAATATAAGAATTTTTATCTGAAAACTTTCAGTTTTTGGTGGTAAAATTGTCATTATATTTGAATAGGCGTGTTTTCGTAATGGCCAATTTGGTATTGAGAAAAGGTTTGAATATTCAAGAAGATACAGAATGCACAGTTTGCATAGATACCTAAATACATGTTTTGCTGATCCGGCGATTCAGTAAAATGTTGCAATCTTTAATATGTATATCTATAGTAGATTAGGTTACACCTATAGGTATATGGATAACAACTCGAATGAATAAGCGAAGAGGAACTTCAGCAGGAATACCATTTCGAAAAACAAACAACAAAACACGGCAAAACATTCGCGAGTATTAAACCTGGCCCAGAGGTTATAAAATTTATTCATGCTCAACTCAGCTGAGCATGAAATTGTTCCTGCTACTAAATCTCAAATTACTAACAATTGCAAATTCTTTCTTACTAAACATAGCTGAGCATGAAAATTTCTCTGCTTATAAGTATGAAAATGCCAAATATTGTTGGCATTATCATATTTATTAGCAGAGAAAATTTCATGCTCAGCTGAGTTGTGCATGAAAAAAAAAATTATAACCTCGAGGCCTGGTACAGTTCCAGTCACAAATATTATTTCGTACGCGCAAATAATTCCGTAACTTATCATTTGGTCAATATAGAAAAAAATACATTAAATAATTTTTTTATCTACGGGTATAGTGAAATAAAGACTAGGGCTCTACTACAAATTGAAAGTCAGAACAAATTCAATCCACTAGTAGAACCATAGACGCAGACGAGTAAGGTCTAGAAAAGGTTTAGACTTGGTTTTAAGTATTGCCTTGTGTTATTTTGTTCTTGTGTTTTTTCCCGTCCTTTTAGCATTGCGATTACCTCGCTTGGGGAAGAGAGAGCTAATCTTAGTGCTTTTCGTTCGTTTGGTCGATTTGTGCTTGTTTGGTTTTGTCTGTCGCCCCTTCCGCTTGGTGTCTTGGGCGGGCTTCGGCTTGTGATTGTGGCACTGCCCGGACTTTCTATTACCTTTTTTGGAATTACTCTGCGACGAGACCTACCGTCATGTATTTCAAGAGGAAAAGAGTTTTTTCTTGAATTTGTTAACTATTCAACATTCAGTCTGTCTAATAACATCTAATTTTATACCGATTGATAAGATACTTTAATTGTTCTGAAAACAAAAAAAAAAACAGACTTACCAACAGTTCTCCTCACTTTGCAAATAAAGCCACCATAAAAGTCTAATTTTGTACAGTTCCACAGTTTGTGTTTTAACCATTGTAACTCATGTGTGAAGATGGTAAAGATGAGCCTTGCTAAAAAATATTTTCAATACAATGAAAAAATTAAGAAAGTAGTTGTGAATGCTGATGATAATATTTAGAAATGTGTTACAGTAAATGTGATGTTGATGGTTTTGTTCAAAAAGTTTAGCAGATAAAAGTTCATTTAAGGAAATAGCTATTATGATAAAAACGAGTTCAGATATTTATACCAATAACGACGTTGTACGTAGTCCGTCACCGGTTAAAGCGGAAAATTTAAAAAGTCAAACTCTCAGTCTTATCCGTCATAAAATTTACATGCTGATGCAACTACACCATTATATATTGGCAAATTCGATTCCACAAGAATAGATGTTTTGTTGTTTTAGCATTCCATACCTTAAAATAACATACCAGTATTCATGATGAAAGAAGTCCTGTCGTTTTAGGCTTCATCGTATCCATGGTTTTTGGTACAAATTAACGTCACATAAAATTGAAGTAATTGGGACGTTTAGAAGGGGAAGCACTCTATTCAAAATTTCAAGACATATTAAGACCAATTATTTCAATATTTGTCTTCAGATGTTGCATCACATTTATGTTTTATGTCGTTAGTTGTTTAATGTTTGCTCTTGAATTCTTTGAAGTTTGCACAAATATAAAGCGGAAACCATTTAGGAGCGATACTTGAATCTTTTGATAAAGCTTTTTCAAGAGACTTGATACACTTGGTAGATTCTCTACTGTTTTTGACAGGGGAGGCATTTTTGGTGACTTCCTGCTTGCTTTCTTACTCACCCATGCCCTCCTAAAATGGGGTCCTCGCAAAAAGGAAATAATTTGCTCCCAGTGGGTGCAAATTCTTCTCTTTTAGAGTAGACCCCTTGTCAGAAAGGAAGTAAACCAATTTTGTAAAAGTTGCCTCCCTTGACATTGTAGGCATTTCCCTTAAGTGGTTTGAGATTAATGCTGACGTTATTAATACAGACATTAATTTGTACATTCCCGACAATTCTAGTACAACATGCATCAATTAAAATAATTGTACTTGAAATCATTGCTCCTATTTCTTCAAAAAAGCGGATCCTCTTTAGTTGAAAGAGACACTGCAAACTGTATTAGCTAAATTAATACTCAGCAAACAAGTGGCGAATGGCTTTATTTTCAAAAAATGGGCGTGTTTAGTTGCATATGTTGTATTCTTCGGAAGTAAGAGCACACCCTACAAACTGAAATTAGTAGGCTCAGATTGCTATGCGGGCCGAACATTCCTTTTTGTATTTCTTTTAATAATTCAACCTAGGGTGAAGATTTGGTACCAGTACCATCGATTTAAGCACTCCCGGTAGTTTTTACTACTGACCGTTCTAAGGCGGTGGTACTGGTGTTGGTCGTTTTTGTGTGGCCTTGTGATCGCTCGCTTGGGATTTTTTTTTTTTTTTTGTTTCTTTTGTTTGTTTTTTTTTTTTTGTTTTTTTTTTTTTGTTTCTTTTTTTTTTTTTTTTTTTTTTTTTTTTTTTTTTTTTTGTTTTGTTTTGTTTTGTTTTTTCTTTCCATGTTTACCTGTTATGTGATTTATTGCTGTGTTTTGTGGATCCTATCTAACACAGTGACCACCTTGTTGGGGACAAGGGAGCTGGTTGCTTTAGTTTCTTTGGTCTGTGGTCTGTACTCAGTAGTTTTCCTACTGACAGTTCCAAGGAGATTCTTCTATTGTAATTCTTCTCGATATATTTTTTTGTTGTTGTTGTTTTTTTGTGTGTTTATTTTTTTTATTTCATATGTGGCGTCCGTTCCTGGACATCTTGTATACTATTTGTATTAAGTTTGTTCATGAGCAGTGCTTTATATGCCCCACTACTCATGCTAATTAGCGCCGGCTTAAGCAGTACTCCGTATTATTCAAAACTAGTCAAAATGGCCACGGTGACCCCGAATTTACCAAGCAACGTTACAAAATGAAATATGAAATTAAATTTGTTGTGCTCATAATGTAAACATATGAACAATTACATTACATATTTTATGTAATTAAGGATTACATTGTATATTAAATGGAAAATAGATATACTCTCAAGGGCGGCCACTCTGTCATAATTGTTTCTTGCCTCCCTTTCGAAAAAAGGGGTACTCTAAACGGAAATAATTTGTTTCCATAGGAGCAAATTCTTTCCTTTTAGTGTATACCCATTTTTATACGGGTGTGTCTTCTGGAAAGCAAACGTAGAGTCACAAAACTTGTCTCCTTTGTAAAGCATGGTGCAGACTTACCAAGTGCATATAATTCCTTGAAGTGGTGGCAAGATAGTGTCGATATCATAACTCTTAGTGAGAGATTTCAACTGGGCGGTTGATAGAAACCAGGTTTGCTTCTAGCTGTTCATTAATTTCTGAAGGTGACTTCAGCTGCCAACCAAGTTTCAAGCCAAAGGCGACACTTCTTTCCTACAGCTATTTGGGACTTTTTGCGTCCAAAATATTTTTACCGTAACGTGAGAAAACGTACTTCTGATATATGCGCCCAGCGAAGTCTCATAAGTTTTCACTGTCTACACGAACAAACTTTGAATCCTTAGTTATACAACTCCATACTCAGTGAAGATTCTGATCAGACTGCGCGAATGAATTTTCGCTGGGCGCACACGTCCAAAGATACGTGTGTAGACGTTGCGGCTTCTTTAACTATAAACAATGTTTGTGTGACTTAATTACCATGGTTCTGCAGGCAGACCTTCAATTTGCAGCTGTGTTTCTGTCTTAATTATGCCCAACTGTCCATGTAATTACAGGCGATCGTAACACTGTTAAGAACGCTACCGTAATAACCTTAAATATTGGGACAACCAGGCCTGAGCAAATAGTCTAGACCCAGACCAGACGCCACAGAATGCAGCATTTGATCAGGTTCTACACTGATTGCCACTCATCCAGTACTATCTCAGACACATCAACAGGTAATCAAATAGACCTTTTTTTAAGTTTTAGGACAAGTATGGTAAGGAGTGGAGGTGTCCTAATACCTAGGGTAAATAGGGTAAATTAAAGGAAACTGTCGAAATGATCACAAACAGGGAGAATCTCAAACGTTCATCGATCTACAGAGTTCTTTAAAGTTTGATAACCCAAAAGCAAAAACAGCCTTCACTGTGCACACGTATGGTATGTGGTTGGGTTTGGCCAATAGAGCTGCAGCTAGGAGTTGGGGGCGGGGGGTTAATAAACTATGTAGATTTTGTTGACCTTTTACAAGGGAGAGAACCTGCTTTACTATACTTCTAGTGCCTTTTAAAACATTTAACTACAAAGAAAGAGAGTAGATTCATTCATTTTAGCATATACGCCTTTTTCAGAAAGGTGCAAGAACAATTTATTGTCAAAACGTTTTTACAGTGAACGCGAAGGGATTTCAATCCTGAATAAAGTAGGATAAGAAACTATTATTTTGTTAAGGTCTCCTTTCCTACCCTCATTTTCTCTTGCGTAGAGATAGCTAAATATATTGTAATAACCCTTAATATTCAGACAGTCATGCATGATCCATAACTCTATGTCTGATCAGAGTCTGCACTCTTTGCCATTCATATAACAGTTTTGATAAATTTATAAATTTTTATATAGTTTAGATATGCGATTTTAATTGTGTACCTATTTTGTTAAACATACAGAATTCCATTTTTTTTTACATTTATTTTACTACACTGCAGTTGGTGTTAGTGCCGTGTGGCGGCCGTAGAACGTCTCCCCGTACCTCACCATAGTGCAGATTATATTTCATTTTTTTGGGGGGGGGATCATTGGGCTCATTGTGGAATCTTTGAAAATGGAGTTCTGCTCATGAACACGCTAGAGGGTGTAAGCAGGGTGGAAAACTTCATTACTGCCTATGAAGAGTCTCAAAACAAATGAGACACCCATTTCCTAATCTGTAATGTGTTCTTTGTTTCCGAAGGCAATCTTTTTTATGTTTATTTAGAAACAAATTCATGTATTGTATTTTAAAACATAATTGAGATGGGCCTCAGGATTTCTTTCAAAACTGCTTGTGCGTCCAGCGATAACTTTGATCGGTCTGCACGTTCACGCAATCTAATCAGAGTCTTCGCAAGGAACCCCCTGTGGGTAGCCAAGGATCCAAATCGTCTTCAGGCGGACAGAAAAGACTTAGATCAGCTTGTGCTTATCTTAGTCTTCCTGGCCGCACATGTGATCTTGTAGTAAATGCTGTGCCTCGGCTGAAATACTATTGACCTATCAAATGTAGGCAAACATATAAGTGAAGATACCCAGGAAATGCCACAATCACAAAGCGCAGACCTCCTGAGGCACAATAAGTAAGTAGGAGAAATGAGTAACAAGTAGAGACAACACAAATGTTATATATGAAACCACAGACGCACAAAGAAGAACTGCAACAGAGAAACCGCCTTTGAACGGTCAGTAGGAAAACTACTGGGTAGAAGAATGTATTGGAGACAAGGAGACAAGAGAAATGCAATATAACGTTTCATATACGTGATCATGAATAAGATGTGAGCAATAAGGCATGCGTATGTAGATACAGTTCTGTAGTAATCATGTTATATAACAAATAATGTAAACTATTATGGTTAAAAATTGCCTGTTAGGGCCAAAAGAATAAAGATTGGCATATGTATAATTTATTAAAATATGTCTGTAAATGAGATTATTCTAAATAATAATAATTATAATAATACTTTGCTTGTGTTGAGATTTTTCGGCCCAGTCAGCCCGATGGGGGTCATGTCGAGCGCAGTCATTTAATCCAAGGACACGTTTACTGGGCTGGCTCAGTCATCTAAGCGGTTAACCAGTATTGTGTGCATTCTTTCGACAGAATCTGTCAACTGCCCTTCTTGAATTAGCGAAAGGGAGAGCATGATCGTAGAAAATATTTCATGATCAATCTCCACAAAAGAATGTTGCCGACCCAGCGGGAGTCGAACCCGCAACCTCCTGATCACCAGTCGGACGCGTATCCAATGGGGCCATCGTGGCCGGCACAATAATTATACTACTACTACTAATAATAATAATAATAATAATAATTATAAGACTTATAGAGAATAGCAATAATTTTATTGCTAGTTCTTTACATATGCGGAAGTACATGACCGAACCGTGTATAGGCAGATGTATCATAGTCTGAATGGTTTGACATTTTAATGTGACACCTTATTCTGATGAGCGTGTTAAAACTTTATGATAAGTATGATAATAAGTTATGGATATTTTAGGTAATTTTAACATTCGCAGGAACATTTGCCAATATTCAAAATCTACCTAATACAGAGACGCCTTCGTTTCGTCCGAAACATCCATAGCTATTGCTACAATCATAAAATAGTAGAAAAGATCTTCTCTTTGATTGTAAAAGCTGGCTAAATACTCTCAAGAGGTTCGAATGAGAAAGAGAATACGCGTGAGAAATAACAATCAAATCTCTTTGTAAGTACGTTTAATTGATTTTCAATACGGCAGAGGCATAAACATGCTCTTATTTTATTTCGAATGCAAATCAGAGTCTCTCGGGCTGATACTGCTAGTTTTCCGGTTAGACTATACATAAAGTTCTCAGTGTCACGGTTTACAAACTATTAAATCTATCTCAACCAACGAAACAAGAAATTTGACGCTCAGTGTGAAACATTGTCCTAGAGGCCTACGAGTGTATTTTATTAAAGGCAACTCTGTCGAAACTTTTTTTTTCTGTCCTTCTAAAAACGGTCTACTCTTAAAAATTAATTCCTTTAAGAGTAGATACCATTTTAGATCTGACCGCTTTAGTCGCTCATCAACACCATATTTGAGGCTTGATGTGGTCGAGAGCAAACTAGAAGTCTCGATACAAAACAATAATGCACGTACAAAAAGAAACATAAATAACATTTTCACATGCTTTTTTAGGCCACGTTCCTGCCTTATATAAGACAATCGACATAATATGTTAGATATATAAGTAGTATACAGATGCTATCATAAATATAATGGCTATAAGACGTCATGTGTATATGTTTAGGCACTGCTCTTTGAGGAAGAGGCCATGAGTTAACGCTTTTATCTCACAATTCCTCTTCCGCTAGTTCTCCTGTCCCGTGATAGTCATCCGTTTCATTAACTGCACTGCGACCCCTCATTGGCCGGATAAAAATAATAAGGATAACACAACAGGCATAGCCATGCAGTCAAATTTGTTCTTTTTTTTTGTTTGTTTTGTTTTTTTTTTGTTTTTTTTGTTTTGTTTTGTTTTTTTTCGTAAACAAACACTGTATCAAACACTGTTGTACTATTATATGAGAGCAGTCATTTACTGACTGTAAGACCTTGGCCTAAATGTGCGGATCGACAAACTCGCATATGTAGCAGTGTTTTATTCGTATTCAAGACCAGGCTACGAAAAAATAAAAAAAAAATATAAAACTACTTTACTGGTACTTGGAACATCTGAGAATGAATGAGAACAGAGAAATGAGGTTTCAATATGATGTAATTAAGACAGAGAGCGTTTATCAGGCATATAGTTCTATGACACCATTCTATTATTACCAACACGTATTCAAAATAAAGTTTCACGTTAAACGCATATAGATGCTATTCATCCGAATTTACGAAAAGACTGGGCGACTCAAATTGACATTGAACTCGTACAGCACCACATTACGAAAACATATCTATTCAAATATATAGAAAATTTCACCTCCAAAAACTGAAAATTTTCAGATAAAAAATTCTGATATTTTTTCTATTCCTGCTCAAAACATAGGTTGTGGGTACTCGTAAGAACCGCCTCGCTGTTTTACAATATAAAAGTGGGGTTTAAGGGGGTCAAAATTATATAGGCCTGTTTTCGTGATGCTTAATATATGCCAAAAGCTTTTTTTAACTTGCTATGCTATATACTATATTACTTTCTGTATGCTTGTACTATTTCATATTAAAAGGGGGATCCTTAAATGATGAAAACATGCTCACATTACAAAACAGAGGTTTTGTTAATACATTTTGGACTCATTTAGGAATACAGCGGGGTTTTTTTTCAAGTGACTATTCCTTATAGTTTTAACTGAATTTTCTTGGTCATTGCCATTACCGGATCATAACATAGGGTCACTGACGAGGCTTGATTAGCCGAAACCATGTGGTATGGGCCGCTTTACTCCTTATGAATTTGTTCTTGGATTTTAAAGGACAGTTATTTTAGCCTTTAATAATTTTTTTTATTTTAACACAATGTACGAAAAAACTCTTTTAATTTGATTTTTATGCAGCTCCACAAACATACGTTTGGTCCCTAAAGTTTCGTCAACACACATTATCAAGAACCCTATGATGAAACAAAGCAATGGGCTCAATAGCGACTGAAGGCCATAACACAAGAAACCCACATACAGGACCATGCTTGGCCCGGCCACAAACATTTATAGTCAGGCGCCAACTTTCTGAAGCCATTACGAAAACATGCCTATTCAAATATATAGAAAATTTCACCTCCAAAAACTGAAACTTTTCAGATAAAAAACGCTGATATTTTTCATATTTCTGCTCAAAACATAAATTGTGGTACTCGTTAGAACCGCCTCGGCGAGGCGGTTCTAACGAGTACCTACAATCTATGTTTTTGAGCAAAATAAGAAAAATAATGCTTACCCCTGTAAACCCCAGTTTTATTCTATAAAAGTGGGATTTAAGGGGGTCAAAATAATATAGGCATGTTTTCGTGATGAGAAAGTAACATTAGGGTGAGTGAGGACTTATTTACAACGAGACAGCTGCTTCGGTTTAATTTCGGTTAGAAACTGTTTAGCCTACTCAACACATTTGCTACTTTTTCACCGGCAAAACAAATGTATGAATTTTCAACATTTGTCTCAAACAGATTGTGTTGTGCTTAAACTGAGCATTATACTTACACTACCAAGATGGTAATACGATTTTTCATATATTTTTGTTCACTTAGTTTCTGTCGGTTGTAATTCTATGAAATTACGTATCTCTTTTAGATCAAAATTTAATATGAAAAATGATCATTGATTTCAATTTAAAAATTATATTATGATTCTTTATATCTTTTTCATTAGAGCAGTAAATTATTAAACAAAGGTGCTGAGGTTTTCATTGTCAAAACAATTATATGAATTTCATACATGTTTCGTAGACAGACTGTATTGTGCTAAAATATGAGCATTTTATTTTCACTACGAAAGGATTTATCAATTTTCATATTTTGTCGTTCACAAACAAATTTCCTGTCGGGATAAAATTGTATGAACTTTCATATCATCTATAGCATACTTCTATTTATATATAAGAAAAATCTAAAAGGTTAGAAAAAAAAAAAAACACCCAAACGAACGAAAATTGAAGACCCGCTTTTATTTAGTTTCATCATAAACATATATGAAGTTTGCAAGGCTGTATACTACCCCAGCATCTGCTTAAGTGGTATTCAATTTCAAAGCAACAAGAATCATTACGAAAACATGCCTATTCAAATACGCTGAAAATTTTACCACCAAATGATGAAAATTTCCAGATAAAAAATTCTGATATTTTTCATATTTCTATTGAAAACATAGATTGTGGGTACTCGTTAGAACCGCCTCGACGAGGCGGTTCTAATAAATACCCACAATCTATGTTTTGAGCAGAAATACGAGAAATAATGTATACCTCTGTAAACCCCAGTTTTCCTGTATAAAAGTGGGTTAAAGGGGGTCCATTACGAAAACATGCCTATTCAAATATACTGACAATTTTACCACCAAAAAAATGGAAACTTTCAGATAAAAATTCTGATATTTTTTTCATATTTATGCTCAAACATAGACTGTGGGTACTCGTTAGAACTACCTCGATGAGGCAGTTCTAACGATTACCCATAATCTATGTTTTTTAGCAGAAATAAGAAAAGTAATGAATACGCCTGTAAATCGCAGTTTTATGAAAGCACTTCTGCAACAAGGTATATCGGAACCCGAATTTTACGATGTACAGATTTAGAAAAATTGTAGGCAAATCTAACTTTTCGGAGCAATTCAGAAAACTTATTAACCGTTATAAAAGAATTGGCTATAGCCTGGATATTATGCGGCAGACTGCATGCCTAGTTGTCAACCCAATCATTGTTGATGGCTATGCTTCACTCTTTAATTGCACAACGGCGGCTCGGGCCTCAGACTCAATGACAGCCTCTTCGTAAAACTTTAACCAGTAGGTTGGGGCTTGACGATATTACCTCGCTTGGGGAAGAGATATCTAATCTTAGTGCTTTTCGTACGTTTGTTTGGTTTGTACTTGTTTTGATTTGTAGATTTTCTCTTCCTCTTTGGGTCTGGGAAGGGCTTCGGTTTGTGATTGTGGCACTCCCTGGACTTTTCTCTTACCTTTTTAATATATAAAAGTGGGGTTTAAGGGGGTCAAAATTGTATAGGCATGTTTTCGTGATGAAAATTATATAGGCATGTTTTCGTGATGAAAATTATATAGGCATGTTTTCGTGATGAAAATTATATAGGCATGTTTTCGTGATGAAAATTATATAGGCATGTTTTCGTGATGAAAATTATATAGGCATGTTTTTGTGATGGGACAACGATCCAAAAGGAAATAAATATCTAATGTTCATAAAACCTTTTTTCATTCATGTTGAGTTGCAAAGTGAGTGTATGGATTTTCATTACAACAGGAGTGCACTTAACATTTTTTGAAAGTTTCTGACGTCTTCACTGCTAAACCAATTGTATGAATTTTCATACATTTGTGTCAGATAGATTGTGATGAGCTGACAATTAGCATTTTATTTTCACTACCGCTTTCGGTACACATACATAGTTTCTTTCAAGGCGTAAATTTAGGAAATCTTATCTGTTTTGCGTAGATTGTTCAACTTCACTGTTAGATCTGTTAATAACTTTAATATATATAGTCTTACTTGTTCTAATATGATTGTTTAGACTTCATACATTTAGATATCAATGCATGGTCATGTTTGCTTTCTTTAGGACATTATCCGCCTTTTTATTGTGCAATATTTCTGAAAATGGTATTTCCGAGTAATGTTTAAAATTGGATATATACAGATCTGTCTACAAATGGAAAATATGTTTCGAAAAAGGAAAACTTATGTAAAATCCCTTTTTATTTTAGAATAAATTTTATGCAATAGTATTAAAGCTGTGGTTTAAATACCACCACTGTATTTTATATTTGCAACTGATATAAACAGAGAACTGTTACCTGCAAATAGTCTAAAAAAGAAGCCACAACTAAGTTGATTTTCTTCCGTTTTGACATATTACAACGGCATTTTTATCAAGTTATGACCAATAATTAGCTGCATTCCTCTTGATATAGTTATGCTATCATAAACAGACATTGCAAAACATAAAATAAACCTGAAACGCTTGTATAATGAGACACAGGTGACGAATAAAGGATAGCAGTTTATGTTTGAGTTTTTATCAATACTTTATAAAATCAATAGTACTAGCTGAATGCTTTTTCTATGTTAACAGAATCGCAGTGTAAACCTGACCATAAAATCGTGTTTCTAGTCATAAACTCTCATCAAAAGGTTACATAACCTTAGTTCTTTAGTCTGCACTGTCAATTATTTGTCCAGACAATATGTTATGAAAGTTTATGTACATACTGGATAGAAACATTGTTAATTTTAGAGTACTGAACAATTCTTTAGCGTCATGACCTTCAACAACGGGTATTTGCAGGCATTTTGTTTCTTTCAATAACGTAGACAGTTGTAGATAATAAGGCGTAAAAATAGCTGGGTTTCCGCTAACCCGATCGATCCTGTTTCAAACACCCGACTCTGCTATTTTTTTATCATTAAAAATGAAAAAAAAGAACGGAAAAGTACCAACTCTCAACAAAATTCCTGTATTTTTATAAAATTACAGGCCCGACCCTGTTCTTTTCTGGAGAAAAAATATAAAAAAAAAGTTTCTCCTATCTACCGAAAAAAACATTTCAGCATGTTAGCGGAAACACAGCTATTTTTTTACGCGTAATAGCGATTTAAAAGTATGGATACACTTTCAGGAGAAGCAAAAATTTATAATTGAAAATACCCGGGAAATGCCACAATCACGAAGCACAACCCTCCCGGTGCATCAAAAGAAGGAGAAACAAGGAACAAAGAATGACAAAACAAACGCCACGTCTAAAGCTACCGACGCACAAAGAAGACCCGTAACAGAAGGACCGTTTTGGAACTGTCATTATTGCATAAAAAGCAGTGTCGCACGTTATTAACAGCCGTGCATTAACCGGCGAAAAGCTGTGTATTAACAAGGCAGTTCAAGCGCTGTTAATACACGGCTACGCAACTTTCAATATGATTGTACCGTGGCCACAGATTTGCTGCCGCTACGAGATGTGTACTGCCCGGCCCTGTACGAGAATAGTCCGTGGAAATTGCGTTCGCGAGACATCGGTGAAAAGGCGAAACAAATAGTGCAAGAAATAATGCGAAATGTAGCAAATGTTTTCAGGTTTTATGCAATAATAACGATCGAATATGGTTTTTCAATGCATTAATATTCGCCAGGTCCCTTGGGAGGTGTTGAAAACTGCGGCCCCAAATGCTATATACCAAGATTCAGCCTCAAAGCTTTCTTGGTTCTGGTGAAGAAGATTTAAGTGTTTTAACCATATATGGGCCCGGCGGCCATCTTGTTCAGCAGTGCAGAACAATTTAAACAAATTGTCAATATCCCTTTGACAGAAAGCCCCATTTGCAATCTGTTGAAACTTTGTTTCGGAGAAAATTACACGATTTTAAAAGATAAATAGCCCAGGGGCAAGGTCAAATAACCTCTGGTGAACAAACTTTTTATTGTAACTGAAACGTTCTACTACTTTATACATACATTGTAAGTTTCAGCCATCAGTATTTAACACATTTTAAGAATATGATTTTTCAACATATTCCCGTATTTGATCTTGCCGTTAAAAGGTCAAAGATCAACCTACGATCGTTATTGGAACGAATGATGCTATACACCAAGATTCAGCCCCAAAGCTTTCTCGGATCTAGAGAAGAAGCTTTTTAGCTTTTTAGGACATTTTCCTTACCTTTTTTACCATATATAGACATAGTGGCCATCATTATTAACGGACCGTGACCATTTGTATAAATTTCCGATTCCCCTTTAACAAAAGTCTCTACATCAAGTGTGAAGAAACTGGCCCAAGGGTTTCGGAGGAGAAGACGATCAAAGGTGTAAATGGACGGACGGACGAACGACCGACGGGAAGTGATAACAATAGCTCCTTCGGCTCCGGTGAGGTAAAAACTGGTATACAAAGAAATGCAAAGTCTAGCGGAATGGATATACTTTCGGGGAGGCTACTCTGTCAAAATTGGTTTTGCCTCCTTTCTGGAACGGGGTCTAATCTACAAAAGGTCTACTCTGAAAGGTAATTACCGAATTTGCTCCCATGGGGAGCAAATTCTTACCTTTCAGGGTCGACCTCTTTCAGGATGGGCTTCACGTGTATTAAAGCAAAGAGAAAGGCATAAAAGTGGCCTCCTTTGATAAAATGATGGAAGATTAAACAAGTGTATCAAGTGCCCTTAAATAACATACATATGCCAATGTAATTCCTCGTGTTGTTTTCATTCATTCTAAGCGTGCTTGCCACAGGACAAATAGATGTCAACAGACAGAAATGATTTCACAAATACCTTTCAAAACTGGATTAGCCACCAACAAAGTGTTTCCCAAAGGGTATGGAAATTAAAAATTAATATTGCTGTTAGGCACTGAAAGGCTTTGATGAAATGCACTTTGATTTCAAAACGTGAAGTAAGTAAATTGATACTTTATGGGAGAAAATAACTTTTTCTCAAAGGTAAATAAGTCCGGTATAGAAATATTGGTATCCCTTTAGATGTGGGCTATACTTAAGAGAACAACTAGGCTCCCTGTAGGAGCTACTTTTTACCCACTAAATATTCAAATATTCAGGAGGCAACTTCCTGTCTGCCTGTCTTAACCCATTTAGGCTGTCATCTTTAATTGCACGACGGTTGGTCGGGTTGCAGACGCAATGACGGCTCAGTCCTAAACCTTCCCTAGCAGTTAGTGCCTTGCTGTGCCTGTCTTTGGTCGGGCTGACGGCAGTTCTACTGGTAGTTTTCCTTCGTTCTGACTTTCAGTTGGTAGTCGAGACCCCATCTTTGTTTTATCATAGTGCTGGGGAATTAATTATTGTTTCCTGTGTTGAGCTACTGAAAAGTTATATGTGGATCGAACTATATCAGGATTAACCCATTTGGACGGGAAACTCAAAAGGGTACTTAGCAAACAGTGCAGACCCAGATCAGACGCCGCAGAACGCGGCGTCTGATTAGGGTCTACACTGTTTCATGTAATACAGGAGGTTTTCTAAAACATGGAAATAACAAAAATGACCCGGCCCTCCCTTTCTATTAAAAGTGGACCGTTCCAAAGAGTTATGGTAGATGATTGCACTCGGCATAAAAGGGTAAGCCTCCAGCAGTTTTAATGTTGACCATTCTGAGGCGGTATTTCTGCTCTGCAGTTCCTCTTCGGCTTCGTTTGTTTGTTCTTTTTTCATGCTTTGTTGTATTTTTCACGACGAAGTGCTGTTTTATGTGTCATTTCATGTAATTTAACCTTACCCCGTGCCTTAAGAGTAGGATTGTATGCTGTGATTGTAGCCTTACCTGGGTATTTCCGTATGTATTTTATTATGTATATATAAAATATTTCACATTTATTTGTTCATTGTTTTTCTGTATATTTGTTTGGGAGAACCAAAAAAAAAAGAAATATGTTGATATCTCAGTCGCTTCAAATGTAACAAAATTAAACGATGCTTCACTGACAACACAAACCTGCCAGAAGTGCAAGTTTCAGACAATTCATTAACTGTGGAATTCAATACCTCCCATTAGACAAGAAATACTTAAAGTACTTAAATGCCTTACAATAAGCGTGTTGGTATTGTTCATCATGCAGATTTTGTAATAGGAAACTGCTGTGGAGTAATGGCTCTGGTAACATATTTCTGCATTCTTATCTGATGGATTTTACACAAGAAATCTTGAAAGCAGACAAAAATGCGTTCACAACAGTTCAGTTTCACTAATCTTTATATGGATGCTGTCTTATTGTCTATACCAATAGACTACATAGGGATTGGGAGATACGAAAATGAACCCATTGCTCATCCACAATGGATCACTGGCCTTATTCTTGTTGTCAACAACTAAAACTCGGGACTGGCTGGAGCAGTGGATAGAATAGAATATAATGATATCTATTTGAAAACCAACATATCCTTAAGGTGTTCCCCATTCACAGGTACTGTTTCGCCACACGATATTTATGTATTTATGTTTGGATTATGGCTTGGGTACCATTACGACAACTACTAGATATCCTAAAAGGTTACCGTTGCAGCACTTAATCAAACGTTATGGGATACGCATTAATTTTGACAATTTCCTTATTAAAATGGGTGTATGCATTGGTACTGCATAGCGCAATTTATAGCTTTCCGAGAACCGCGTGAAAAACAGTTGAGTGTGTTAAGGACTGAGTTTGGTTAATTTTGCTGTAATTACTTTTTAATGTAGGAGTTGTTCTTGTACAGGCCAACGGGGCGTTAATTCATTTAAACATTTCGAATTCATCCATCTTATTATGGAATTTAACCAAAATATGCACGTAAAGAACCTAAGACTATTCCGCCAGGGCAAGAGATAAGGGGAGTATCCGTGTAAAATACCCTAATGTTTTGAGCAAATACTCAATAATTTTCAAAAATTTGGGTATTGATATCCAATTGATTTGACAAAGCACCCAATTATTACCAAATTCAAGGGTGAAAATTAAAATTTCAAGGTCAGTAAAGCACCTGATTACTGTTTTATTTTATGATTACTGCACATAATAGGTGTTTTTATTCTTCATATGACAAATACTATCATAATATTAAAAGGGTATAAAGAAATATCATGTTTTAAATACCTAAATCTGGCTTTTTCGTGCTCTTCTTTCAGTTTTATAAGTTTTACCTAATTACTTTTCATTTTCGGGGTATCTTTACTCAAACTGAAAAATAATAATTTGATTTTACCCAGTTGACTAAATTTGAATGGGGTTAAATACCCAAATGCCCCAAAAATTGCTCTTGTCCGCATTTTAGTCAGCTTTTACGTTTAACAATCGTGTGCTAAGCGTACACCATGCTTTCTTTTTGTGAAAGCTGATACTTGTACACAATGTTCTGGAGTACCTGACATTATCAATCTGCATGAACTTAAGGAGACTGGATACACTTGGTACAACTTCCGCCATTCCATACAAGGAAGACAACATTGTGACTTATTTGCTTTCCGTGTGCAAGAGTCTCGTGTAAAAAGATGATTACATTACAAAGAAATCATTTGCTCCCAAGGGGAGACCCCTTTCCACAAGGGAGACAAAACAAGTGATTTACCTCCTCTTGGTCCGTCTTTTTCATGCGTGAACTGCTTTGCCTATATTGAACTTTGGTAAAGGCGCTTAAAGACTTTCTGGCATAGCTTTGTTGAGAAAGAGAAACTGCTAACGATCAAACTATCGGTAACCCTTTCGTCCCTGAGTTTCTGAAGTGGATTCTTCCATAGAATACCCTTGAATATGGACTTGTCCACTGATGCAAAAAGGGGTTTCAGTCCTAAATCAAACTCACAGTGGTAACCAGTGTAGATTCTGATGACACTTTTCGAGCCGTCTCATCTGGATATGCACAGTGAGTTTTTGCAAAGGTATCTTTATTGGTCTGTAGGGATTTAAGGATATATTTAGCGATTCATTACTGTCCTTTCCATGGCGGCACTTTCATTATTGTACGTTTGTTAATTGTTGTACAAGGTTTCACTTTCTAATATATTTCTTTTAACAATTATGCAAGTTTAAGATATATTCAGTTAAATGTGGGTAACAGTAATGCCACCTTTTTGGGATAGAGTTACCAACTCTGTTTGCATCTGTTCATTTTGTGGCTGCTTAATGAAATTTGCCCGTTTTTCCTTTTGGTGTGGTGGACTTGATGTGGATCTGATTTATCAGCTACTGAGGTCACTTATTTACTTTTAATAGGTTATCAGAAACTAAACCTTTGTGCGTCGCAATCTCCAAGTATGTCATTGAACCAAACAATATGACCGGTCCCATGTATATAACGAACGTGTTATCCGTCGAGCTTTCATTCATGGAACATGAGACTCCGTTCTTTCCTCATATATTAAGATGCCGTGAGACAATGTGAGACAATGTGCTTTCTGAACATATCTGAATAGTTAAGATCCAGATCAGCCCATTATGTATATGTTTATACTAAATGAACGCGATTGTGTAGTCTACAACACTCAAAAATCATGTAAGCGGGCGGCCAGAACCTGGTCATAGTGCGCAGTTGCGGAGGCCAAGGTCTTAAGTAATGGTCAAGGTCGTCGTGAGGCGCGGACTTGCTTTTCGGACCAGCTGAATTACAGTTTTCAAGTCTTCTAGCCAAAATCTAGCTTCTAAAAGCAGCAGAAAACGTCGCTTCTACACCAGAAAAGATTTGCACACTGTGATCAGGTGATACGGTGGCCAGATGTATCCCTTCCGACGTCTGAAAACCTATCCGTGAAATGTAAACATGTCTCTCTCATACGGAACACTCAGCATCATATACGTCGTGTTGACTACTTACTCCGCTCAAGGACTACAACATTAGGAGGTAGCATCATTCATGCCAGCAATCCAGACCTAACTCTCTGGTGACTGTCACTCAAATCCTGGGCCCATCTACAAGTTCCCTTGCCGTATATGCCAAGGACCATGTAAGTCCAACCGGAACTGAGTTGCATATTACTCTTGTGACACTTGGTTCCATGGGAAGTGTATAAACATGCCCTTAGCTGTGTTCCATGGCATCTAGAACACGAGCTGGATATGCTGTAACTCTGGGATTCCCTATTTTGTCACAACGCTTTTCGAGACGCACTACAGTGACTTGCTTGCCACCTTAGTAGCTACTAAAAGCACGTATATTGTTATTTCTTACACATCATCTGCTGCCCAAGAAAACCCTGAACCTGCTGGATCGGACAGTTACAGCTTTTTCAACAGCTCTATTGATTCTCCACAACACTCGTAGTCTACTCTCAAAACGAATGCTAAACCTAGAGACTCATCTGACCGGGAATACTTTCGCGTCTTGACATTGAACTTTCAAAGTATGAGAGCCAAACGTACACCTTTCTGGTTACTTCTTGAAGAAGCACATCTAGACATCATAGGATTTGAAATGTGGCTCCATAAAGGTATTCATGAAAGAGAAGTACTTCCAGTGGGCTACCATATGGTTGCATGAAGAGACAAACTTACAACCATGGCGAAGTTATGATTGAGCCCCGACATCAATGCCAGAGAGATCTGTTTGCAGACCAGTACCGAGTTATAAGCAGCGTTATTGGACTGTCCTGGCAAGACCCCACTTGTTCTTGGTGCACTCTACCGCCCGCCTAACAGTAACAGGCTTACATGGAGGAGCTGTGCTAAAAAATTAATGACACAGGACTCGAGGGCTACTATTTGGACAGCAGGAGGCATCAATCTACCTGACCTCAATGGGCAATCCAGTGCAATCACAGACAAGAGCAAATCAACCGCCGTCAACCAGCTTCTGCTTGATCTAATTTATGACACTGGCTCTGGACAGATTGTCGACTCCTACAAGAGGACAAAACATCCTAGATAACTTTATTACAAACCAGTTCTCCTTGGTAGAATGATGTAAATCCCTGCCAATCGACAGCGACCACGACATGGTATTTGTTCAAGCCAGCACCAGAGTTGCCAGGAATAAACTTCCTTCTAGACGGAATTTCTTGTGGAAACATATAAACACGGAAAGTCTGCGTAACAGTATCAGTAAGCTTTAAAGTCCTTCACTGACAACAACTCACCAAGTTCTGAATTAACCAGCTCTGGGACATTCAGAAACTTCTGCTCAGAGACTATCTCAGACACTGTCCCCTCAAATATGTTATCAACACGCTTCAGCTAGTCCTGGATCACAAGGAGTACCCACAAGAAAGTAAAGGAATGCCAGGACATCTGGTAAAACTTAAGAAACGGAACAGTACAAGAGACTGAAGAAGGACATGAAATATAAATGTAGGAAAGCTTGCACTTCTTACACCAGTGATACAGTATCCAGTGATAAGAATTCCAAGAAGTTGTATTCATTCATAAAATCCAGGAGATGCGGCAGCAGCGGAGTTTCCCATTTGAATAAAAGTCAAAAGGAATTGCCTTTGGAAACAAAGAACATACAAAGTCACGAAAATCGGAGAGACTCGGTTTGTTGAGTCTCTTCATATGCAACACTGTAGTCTGCAAGGTCGCACACGCCCCCAGCGCTGGCTTAAGCGGCATTCAATTTTCAAAATAACCGGGATGGGCTCAATGATGTCGAAATGCATTGCCTACACTGATCTCAAGATCAAAGCCACCCTGCTAAACATCCAGTTCATTAATGTCTTCACAGCAGAAGATCATTCGTGCCTCCGAAGCATGCACGGTGATCCCGACTCGGAAATGCAAAACTTTACTATAACAAGAAAAGGCATTAAGAAGCAACTGCTTAACTTGGATCCATAAAGGCCACCGGAATCTAGGTTTCTGAAAGACTTCGCAGACGAAATAACCCTGGCATTGACTCTCACTTTCCATGCCTCGCTGCAGTAAGGTATAGTTCCTAAAGACTGGAGACAAGCCAACGTGACCCGTATCTTCAATAGAGGTGATCTTAGCAGTCCAGCCAACTACAGGCCGATCTCCCTGACATGTGTTTGCAGTAAGGTCATGGAACACATTCTGCACAGCCAAGTCATGCAAGACCTTGAAACACATGGCATCTTGTCAGACTAGCAGCATTGATTTCGAAAGAAGTGATCCTGCGATAACCAGCTCCCTGACCAGCAGGAATGCATGAAGGACAATAGATCGACGCCATCCTCCTTGACGTTAGTAAGGCGTTTGACAACGTTCCTTATGAACGCCTTGCTATCAAATTTAAACACTATGAAATGCTATGAAATACAAGGCAGCTTGTTACAATGGATCTATAACTTCCTGACTGACAGATGCCAACAAGTCCACATCTGCTCCCGCCATAATATCCGGTGTGCCTCAAGGAACCGTGCTCAGTGCGTTGTTATTCCTCCTGTACGTAAATGATCTGCCACAAAAAGTCAGCTCCCCACCTCTTTGCTGATGACAGCCTCTTTTACTAAATATTTCAAGTACAGTCTATACCGCAGCTCTCCACATGGTTCTACGTAGGTTCCCGCAATGGGGATCAGACTGGCAGGTATCATTTAACCCCAGCAAATGTGAGGTAGTTAGGGTGACAAAACGGAGAAACCTGGTTGGAAATACCTGTCAAATACATGGCCAAGACCTGACAATCGCCAAGACAAAGAAGTACCTAGGTGTCTTCATCTCAGAACACATGTCATGGAAACCCTACGTGGATGCTACTTTCTCCGAAGAAATCTTACCAGGTGTCCTCAGGACGTGAAAGCACAATGCTACAAGACCCTAGTTAGGCCAATTAATGAGTACGCCACTTGTATCTAGCAGTTCAAGGCGCTCGGGCTTGGCTGGCCGTAAAAGTGCTTTAAACCCCATGGTGGTATATTCTACTGACCGTTCTAAGGCGGTGGTTCCGGTGTTAGTCTTACTCTTTGTTGCTTTGTGGTTTCTTCTATGGAGCGATTGTTTTAAGTCTTGTATTATTTTGTTCTTGTAGTTTCAGTCCTTCTAGCATTACGATTACCTCGCTTGGGGAAGAAATAGCTATTCTTACTGCTTTGATCGATTTGCGCTTGTTTGGTTATGTCTGTTTCCTCTTCATCTTCCTGTCTGGGATGGACTGCGGCTTGTGATTGTGGCAGTCCCTGGACTTTTCTCTTACCTTTATTTCAGATTCTGGAACCAACTTCCTGAGAACGTCGCCACGTCAGAAACCGTTGAGGTTTCAAAAGGGGTCTGACAAGTCTTTACTTAGCTATGTACAATCTGTTTCAAAGATTTTATCCTGCACTGTATTACCGTCACTTGTTAGCGCCTCAGCACGGTCTTGTACACAGTACAAATGTACTCCAGAGTGGGCCCTGTACTTTAGGGGAAGAAGTGTATTCATTCGTGCTGAATGCACATTTCCTTTTGGTATGGCACGGCTCATTTCAAAAGACATACTAATACATTCGCAAGATCACATCATGAAAACACACCAATATAAATTTGACCCCCGTTAAACCCCACGTTTATACAGTAAAGCTGGGGTTTACAGGGGTATACATTATTTTCTTATTCCTGCTCAAAAACATAGATTATGGCTACTCGTTAGAACCGCCTCGGCGAGGCGGTTCTAACGAGTACCCACAATCTATGTTTTGAGCAGGAATATGAAAACTATCAGTATTTTGTATGTGAAAAATTTTCTTTTTTGGTTGTAAAATTGTCAATATATTTGAATAGACGTGTTTTCGTAACGAGTAATCGATATACATGAGCCTCAATTTCAGAAAACGTACATCTGCGCCCAATGAAGACAAATCAGCCTGTCTGATCAAAGTCTTCGTCGTCCTCCTGTACAATCTTTGCATCCTTGGCTATCCAAAATGCGCCCATTAAAGATTTTGATCAGACTGCGCGAATGCGCAGTCTGATCAGAATCTTTAATGGGCGCACATGTCTGAAGGTGCGTTTTCTGACGTCGAGCTCAATTCAGATTATGACATAGTATATCGTACAGGTATTCTCACGAGTATTGGCCCTGAGGTTATAAAACTTCGCTTTTTTATATCTATCAGCAGAGAAATTTTCATGCTCAGCTATGTCTAGCAAGGAAGAATTTACAATAATAAGTAATTAGAGATTTATAAGGAAGAAGGAGCATGAAAAAGGTTGTATAACCCCGGGACGAGGCCGTTCCAAAGTAATTCCTCTGTTGCAGCCCTAGTTCGTTCGTATGTCGGTCATCTAAATGCGAAAAGGGCTTAAATGGGCTGGGTATGCATGTTTCAGATTGTAAAATGCACAAGCACAAATTGTAGCATTCTTCTTTAAATGCACTAATCATTTAATTATTTTCACATCATGAAATGTAATTGTTTGTTTAAAACTCAAACACTGAAAACTGTTTTATTTTCTCTTAACTCCATCTTAACAAGTGTGTTTTTAATTCTCGCTTATGTGCAAGTAAAATAAATTCATAGCTTTTGCCAACGGATCATACAGTATTCATCTGACTAGAAGAACTTGTAGCCCAACCCCATTGCTTTTTGAGGCAATAAAATATGTTTAAACTAAACTAAACTAGAAGATCATTTTGAAATATAGAACAAAAGAAAATATAAAAAATAACAGTCCCAGTTTCATGAGCGTCTTTTCATGAGCGATAATGGTAACATGCAATGTCATTTAACCATGAAACCTGGAAACCCCAAAAAGGGTAAATATCAAGCAGTGCAGACCCAGATAGGACGCCGCAGAACGCATTTAATACAGAAATTTCAATAAAACATTGCAGTAATAGATACTAATCACGCCGCTATTGAAAAAAGTCCGATCCAAAGATCTGTGGTAGAAGAGTCCACTCGATATGAAAGGGTTCATTTAGCAGTACCGGAAACGAAATTCTACCTTTAGCTTCGACGTTTGAATGGGATCGTCAGAAAGGATCAGAAAATTAACCCAAAAAAAATATAAACAAAAAAAAAATATATATATATATATATATATCATAGAATAGCGCGACGTTTTACCGACCACACAAGCACTGCTTAAAGGGGTATGGATACTGTTTCAGGGGAGGCAACTGTCAAATAGTTTTCCATCTCTTCTGAGAATTGATCAAAACTATCATGCTAGAATATGCTCCCTACTACCCCAACCCCATTACATCTTATTTTCTCTGTAGCATAACAAGAATGTCGTCTGTTATACATTTGCTTAGCGATTAAGGGGTTAAGCGAAAGGTACATGTACCATCAAAAAACAGAATACTGTACCTTGTACACATTGGCGAACCGCTGGGTGACGTGTACCAAAATAAGGAACTGATGACCTGGCCCCGAGGTTCTTAAACTTTCTATGCTCAGTTCAGTATGAAATTTACTCTGCTAATTAACTATGAAAATGTCAACAATAGTTGGCATTTTCATATTTAATAGCAGATAAAATTTCATGCTCAGCTATATGTAGCAAGAAAGAATTTGAAATTGTTAGTAATTGGAGATTTAATTAGCAGGACAAATTTCATGCTTAGCTGAGTTGAGCATGAACAAAAATAACATTGGGCCTGGTTTATTCGTAAACACCCATAAGAACTCTTGATATTTACTCAGAAAAGATACTGATCTTAGCTTTCAATACGAAAAAGGGCCTTCGCGCATCGAATATAAAAGGATTCTAACAGAGTGACCTATGGAGCAATGAACTGAAAATTCCTGAAGTGTCCCTATTTCTGAACCAGATTTCTTGTTTTGGTCAAATAGGCCTTATCAGTGACCCTCAGTTAAGTTCTTAAATAATTCTGAAATGGTCTCAGTGATCACAAATGACCAGAAAATATAATCTACATGGCGTGAAGTACGGGAAGACCTTTTAGGGCCGCGCAACAAGGCACTAACATTAGATCAGGCCCCGAGGTTATAAAACTTTTTTCATTCTCAACTCAACTGAGCATGAAATTTGACCTGCTAATAAATCTCAAATTACTAACAATTGCAAATTCTTTCTTGCTAAACATAGCTGAGCATGAAAATTATTTTGCCAACTTTTGCTAGCATTTTCATATTTATTAGCAGAGAAAATTTCATGCTCAGCTGAGTTGAGCATGAAAAAACTTTTATAACCTCGGGGCCAGCAGATGTAATTAGAGATAATGATATTGTATATTATTTGTAACTTGATTATTGTTGCTATATTATAAATCATGTTGTAAGTGATTTCTGTGATTATACTTTCAAGAATAAATTTTGAAACTAAACTGTTCCTATCCCAGCTAGCATCCAGTCCCGATGACGATGACGATCTGATTTAGATTTAATTAGAATGCTAGCTGGGACGAAGTTTGAGTCTGCTATAATTATTGTATACTACGTTTTCTTCACAAACGAAAATATAAATACTTTAAAATAAGTATGCAAGTGAATCATTACTTAAGTCTATCATGTTTCTCCTACATTCGTAGCAAGGAGATATCCTACAAAAATCCTTTAAAAGACAAATGCGTCTACAGTAAAGTACGCTTCAACGTCAGAAAGCGTAGCTTCGGACATATGCGCCCAGCTAAAAATTCAGATCAGCCTGCGCATGCGCGCAGTCTAATCAGAAATTTTGCTGTGTGCATTTTGGATAGCCAAGGATGCAAAGACTCTTCATGGAGGCAATGAAGATTCTGATCAACTGTGCGTATGCGTAGGCAGATTGGAGTCTTCGTTGGGCGCAAATGTTAGAAGGTACATTTTCTCACGATCCGACTCACAATATTGATTTTGCAAGAATGTTACAATAATACCCATGTGGGGATGTTTACTTCTTTTAATTAACTGTAATTGATTCTTGTTTCAATAAGATGTCTAAATCAGCTATCAACAAATCACACTTTCCAGTTGCTGCGTCTTGACAGCACACAGATAAAACCAGAGCCGCGAACTGATTATTATGCATAGTGCATACTGCGCATGCCCGCAGCACATGCTGGACAAACAGTAAATACATCACGAAAACATGCCTATATAGTTTGGACCCCCTTAAACCCCATTTTTTATATAGTAAAACTGGGGTTTACAGGGGTATACATTATTTTTCTTATTTCTGCTAAAAACATAGATTGTGGGTACTCGTTAGAACCGCCTCGCAGAGGCGGTTCTAACGAGTACCCACAATCTATGTTTTGAGCAGAAATATAAAAATTCCCAGAATTTTTCACCTTAAAGTTTTCATTTTTTGGTGGTAAAATTCTTAATATATTTGGGTAGGCGTGTTTTCGTTATGATGCAGATGCACATGTCATTTTAAAACCACTAATACTAACAAACAAACAAACTATAAAGGGTATATTTTATATTCCCTTATATTTTGTTTGTATTTGTAGTTTCTGCGATGTATGTTATTTTACAACCACCAATACAAACAAAGTATACGGGATTTGACACTTCATTCAACTTATCTTCAAATGAAACAGTTTGCATGAAACACGAAAGCCTATTTCTGGGAAAAAATGAGAAAAATATTACAAAATGAAACCTTCAAAGAAATTTTTACCCAGCATAAAAAGCGGTAACGGTATATAACTCTTTACTTAACGCTATCAACCCTGCAGACGAAAACAACATTTTTGCAAACATTGTAGATCCTGATGAGACGGCTCATAATGCGCCATGCGCCATTAAATCTGGATCTACAATGTTTGCTATCCTGTTTTGATTTTTGACTGAGACCCCTGTTTGGAACACTCGTTCTGATCAGCTTCAAAGATGGCAGAGTCTGCTTCAGAAACTCAGGGATGAAAGAGTTAATATAAAGCATAAACGTGATGCCTTGATTCTGGTGTCCAAAGAAATACTTAAATTGACAATGATTTGTTTAAAGAGGGACCCACTCCAATGAATCGAATATAGCTGACTCTGTTATATGCGACTGTTCATGAACAATAATGTAAAAAAAACCGTAAACTGCTCATTACTGTTTTGCAATGAAACAAAAAAAAGGCTTACTGAATCGAAAAGACTGGAAAATATTATCTACATAATCTTAAAGTGCAGAGAGAAATTTTACGGTCGCCACACGTAATGAAGTTAAATATTTTCTAGAAAGACAAGCTTTGAAAGGAAGGGATACATTATTGAATCGTAAATAGCAAACCTGATTTTATTGAGATTGCTCGTCAACAATAATAATAATTGTAGCATATTAACATATAAATGTATCGAAAATAGTTTACTTCTGATAACTTGAGTGTTTCTTTGTGGGCATTAAAGGCAAAACATAATGATCATACTTTAGAACTAGCTACTTAAGAATTAAGTTACCAGAAAAGGATACAAACTCGAAGTACAGCCTTCCAAAGGCATCTCAGGAAGAAGAGATGCTGAAAAAACAATGACAAGACACGGTGGCACAGTTGCAAAAGCCGACACACAAGCAGAGAAGAACTGCATCAGAGGAACCGACTTCAAATATACAAAAACTTTTACCCCCCAAAAATGAAAATTTTCAAATAAAAAAACGGATATTTTTCGTATTTCTGCTCAAGACATAAATTGTGGGTACTCGTTAGAACCGCCTCGGCGAGGCGGT
Source organism: Anodontia alba (assembly GCA_964016985.1). NCBI lineage: Eukaryota > Metazoa > Mollusca > Bivalvia > Lucinida > Lucinidae > Anodontia > Anodontia alba. The sequence continues at coordinate 30,965,010 of OZ024826.1, read as the reverse complement.
TCTAACGAGTACCCACAATCTATGTTTAGAGCAGAAATAAAAAATATTGCATACCCCCTGTAAACCCCAGTTTTACTACATAAAAATGGGGTTCAAAGGGGTCAACATTATATAAGCATGATTTCGTGATGTTGAACGGCCAGCAGAAAGAAAAAAAAAATACTGGGATCTCTAAACAATTCAGCTCTTAGCAGTTCTTTAGACGATAGTCTGTGCATCAGACAAGTGAAACTATTTCCGCCCAGTCAAAGTTACTGGATGATTAACAGACTTGTGAATTGACGTTGGCATATTAACGGTTTTCCAATGAAAGCCTGACAAGGCTGTAAACTGGTAATTGATTTAGGCATAAACGTCGCCGAGGTAAGATATAAATCAATCACTTGATCAAGATTTGATCCGCGAGTTCGTCTGACGACATCAAAACCCGAAACAACGAGTTTATCATTACAAAATATGCCATGCATCACGAAAATATACCTATATAATTTTGACCCCATTAAACCCCACTTTTATATAGTAAAACTAGGGTTTACAGAGGTATACATTATTTTTCTTATTTCTGCTCAAAAACATAGATTGTGGGTACTCGTTAGAACCGCCTCGCCTCGCCGAGGCGGTTCTAACGAGTACCCACAATCTATGTTTTGAGCAGAAATATGAAAAAAAAAAAATAGAATTTTTATCTGAAAACTTTCACTTTTTGGTGGTGAAATTTTCAGTATATTTGAATAGGCGTGTTTTCGTAATTGGACAATTACCATTGTGCTAGTGTGTGCGTACATCGAGTTTGAATTTAGGTGTCATTGTTTCTTCGTTATGCTCAAAATGCATTTCTCATAGCTATGTTACAACTAAGAAAATAGAAATGTAGAATAAAACCCACTAGTGTATGTGGGTGCCTCCCCATCTGTGGCATGTATTGTTTTAGACAATTCTATCCGTTGTTATAAGGCAAATCACATTTGCATTTCCACATTTTGTGTTGTAACACAACTATACCAGATACCAGACACAAACGTCCAAAGCTATGACAAAGATATTCATTTACAGTTTGCAAGCAGCAACTGACAAAAACGATACGAACAAATATACTCCAGTGAGGTTCGTATCAAAGCAGACAAAATGGCTTTATTTTTTTTTTTTTTTTTTTTTTTTTTTTTTTCAAACGGCAAGCGGGGAGGGGCAATTTTGCAATCTTACATCTTTGAGGAAATACAGCCCCTACCTTTTTAACTGTTCATTACGAAAACACGCCTATTCAAATATATTGAATATTCTACAACCAAAACAAGAAACTTTTCAGAGCAAAAATTCTGATATTTTTCATATTTCTGCTCAAAACATAGATTGTGGGTACTCGTTAGAACCGCCTCGGCGAGGCGGTTCTAACGAGTACCCACAATCTATGTTTCTGAGCAAAAATACGAAAAATAATGTATACACCTATAAATCCCATGTTTACTATATAAAAGTAGGGTTTAAGGGGGTCAAAATTATATAGGTATGTTTTCGTGATGACTAGCGGCTCTTTTCATTGTACCTCGATAGATATATCATTTTGCATCTCGCAATTTAGTGATTTTTTATGATGAAAAAGGAATACATTTGATTATTAGTGATTTATAAGAAGAGTTCTGTGTTTCCTTCCTTTCAACAGTTTAAAGAAAATAACTTGCCTTAATATAGAAGACCCATCCATTGAAAGCATCCTTACATATGGTCATAGTACTGCCAACAGGCTGATAAATGGCTTTAGTAGACATTCATTTTAGATTATTGGATGAAAGGAACATATTTCTCAATAAAATGATTTTTAGCATTTACAGATACGTGTATAGCTAAACAAAGCGTTTTTGCAGTTTGTCTGTTTCTAAGTAATGTTTCTGGAAACAATCAGAAAACCACAAAATGTTTCTAGATGCTTTTTGAGATGCCAAATTGCCTTTTATTTGTGAATAGTGTCATAAAAAGTTTGTGGTTTATGATGCCATAAATGGTCAATGACATTTGTTTTGTTTGTTTGTTTGTGTTTTTTCTTTCTTTTTTTTTCTTTGTTTGTTTGTTTTGTTGTTGTTTGGTTGTTTTGGTTTTGTTGTTTTGTTGGGTTTTTTTTTTTTTGTTTTTGTTTTTGTTTTGGCTTTTTTTGTTGTCGTTTATATCAGAAATAATTGGTAATAATGCCTCAATATAGAGATCTATTATTATTCATAGATATAGCACGTAAGCTGTGAAATTCGGACTATGAACTTTATTAGGACGACGAAAATCCTAACCGGACTGGGCTGGTGCACAGGATGACCTGGGGCTGCGTAGTTTGCATGTGGAAAAAACTACGTAGTTTGCATGTGGAAAAAACTGAGTTCTTTCTTTACGCACATGAAGCTCTGTATCATTACGAAAACACGCCTATCAAATACATTGAAAATTTCACCACCAAAACTGAAAGTTTTCAGATAAAAATTCTTATATTTTTAATATTTCTACTCAAAACATATATTGTGGGTACTCATTAGAACTGCCTCTAACGAGTACCCACAATCTATGTTTTTGAACAGAAATAAGAAAAATAATGTATACTTCTGTAAACCCCTGTTTTACTATATAAAAGTGGGGTTTAAGGGGGTCAAAATTATATAGGTATGTTTTTGTGATGTGTTTATGTAATCAATTAATCTATAGACGTTGTAAGAAAACCGTGTTTACCCTAAATATTCAGACATCGTTACTCTTTATTGTACTTATTCTAAAAAAAAACAAAAAAAAAACATCATTTGGGTACATGTTACCCTGTCTTACAATTGACGAATGAGTGACAAAAAGTGTAGACCGATTTAATCAAACAGTGCAGACCTAGATCAGACGTCGCATTGTGGTGTGTGATCTAGGTCTACACTGTTTGCTCAAATCAGTCTCAAATACTTAGGGGTAAATACGGGTTGTATTACAAATAAACTGAACGGTTACATTTAATCACTACGAGCCTGTCATTGTAATAACATGTCTGTCAGGCATGGAAATAAAACATCTTCATTTGACGATGCTGGTTTGGCATTATTATGAGGAAGGCTTCCATAACATCTCTTTTCCAAGAAAAGTTATGGCATAAAAATATCCAGAGCAAACACTAAATCTGAGATCCCTGTTCAAGACATTTTCGCCATATCCGTAAAAAGTAAACTTCCCACTATATTTCCTTGGAATCTTGAGCCCATATTAGTATCTTGGAAAATCAAGTTCCGCTTTAGCCCGCCCTACAACCTACAATGCCATCACGAAAACACGCCTACATAATTTTGACCTCCTTAAACCCCACTTTACAGGGGTATGCATTATTTTTCTTAGTTCTGCTCAAACATAGATTGTGGGTATTTGTAAGAACCGCCTCGTCGAGGCGGTTCTAACGAGTACCCAGAGTCTATGTTTAGAGCAGAAATATAAAAAAAAATATCAGAGTTTTAAATCTGAAAATTTTCAGTTTTTGGAGGTGAAATTTTCTATATATTTGAATAGGCATGTTTTCGTAATGTGTTATTTGAAGAGTATCAATGAAACCAATACTCCAATTTCGTTTTTCTATGTTTTAAGGTGATAGCTTCCTTTATCAAAATAACGATATTCCCCGATCAAAATAACGATTTTCCTTGACAATTATGTCACATACAAATATTGATTTTGTTTTCTTAATTCATCACAAACATATATTGTGTTTAGTTATAAGAGGCACAACTGCGAGGAATTTTTTTGTGTACACACACTATATGTTTTTTGCGGATAAATTAAAAAACAACTACAGTTATCTTGATACCGTCTTACCTAGGCTAATACATTTTCATCATATAACGCGGAGAATGAGGAAGATTTTGCAGTTGTGAAAAATAAGTACCTAAAGACTTGCGTGTGTGGTAAAAGTTGTAAGCAGTATCAGGCTGGTTCAATTAAAGCACAGCAGTAGTTGGTCGATTGATTCTGAGTGTTGGCTGGGAAAATGGTCCTGAAAGGTGACTTATGACTGTTTCATTTAACCTTTAACTTCCTGTAATTTAAGCAAACAGTCCATACCCTGATCAGACGCAGCAGAACGCGGCGTCTGATCTTGGTATGCACTGTTTGCTAATGTCCCAGTTCAGGTTTTACAGATAACCCTCTTTACACAGGACTCTGGCGTAACCGTTACCTGAATTCATTGGTAAATGATAATCACGTAGACAACAACCTTAATTTGGTGCATATATACTATGGTTCGAATGTAAACAGTCGTCCCGTGTGCATTATTTTTCTTCTTTCTGCCCAGAAACATAAATTGTGGTACTCGTTAGAACCGCCTCGGAGAGGCGGTTCTTACGAGTACTCACAATCTATGTTTTGAGCAGAAGTATGAAAAATATCAGATTGTTTTATCTGAAAAGTTTCCCTTTTTGTTGTAAAAGTTTCAGTATATTTGAATAGGCGTGTTCTCGTAATGTCTGCAGACTCCAACTTACATTGTAGACACCTACATAACCCTGTTTTTCACGGTATATTGTAGGTGAAAATAAGAAAAACAAAATGAATATAACGATCTTCCATAGTCAAAATAGCTGATCATTATAACGGTGTTCCTTGGTCAAAATAACTATCAGCCTCAATCATAATAACGATCAGTTCTGCATACAATAATGATCTTTGATCAAAATAACAATCAGCCCCGATCACAATAACGATCAATTCTGAACACAATAACAATCTTTGATCAAAATAACGATCCGAGATGATCTGGTCAGTTAAGTGTACTGGAGACGTGATAATGAAAAGTAGAATTAAGCTAGAATATGAAGACATGCTTTTGGAAGATGACGTGCGTTATGCAGACAGCGAAGGCCTAGTGCATTCGGTATCCGCTTACAGAATCATTGGATACTGAAGATAATATTGACAGGCACAAGATGGATCTTATCAGACAAGGTAGATGTGCGAGCTGATCTTGACTTTTGCTCTTCACATATGCCACCAAGTTCTATCTCGCAAGGGGTTGTCCAAATTATCACCTATGCCATCATGAAAACATGCCTATATAATTTTGACCCCCTTAAACCCCACTTTTATATAGTAAAACTGAGGTTTACAAGGGTATACATTATTTTTCTTATTTCAGCTCAAAAACCTAGATTGTGGGTACTCGTTAGAACCACCTCAGTGAGGCGGTTCTAACGAGTACCCACAATCTATGTTTTGAGGAGAAATATGAAAAATATCAGAATTTAATATCTGAAAATTTTCATTTTTGGGTGGTAAAATTTTCAGTGCATTTGAATAGGCGTGTTTTCGTAATGCGAACAGCGCAGTTGCAGACCAGACTGCATGGAATCTGGTATAGATCCATACCATTCGTAATATAGAAAAAAGGCCCAGATAATGCATGCGAAATGAAGAGACCCTGCTCAGTTTCAGAGGTGCTGGAGATCTGGGCCCAGTTGTTCAAAACTTACAATGTCGTTAATTAACGTATCGTTAAAAATTTGATTATTAAATATGGTATACACATTTACGTGTTTGCTGAAAAATGGGAGTATTTTTTGCATTTGCAAACGCTACTCACATTTTTTCAGCAAAACTACCTGTCAATTAGATATTGTACTTACAAAAACAGCTGTCTTTTTTACCACTAACGACTGGGTTCGTTAAGCTAACGATGCTTTGGACAACTAGGCCCTGTACATTAACCTATGCAAACTGGGCAGCGTGGAATGAAACTGTGTCTGTGAAACTGTTTCGTGATTGTGACATTTCATGGGTATCTTCAGTTATGATTTTTCATACGCATGTCAAAAGACTTAGATCATGCTGGTAAACTAATTGAGCCCGAGTCTACACTGTTTGCCAACATCCCATGTTTGGGAAGCTTAAATAGGTTATGTATATTTTTTTCACTTTGTCGTGTTTTATTCACAATTTTCTTAGAAATAAAATAAATAACGGCCTATTCCAGAATAAATTTGCAACGGTTTAGGACTGAGAAATTGATTTGATACGTAACAATAGAGTTTTCTGAGTATATAAAACATGTCTGGAAACACTCCTAAGACTAGGAGGCTGAGTGTGTCCTAGCCTGAGTGTGTCTATATCATAACTTGCTGCCTATATAACGGTAAATAGAAAACTGGATTTTACGAAATAGATTTCTCGCTTTGTTACCCAAAACTTTGCTTTCCTCAAGCTCAATTTTCTTTTTGTTCATTTAAATTTATATTACTACAGATTTCATTTTATTTCATACATTAACCCTTAAAGCGCCAATCACAACTGCAGCAGACGACAATTTTTATTATCTTTTTTTTTATTTTTCAGAGAAAACAAGTCTTGATATTTCATGTGAATCGTCTGCCAAGCAGACGATTCATATGAAATGTCTAGACTTGTTTTCTCTTAAAAAATAAAACAAAAATCAGAATGTCGTCTGCTACAAATTTTGCTTGGCGCTTTAAGGGTTAAAATTCAAATGGAATACTGTGACGATTTCTACTCAGTAATCCCAGAAAACTGCGAATTTTGTATCTTGCTCTATTTAACTCTCCTCCACCTCCCAATAACAAAACTATCGGTTTTACTGAGTATAGGTTTAAGTGTCCTTACCTTATGTTTTAAGGATACTCCTTATATATATTCTGGCAAGGGTTTCTTTAATCGCACTCTCAAATATGCTTTCTACGTTGTTTTTCATTATTTATTTATTTATATTTTTCCACTGGTCAACAGTGCAGCCTTGCTAAACGCAGCGTCTGATCAGTGTCTACAATGTTTGCATTAAATACAGGAATTCATTTTAAACATTGTAATAATTAAAACTAACCTGACACTTCTTGTTTTAGAAGTGGATGTGTCAAAAGACTTGATGTAGAAGAGTCCACTTGGCATGAATTGGTTAAGGGAATAAATACACCGCCAATGCAAATAAATGTCGTGAAAATATTTGCATCCTGCTTACTAGGGGCACCTTTTAACAGAAATAAGTTTCCATTACGAAAACATGCCTATACAAATATATTGGAAATTTCACCACCAAAAACTGAAAATTTTCAGATAAAATTTCTGATATTTTTTCATATTTCTGCTCAAAAACATAGATTGTGGGTACTGGTTAGAACCGCCTCGACGAGGCGGTTCTGTTCAAAAACATAGATTGTGGGTACTCGTTAGAACCGCCTCGACGAGGTGGTTCTAATGAGTACCGACAATCTATGTTTTTGAGCAGATATAAGAAAAATAATGTATACCCCTGTTAACCCCAGTTTTACTATATAAAAGTGGGGTTTAAGGGGGTCAAAATTATATAGGCATGTTTTCGTGATGTCTCACTGGGAGCAAATTTATTCGTTTAGGAGTTACCCCCTATTTTGTGTCGTTTCAATTATTAGAGGGTCATTATTCTATCTGCAAAGGTTGTCTACTTTGCAAGGTTGTCTACCTTTGCAAAGTGACGGCAGAATTTTTTCAGGTTTATCCAGTAAACTTAGGAAATTTAATCAAATATTCGTCTCACATTATGTCATAAATTTTATTGCTGGAATAAAACTTCCAGCAATATATTAATCATTCTTTCTTCAAATCAATTCAAATCACCTAAGCAAATTATAAATGTATTAAATTCTATAATATAAAACTAAAGCAGATATTGGGTTACTTAGGATGTTTTCCTTATTGATTTCAATTCCAAATAAAGCATTTCTAAGGAAAAAAAATGAGTTTGGTCCTTGACTAAATTTGACCAATTTATGCCATCACGAAAACATGCCTATATAATTTTGACCCCCTTAAACCCCACTTTTATATAGTAAAACTGGGGTTTACAGGGGTATACATTATTTTTCTAATCTCTGCTCAAAGACATAGATTGTGTGTACTCGTTAGAACTGCCTCGGCAAGGCGGTTCTAACGAGTACTCACAATCTATGTTTTTGAGCAGAAATATGTAAATTATCAGAATTTTTCATCTGAAAATTTTCATTTTTTGGTGGTAAAAATGTCAGTATATTTGAATAGGCATGTTTTCGTAATGCCGAGTGGACTCTTCTACCTAAGCTCTCTGGATTGATCCATTTTGTAATAGATTGTGCGTTTGTTTAGTATTTATTAATACCATATTTTCTTGAATCTTTATATTTAATGTAAACAATGTAGATCCTGATCAGACACCGCGTTCTGATCTGGGTGTACACTGTTTGCCAGTGTCCCTGTATGGGACTCTGGGCATAAATGGGTAAAATAAATGCTAAGAAACATGACCCATTCGAAAGCAAAGACCACATTATAGAAGGCGACTATAACAGACTTGGCCTTAACCAAATAATATTTTTTGACTAGTATTCAAAAATCTTGAAAGAGATTTTACGAGTACTTTATTTTTCCAACACTTTTCAGCGTGTGGCCTTGAAAATAAATTGTTTACTAATTTATGCCTGGGGTTTTCAACCAATCTATGAAGAGAAACACTGTACATGTATTTATGCAGAATCATCACTACATATAGAACAAAAGAGGAACCGATGTGTGGGTGGTTCAAAAATTATCAGCCTTAAGCTTTAATTTTATTGTTAGAATTCGAATATCATGCATTACGGAAACACGCTTATTCTAATACAGTTGACTCTCGTTATCTCGACCTCGCTTATCTCGAATAACCGCTTATCTCGAAGTGAAAATCTGGTCCCTGCCTAAACATGAAAACCTAATAACAGATTGAAAATATTGTAGAAAAGAGGAGAAATTGCTCCTAAGGAGCAATTTCTCCTCTTTTCAACAATATTTTCAATATATCTCTAACTTCAAAAGTCCAATTACCTATCAGTTTGTTAAATGTGGTTAATCAAATTATTTTTTCCTCAATTCTGCAAACCTGATATGTCGAACTACGGATATCTCGAACTATATCAGAGAGTCCCTTGGAATTCGAGATAACGAGAGTCGACTGTATATAGAAAATTTCACCTCCGGAAAATGAAAACTTTCAGACAAAAACTCTGATATTTTTCATTTTTCATATTTCTGCTCAAAACATAGATTGTGTGTACTCGTTAGAACCGCCTCGCCGAGGCCGTTCTAACGAGAACCCACAATCTATGTTTTGAGCAGAAATAAGAAAAATAATGTATACCCATGTAAACTCCAGTTTTACTATATAAAAGTGGGGTTTAAGGGGGTCAAAATTATATAGGCGTGTTTTCGTGATGATGTTGTTTTCAGTTTGACAGTTTCGTTTCCTATGTCTATGACATTTACTTTGTTAAACACTGGTCTGACACCAACTTCTTTCCATTTCGGAAAGGTCTTCTTGTCATTATAACGGCCATTCGGAAAGACCTGACTTAGCAAACGCTATAGACCAATACGGTGTGTGGGATCAGGGTCTACACTGTTTGTCACCCGTCCAGCCAACAAGACACACCAACAAATAGACTGTCTCAAACTTTAGGACAAATACAGTAATAATTTCGTGTAAATATGGCAATGCCGAATATTTGAGCAAAAGTATGTCAATAATGCATCCAAAATTAGACAAAGGTCAGTCAGATCTTTTTATATGAGAAACCAATTAGTAGTTTCTATGAAAAGAAAGAGAGTGAGAGTCTAACAATGAACACAATCGCAAAACTGAAAACAACTAACATTACGAAAACACGCCTATTCAAATATATTGAGAATTTTACCACCAAAAAATAAAACTTTCAGATGAAAAATTATGGTAGTTCTCAAATTTCTGCTAAGAACATAGATTGTGGGCACTTGTTCTAACGAGTACCCACAATCTATGTTTTTGAGCTGAAATAAGAAACTAAATGTATACCCCTGCAAACCCCAGTTTTATTGTATAAAAGTGGGGTTTAAGAGGGTCAAAACTATATAGGCGTGTTTTCGAGATGAGTGTCGTTTTGTTTGGGACAGACCATCTAGTTTCTGTCAATTAGGCCTCATCAGTGACATTCTTAGAATTTTTCAGAAATCCTGGACACAAATAAAGCAAGTTCCTTTTTCCTGTTATATTGTTAGCATATATTTGATATGAAAAGCATTTTCAAAACTATTGTTCCTTCGTTATTCTCCCGCCCACGCCACCCATTTTCTTTTCAGCGGGCACATGACGTTTATACATCATCGCATCAACGTCGATGCCATATCATGACGTGGATACGACGTTGTTTAAACGATGTGTACCAGCTGGGCTCTTCTTTCTTCCCCACTGCCCTGAACTAATGACTTAATGGAACATGGTTAATGCACAGCTCAGCATGCTGGGTATGACATTTTAAAATATTTTGACATATTTGTCTTATTTTTACCACACAAAATTCTCTTATTTTTCATAAGGAGATAATTTTCATGAAATGTTAAAGCCGATTTTATGGGGAAAAAATAAGAAGTAAATACATCATCAATCTGTTGTCAGCTAAATTTGCCCAAAGTGTTGTTAAGGTTAGATATATATACTGTGCTTAAAAATATAAAGCCGTTCAATATTCAAAAGTACGTTTAGTCGCTTAGAAACAACCAATCTTTTCAAGATGCGACATTTTATTGACATATATGTATACGCAACTTCCGCTTTTTTGTTAAGCCTGTAAGTCTTCAAGGAATAACTGCGTTAAGTTCGAAGATGAGATATGTTATTGGCGTTTATGTATACGCAACTTCCGCTTTTTATTAAGTCTGTAAACATTGGCGTAGCATCGTGTAAAAATACCTGCCTCCAGCGATATACGGACTATGCATACCTAGATCAGATTATGCATAGAAGCGGTCTAGCAAAATTATACAGAAAAAGAGTGTGCCTTCTACATTTATAAAAGGAACTCCGCATGTCATCACGAAAACATACCTATGATAATTTTGACCCCCTTAAACCCCACTTTTATATAGTAAAACTGGGGTTTACAGGGATTATCATTAATTTACTTATTTCTGCTCAAAACATAGATTGTGGGTACTCGTTAGAACCGCCTCGACGAGGCGGTTCTAACGAGTATCCACAATCTATGTTTTGTGCAGAAATTTGAAAAATATCTGAGTTTTTTTATCTGAAAATTTTCAGTTTTTGGAGATAAAATTTTCTATATATTTGAATAGGCGTGTTTTTGTAATGTGCTGAATAAACCCCTGGTATGCGTAGTCTGGTCTGGGCATGCGCAGTTTTCTTTTGTTGAAGACAGGTTTTGTCATGAAGTGGTATGAGCTAGATATATTTTAGCAATGTCAAGAGAAAAGGGGTCCTTGGGGTATATGTGAACGACCAAGATCTGCCAGCCAAGCTGCATGATATGATAAAGGGGTTTTCTATACATGAGTAAGTACTACGTAGAAAAATTGTGTAACCGGACAGAGAGAACCGGATCAGAGGCACAGTCTCATTCGAACCTTCGCTATTCATTGGACACCTATTCCAAAGGCTCGACTCATTTTTATTGATAAAACACAACGAATGACAAAGAAATCGAAGTCGCTCTGGCGTTATTGCTCTTAAAGATTACAGGGTTGGGTAATTTTAAAGATTTATTGATGAAATTAAGTGTATATAAATCGGTAAAGCAAAACACCAAATTAAGTTATGAAATATGTAGAACCTGTTCCAACTTCTGACAAATTATTACGTACAATTACTTTAAAAACGAATATTTAAATATACATATAAGTAAGTAAGGAAGTACCTAAGAAGACTTTCCAAAAAATCTGGATAAAACATGAATAAACCTCATGCCCGGTCCGGTTGCTAAGTAACAATTCTTTAAGTTGCAAACAAAATCTAAGTCTGAGACCCCAAAGAATGAGCAGCTCTGCCGGTTGATGCTAATATAAAACGTATCTGACAGTTCGCTCAGCCAAGCATTAACCAACAGTCACACATCCAGGAGGCCTGGCTGCAGGCATTCTACCGTCTGCATCGCTGATCGTCCTTGAAGGCTGCGGGGCACGCAGACGCAAGCAAACACCTCTTCCTCGTGCAGACTGGCACAGTGGCTTAGTTGCTAGAGCGTCCGCTTTTGACCGGGAGGTTGCGGTTTCGATCCCCAGCCGAGTCATACCAACGACATTAAAAATGGTATTAGCTGCTCTTTCGCTTGGCGCTCAGCATTAAGAAAGTAGAGCTAGGAATCAGAACTGGTAAGCTCAGTGTCAGTATAATGTGACTGAGTGGGATATCATGTGTCTGGGGCATATATTTCAGTGTGGCAGCACTCTAAAGGTGAGCATTGAGCTCCCTGCTACATCCAGACACCGTCGCGATATGACTGAAAGATTGTTGAAAGCGACGTAAAGCCCGAATAAAACAAACAAACTTCCTCGTGCAACATAACCTGATCCCAATCTACGTCATTCCGAAACAATCGATTCATAAATGACAAATGGCAAACCGGGAGCTCTGCTCCCATCAACTTGGTCAATAGAACAACATATTTAATCCATTTATACCCGGTGAACTCTTCTACCATAAGTATTTGGACGGGTCTATTTCCATATAGAGGGTGACTGGCTAGTTTTTTGGGGTTTTTTTAATCAGTAGGTTTCGTAGAAATTCCAGGGTGTAATGCAAACAGTGTAGACCTTGATCAGACGCCGCGTTCTGCGGCATCTGGCCTAGATCTACAGTTTGCCATTGTCCCTTTTATGGGATGTTAGGCATAAATGGGTTAATATATACTTAAAGCCAAAAGTAACTTCACAGCTTATATTTATACGCTTTACTGACTTTTGCTGAGTGAAATTTAAAAACTGTTTTAATGATATTAAAGAATAAGCATTTGTGCATATGATACACAGTTGTTGAGCCTTTTCTGTCAAACAAATTATCAAAAGTGTCTCTCTCAAAACAGAATGGGTCAAAATAAAACGTTACGATATTAATTCACTTTTGGAAGGTCATTGTTCCTTAAATACAGATTTATTTCAGGCGAAAACGCTTTATTCGCTTAGACACGTATTGAAAATTGTTCTTAAATTAACAAAAAAGTCTGCAACATCTATTGCGCGACTTCAGAGCGCGTCGACTTTTATCCAGGAGGCCGTTTGATCGAACTTAACAATGTTTGCAATGGAAATCCTACAGGTAATAGTCATCTATTTTTCATTTGACATGATAAGAACTTTTGCATCTTTTTCTGGTCATACATTCTCTGTAGAGGTCCAAACAAATCGCCGTTTCAAACTTCCATACACTATTGGAGATATGGCTTTTACGAGCAACGAAAGTTTACTATTGTTTTTATTGCAAAGGAGGTAATTTCAATGTGAGGCAAATTTGAGTAATTGCCATTAATTAGCCAGGTAGAACTGAAAAATGTTTTGCAGGGATTTTTTTATCGACAAACAATGGTCTTTCAGATCTTGTATTGAAAATCATGTTCTGCTTTAGAAGTTGTGAGAAAATGTGAAAATACTGTTTTTGATAAAAAGGCAGGTAACTCGAGACTGGAATCACTTACACGAATGATCTCTTTTGAATTCTGTTGCGACTAACTGTGGAAAACAATTCAACTAACTTATTACAACCAAATTGAAGTAGAAACAAAATTATTGGTTTAAACATATTTTATTATCCATATATTACATAACACTATACATTGTAGAACATAAGAAATAGAATCAGAACGAAAGTATGACTACTTATTTAGTTCTTCTCCTTAAACAAAATTATTCATAAATAAAAAGTGACAAGTTACTTTTTGTTTTAAGTATGTAATGTAATTTAAGAAAAATTTATTTAAATGAATTTAAATTAAACACTCAAAAGTAAGATGTTTCAAGTGTATTTAAAAATATACTGAATTGAATATATACATTTCCTACGAAAATGTTTCTGAGACTACTATTATAGGAAAGTATTTGCTAGTTCTGGTAGCAAGAATATGACCCATAGACATAGATAGACATAGAAATTTTATTTTACGTCGAATATTTTTAACATGAACCATCACAAAAACATACCTATATAATTTTGACCCCTTTAAACCCCACTTTTATACAGTAAAACTGGGGTTTACAGAGGTATACATTATTTTTCTTATTTCTGCTCAAAAACATAGATTATGGGTACTCGTTAGAACCGCCTCGGCGAGGCGGTTCTAACGAGTACCCACAATCTATGTTTTGTGCAGAAATATGAAAAATATCAGAATTTTTATCTAAAAAATTTCAGTTTTTGGTGGTGAAATTTTCAACTTATTTGAATAGACGTGTTTTCGTAATGATAAGCCCGGTAGGGCTTTTACTTCGACAAATATTATGTAAGATAACAGAGAAATATAAAATATATAACAACACGGGAAAAAAAACAATATATACATATTACTTATATATGTACACGTTAAGAATACATATCAAAAGAAATTTAGCATAAGAAATACATATCCAGTCAGCATTCTACGTAAATCTATATCGGGCCGTCATCGGCCCGTCAGGGTAGTTGACGGGCCGATGAAGGCCCGATGTAGATTTACGTAGAATGCTAGCTGGGTATCAATACTTTACATTAAGAAAATTAAAAAGCAGTAAAATATTGTACATAAAAGGTTCTAACCAGGCATTATGAAAAGGGGCACTTAGAATAGAAATTTACTTAAAAAACTAATCTAAAAAGTGCAATCGGCAGTGCATACTACGCTCTCTCCGAGAGTGCGCGTTGACAAACTGTCTGATTGCTGAGGGCGCCACCTGGGTCGTTGTCGACGAAACACCCTCAGAGGAACTCAAATTATTTAATTAAATTGAATGCAGCGAAAAGAACCCGATGTAAACAACCTTTGAGCGAAACCGAAAAAAAGACTGGTCAGCCATGGCCCACCAAGCCCTCTAAGGAGCGAAACCGAAAACTAACAAAGGGAGTAAGTAACAGGGTAAACGGAAACTGCATAAAGATGTAAAAGCACAACTAAACAGAACAAAAAGGACACTTCAATATGGGTCCAATCCCAGCGTGACGTGAATCAGTCTCTTGAACTGAGGAAGGGATTCAGCCTTTCTCAACTCATTCGGGAGACTGTTCCAGATTCGAACAGCCTCATAACGAAATGACCTTAACCCATACACTGTGCTACTGAATCGAGATAGAATAGCCTTATTTTCATTCCTGAAATTATAAGAGGAATTCTGTATACAAATCAGATCTTTTATAATTTTGAATACCTCGGTAGCCATTGGCTTCAGCCTTTTTACGTGTAATGGTTCCGTATTTGTTGAAGCTATAAGAGCCTGGATAGATGACGTGAATCATTGTTCATGAACCATAAGGCCCTTTTCTGGACTTTCTCCAACTTATTTGTACTTGATTTACCACAAAAATGCCATACTAGTGGGCAGTAATAAAACTGTGCGACCATACAAGAGTTATAAATAGTCAGTTTACCTTGGTTGGTTAAAAATCTCCCAATCCGCTTTAAAACTCCCAGCTGTTTAGATGCTTTTTGCATATTTCAGATATATGCTCATCAAAACGTAGGAAATCGATGTTTACTCCTAAAAGATTAAAACATTGTCTTCACATTTGAATTCCACCGAATCTATATTGAAAGCTGTCATAGCATCATGAGCATTTACCTATACAGATTGCTTGAAAGTTGCTTGGGTTTGCCTGCATAAAATTGTTAGAAAAACATTCTAAACGACTACTGCTTTCATTTTCCAAAACTTGCTTCAGTATCTCTAGATTCTTATCAATAAAAGAAAGTGTATTGCCATTAGCATTATTGTAGATGGCTGCTTGTTTGGTAAAATGAAATATGTCCTTCAGAAAAAAAGAAATGCCCCCGAGATTGAACCTTGAGAAACACCATTGATGATTTTTTTTTTCCATGTACTGGTATGAGATTCCAGTCTAACCTGCTGTATTATATCACTGAGATAACTGCTCAGGAGTGTAACTGCATCCGGAGACTGTCCGTAAGCCCTCAATTTTTCAATCAAGAGATCATGGTGGAGGCAGTCAAAGGCCTTCGACAGATTCGTCAAGATAGCAGCAGCATGTTGATGACTGTCCAAGGCCCTCTTCCAGTCTTCCAGTAGGCGCAGCAAGGTAGACTGACATCCACAGCCTTTCCGAAAAGCTGCTAAACATGGGTTAAGATATTATTAAAATGTTCAGACATCTGATTATGCATAGTCGGTTCATAAGCTTTAGTTAAAACTGGTAAAACACTAACTAGACGGAAATTTCTTTTGTCCATTGTGTCATTTTTCTTATGAATGGGTACCAATTTGGCTCCTTTCAAACTAGTGGGAAACTGGCATAATCAAAATGCAGTATTTATAAATTAGTGGTCATGCCTTTTATTGACTGTGCAAGTTTTTATGATCTTTGCAGGTATGTTGTCTACCTCTGAATGGGTACCAATTTGGCTCCTTTCAAACTAGTGGGAAACTGGCATAATCGAAATGCAATATTTTATAAATTAGTGGTCATGCCTTTTATCGACTGTGCAAGATTTTATTATCTTTGCAATTATGTTGTCTACCCCTGTAGACATCTTTGGGTCCATGTGTGAAAGAATTTTCTGAACTTCGGATTCAGACACTGGTCTGAAAGAAAATTGTTCAGTATTTGGTGGGGGAGGTGTTTTTTTATAATCTGTATACTGGGATGCTCTTTCATATTTGAGATTGAGATGACCCATTTTTGAAAGGTGCCAAGTACTTGGATGGTCAGTTGTTGTCTGCAAAACTATCTCCCTTTACAAAGTGGCGGCTAACTCCTTCATGCGTCTCCATACACCTGATGTGTTCAAGTTAAGAAGAATTTTCTCCAAGAAATGTGATGCCCACAGGATCATCTACAATATACTAATGAATGATTCTATGTTGGGGATCAAACAAATGACAACATGTATACACTCAATAAAATAAAAAAAATCTAAAAGGTAAAAACAATCTAAAGGAAATGATGAATACATTTGACATTCACTACATATGAAAAAATGTTTTAAAACCAAGTCTCCGATTTTCGTTTTTTTTTTTTTTTTTTTTTTTTTTTTTTTTGTCTTTTGTGTGTAATTTGTTTCCAAAGGCAATCTTTTAGATCCCAGCTAACATTAATTAATAAATCTATAGCGGGTCGTTATCGGCCCGTCAGATACACTGACGGGCCGATAACGGCCCGCTATAGATTTATAAAGAATGCTTACTGGGATTTTCATTTTACTTCACTGCAGCTGGTGTTAAGTATCGTGTGGCGGTCGTAAAACGTCTCCCCATATTTACCATAGTGCACATTAAAATTTTATTACCTTTGGGATCATTTAGCTCATTTTGGTCATTTTAAAAATCGAATACCGTTTAAGCCGGTGCTAGGGGGCGTATGCAGCCTCGCAAACTACATAGCTGCACATGAAGAGTCTCCGATTTTCTCGGTGTGTGTGTGTGTGTGTGTGTGTGTGTTTCAAAAGGTACCTTTTCGGTTTTATTTAAAGCCAAACTGTTTTATGAACATAATGCAATATATGAAATGTAAAATATCATGATAGAAAATGCTCACATTCAGCAGTAGCCACTAAATAATATTGTTATGGATGAACCAACACCAACGTCGCTAAAGAAACGAAGCCAGATGAGAAACTTTATTAGAACTAAAACCATCACACGGTTTTGCAAATCGTTCCAAGCATTTATTTTTATATGACTGGGAGATCATCACGAAAACACACCTATATAATTTTGACCCCCTTAAACCCCACTTTTATATAGTAAAACTGGGGTTTACAGGGGTATACATTATTTTTCTTATTTCTGCTCAAAACATAGATTGTGGGTACTCGTTAGAAACGCCTCGCCGAGGCGGTTCTAACGAGTACCCACAATCTATGTTTTGAGCAGAAAAGTGAAAAAATATCAGATTTTTTTTTATCTGAAAACTTGCTGTTTTTTAATGGTGAAATTTTCTATATATTTGAATAGGCGTGTTTTCGTAATGTAATGTCCAATGCTATTTCTTGAACCTAATTGAAATGTTGGCAAAACAGAGATTAACGTGAATTAAGTGGTCCATCGCCATTTCTATTCTGCGTCCTAGCTGCTAGCTCTGGTTACTAAAACCCGATATCGTCCGGTATTCTATGATATGGGTAAAACCCACTTAGTAATGGACCACCAACCTTGTACTACTGATCGGTATTCCACAGTTCAATGTAAATGTGTCTCTGATTTAATGTGCATCCGTCCCTACGTAGCGGCGGGTCCTTTCATTTCACGTCAACAAAACTTTTCTCACGCTGTCGATAAACTGCCAGAAAAGAGCAAAAAATTTATCAAATCCTATTGACGTGGATTAATTGGTCCATTGTCTCTATAAAGAAAGAACAAAAAATAAATAAACAGTGTGTAATACTAACGATGATAGAAATTCCAGCCAAAACTTGTCAAAAAACGGCTAAAATAACACTTTTTTTTTTTAAGGAAAATCTCTAGAAGGGAGGTAATTTTTTTTAAATGTACTTTTATATTTTTTTCTCGAAAAGGTCGGAAAAAAAGCCGAAAATCACACTTTTCAAAAAAAGAAACTATAGATGTTTTTATTATTATTATTATCATCATCATCATCATTATTTTTATTGGAAAAAACAGGACTTTATGGCATTTATTTTATGAAAAATATTTTAAAAAAATGCCAAAAATTACACTTTTTAAAAACACTATAGAGTTTTTCTTTATTATTATTGTTTTGGGAAAACAAACAATACTTTTGTTGCCTTTTTTTTCCTTTTCTTTTCTTTTCAAACCCAGTATTTTTACTGTTTCAAAAATACCTATAAAAGGAACGGGACCAATTAAGGATACAGTTTGGGTTAAAATATTATTTTTAAGCATTATTTACATTTTTTATCGTATTGTGTTCCTCATTAGAATGTGAAATACATACAAGAACTACAAATTTCTATTTTTAATAATAAAGCTGCTATTTGAAATAAATCTTATTTAACGGTAGTTACTAGTTTGGGTGTCCTTATCAACACTCCCATTAAAATGGCAATGGCTATAAAATTTTCTTTTTGTCAGCTGCTCTTCACCCATAATTACCGCAGAATGACCATATCATTTTATGGCCTTGATGCTGCTGGAATGCTCTGTGGGTGTGGACCAAGGTATAAATAGCTATCTATCATTGTACAACAACCAAGCGGTTCTCAGCTTTTGGTTTCATAGAAGCTGATTATGTGATATGGTTTTGTTTACTAAAAAAAGGTAAGAGAAAAGTCCAGGGAGTGCCACAATTATAAACCGAAGCTCTTCCCAGATACCAAGAGGAAGAGGAAACAGACAAAACCAAACAAGCGCAAATCAAACAAACGTACGAAAAGCACTAAGATTAGCTCTCTCTTCCCCAAGCGAGGTAATCGCAATGCTAAAAGGACTGAAAAACACAAGAACAAAATAGCGCAATGTAAGACATAAAACAAATCGCCTCGTAGAATAAACCACAAAGCAACAAAGAGTAAGACTAACACCGGGACCACCGCCATAGAACGGTCAGTAGAATAACCACCGGGGGGGGGGGGGGTTAAAGCACTTAAACAGCTAGCCAACATCAGCCTAGGTCCCGATGCTACTTTTAATACAGAGATACATAAAAATTCGGTTCGCATAAAGGCTTCCAACTCAGTCAATGCATCAAAACGAAAACATAGAAATCAAATTAATCACAATGATAAACAAAGACGAGTAAATGAAAACCAATAGTTGTTAACACTTATTCATCTTCAGTCTATCCTAAAATTTGGAACTCTTTGGGGTCTTTGCTTTGATACTGGATAAATAATAATGTTGACAATAAACGTCAAAAAGATTGCCTTGGGAAACAAATAATACATTACGGATTAGAAAACGGGATTCTCGGTTTTATTGAGACTCTTCATAAGCAGTAATGAAGTTTGCAACACTACTTACGCCCTCTAGTGTATACATGAGCAGAACTCCATTTTTAAATATACCACAATGTGCCCGAGGATCCCAAAGGAAATGAAATAAAATCTACACTATGGTGATGTACGAGGATACGTTCTACCGCCTACACACGGCACTAATACCAGCTGCAGTGTAGTAAAATAAACGTCAAAAAGATTGCCTTTGGAAACAAAGAACACACTACGGATTAGTAAATGGGAGTCTCTGTTTTACTGAGACTCTTCATAAGCAGTAATGAAGTTTGCAACACTGCTTACGCCAGGCTGCAACAGTATATTTTGCTTACCACGTTTTACTTACTGGATTCAGATGAAAAACAATTAAATCATTAAAACGTAAAATATCTAACCTTTAAAATGATATAAAATGATTTTGTTATTGCTTGGAAAAAGGCTGAAAATGTATAACCATGTTTGGAGTCATTTGGATGACCTGTGTCCTTAATTCACGTCAACAGGATTTGATAAAAACGTGTGACTTTTGGCCTTTTTTTTTAATGATTTTTTTTTCTGGAATTTTTTCCATCGTTAGTATTCCATACCATTTCAAAAAAAATCTTTCCTCTCCCTGTATAGGGAACGGGACCAATTAATTCGGTAGTAAGTTTGATTTCGGCCTTTTTCAATGTTTTATCTGGAATTTTTCCCATCATTAGTTTTCCAAACTGTTTCAATTCTTTTTGCTTTCCTTATATAGGAGACGGGACCAATTAATTAACGACATCACGATTAGGTGAAAAACGTGTGATTTGGAGCTTTTCTGTGTTTTTCTGGAACTTTTTTCCATCGTTAGTATTCAACACTGATTCAAAAAAGTTTGCTCTCCATATATAGGGAACGGGTCAAATTAATTCACATCAACAGGATTTGGTAAATAAAGCATATGATTTCTTTCCCCCTTTTTAATGATTCTCTGAAAATATCTCCATCATTATTATTCCACACTGTTTTTTTTTTTTTTTTTTTGGGGGGGGGGGGGGTTGTTGTTTTTTATGGGGTTTTTTTTTGCTACCCTATATAGGGGCGGATCAAATGATCCATGTCAACATTATTTGGTAAAAAACGTGTGGCTTTTGGCCTTTGTTAATTAGATTTCTGGATTTTTTTTCTTGCGTAAGTATTCTACACGGTTTCAAAACTTGTTTGCTCTCCCTAGATAGGAGGCGGGACCAATTCACGGCAACAGGATTTGTTAAGAAACATGTGATTTTGGCTTTTTATTTATTTATTTATTTATTTATTTTTCTGTATGTTTTCCATATTTTTTCAAAAATATTTTTGACCAATTAATTAACGTAAAAAATGTGATTTTTGGACTTTCTTTATTTTTCTGGAATACTTTTCCATCGCTAGTTTCATTGTTTTTTTTTTTGTTGTTGTTGTTGTTGTTTTTTTTGTTTGTTTTTTGTGTGTGTTTTTTTTTGTTTTTTTTTTTTTTTTGTTTTGTTTTTTTTTTTGTTTGTTTGTTTTTTGTTTTTGTTTTTTGTTGTATTGTGGGGGTTTTTTTCTTTTTTTTTTTTTTCTTTTTTTTTTTTTTGTTTTGTTTGTTTGTTTGTGTTTGTTTGTTTGTTTGTTTTTTGTGTGTGTGTATGTGTGTGTGTGTGTGTGTGTGTGTGTGTGTGTGTATGTGTGTTTTGGTTTTTTTTGTTGTTTGTTTTTTTGTTGTTGATGTTTTTTGTTGTTGTTTTTTTGTTTGTTTTTTTTCATGTGGAGTGGGGGTTGCTCTTCCCAAACAGGGGAACAGACGACCAATTAATTCACGTTAACAAGATTTTTATAATTATTATTATTATGTGTCTTTTGTGGTTTTTTTGGGGGGGGGGTTTGTGTGTGTGTTTTTTTTTTTTTTTTTTTTTTTTTTTTTCTGGCATTTTTCAACTGTTAGTCTTCCACACTGTTTGGCCATTTAGTTCACGTCACCAGGATTGGTAAAACATGGGATTTTCCTAGTGTTTTGTTTTTGACAGTCCCGTGCTAAAATGTCAGCAGGATAGTGTGGAATACTAACGTAGGTCAAGTTAAGAAAATGGGTTATTTTAAAATGAATTTATTAAAAAGAATCTGTTGTCATGTCTGATATCTACATTAATGTGGAAACAATGCAACAAGTTTTGTTGACGTGAATTATAAGGATCCGCCGCTATGTAGGGACGGAGCCACAATTAAGAAAAAACAGTACTTTTATAAGAAAAAAACTAGCACGTTGCTAATCTAGAGAAATTTGAAAACATTGCGACAATTCTTGTTGATATGAATTAAAAGAGCCCGCCGCCATATACACACATTCAACAATTTTACAGCAATATTAATCAAGCGTTCTCAATAAAATTTGGTGAAGATTAGTTAACAACATTTTACTAGTAAAAAAATACGTTTGCATTCGTAGGGTCGGGGCTCAGACTCTATGATGGCCCCGATTTAAAACTACTAATTTACATGATCTGTTCCGGAGCGTTTTATATCGGTTTCTCGGTCTACCGGGGTTCAACTGGTAGTTTTCTTTTGTTGACCATAATGATTCATTAGTGTGTTGAAAACCTCCAAGCCGACCGAAAAAAATATATGTTTTTTTTCCACAACGGGAGTTGAGGGCGAGGGTTCGGATCCCGTAAAGTTAGCTTAAGTCCGCCCCTCACCCCCATCCCCGCCCCGACCCCATTACAAATATATGTTCGATCCACATAAAGGGTCTCTACCTCATCCGTGAAACATCACAGTGAACACATATAACCACAAACACTATGATTAAACAAAACAAAGGCTCAGTGGCGGTCTGGAGCCAGAGAAACGAGAAAATTAAAAACAGGACCACGATTGGCCCAATCGCAGATATTGATAGTCAGGCACTAACCGTCTGAAACAGATTGAGGAGGGAGCCGTCATTTAGTCTTCTACAAGACATGTTTATTGATTCCATAGAAGTAAACTGATGTTGGCGTTCCATGCAGATAGCTGGAGTCCACAATTATTTATTCAGTATGAAACATGGTCTAAAAGCATACTACCATACAGGCGCCAAATGCTGCATCATTTGTGTTGCATCAAGGCGATTATGTACATAACAAAGGCCAGCCTACACATAGACCATTGGAAGTCGTTTGTTGTTCACCTGGGCCCAGGGCCCAGTTGTTCAAAGCGTCGTTAGCTTAACGAGCTCGTTAAGGGTCATTTCGTTAACTGTTTTAGCAGATTCAATATACAATATTCTGATATTTTTTGCTGAAAAAATGTGAGTAGCTTTTGCACTGCAAAAGCTACTCACATTTTTTCAGCAAAAAATTTCAGCATATTTGGGTATCACTCGATGTAAGTTTTAACGAATCGTTAACTAACGACATTGTTAGCTTTGAACAACTGGGCCCTGGAGAAAGACAAACAGGATATTATGGCAGAAACTGAAAACTACGATGCTACTGCGTAGATGCGCAGGATGGCGTAAGGCTTTGCTTTACCGGCGTGCACAGAAGATCCCTTTTTGCTTTACACAGCCTAATTTACCAATAGCTGTTCAGTCTTTATACAACGTCTTCAGCATAGCAACGGCCCGTCCAAAAGGCACTTAATCATCAGAAAATGCACCTTATATTATGTGCGCTAACGATGACTCAGATCAGCCTGTGCATTCGTGGAGGCTCAGCAGAGACCATACTTTATGTTTGTCAAAAGTAAAAGATTCAATGCTTGTGCAATCGGACAGTGAATACTATAAACAGACTGCTCGGATACATAGATTGATATAAGTTTTCGCCGGGCGCACATGCTAAAAGGTACATTTTCTCAAACTGTGACCAAATGATACATTCTGAACAAGTGGCCTTTCAACTTGAAAATTCGTTAATCAGAGTAAAATGTCTATATAAGATTGTTTCGCAATGTTTACATCTAAATCAATCAAGAGGCTGGGAACTAATCATATCATGTTGATGAAAAACTAACTTGTTTGAATAAGAGCGAATAACTTTGATTGATTAAGTGTCTACTTAATAGCATAGGCTAGAGTCGCTTTCCAAATTAACTAAAGTTACTGATATCGCTTGGTTTAAATGGTTAGTTTCTTTCCAAAAATGTACGCTACTG
Source organism: Anodontia alba (assembly GCA_964016985.1). Taxonomy (NCBI): domain Eukaryota; kingdom Metazoa; phylum Mollusca; class Bivalvia; order Lucinida; family Lucinidae; genus Anodontia; species Anodontia alba. The sequence goes on along the minus strand of OZ024826.1, from coordinate 30,941,023 downwards.
TGAGAACAGAGATTTGTTGTTCATAATCAAATCATGTATTAAAATAACACAAAGCTGAAGCATGCAAGCGTATACATGTTTAACCCTATCACCGGTTTGTAACAATACATGAATTAGGAATGCAAATCAAAGGCATAAAGATTCAACGTCTTTGCATTTATAAAGGACTTCAGCTTTACAATTTGCGATCTCCTTCAGCCCAGCAAGCAGTCTTTATAAATCTATAGCGGACCGTAACCGGCCCGTCAGCTACCCTGACGGGCCGATGACGGCCCGCTGTAGATTTATGTAGAATGCTTACTGGGTGATTGTTTGTTCTATGATACCTTGTCAATACGATGGAACCGGGGCTGAAGTGGTCTACTGTATTTACCAGACATATTCCAACAGACATGTCTGAGCATTCAGAATAGATACAAAGTATCCTAAGGAGCATTTTGGCCAGAGACTGCACAGTTTGTTATTCAGTCAGCAATTCATTACGAAAATACGCTTATTCATATATACAGTGGAACTTCGATAATTCAAAATCCAAGGGACCAAACAGTTTTGTTTGAATTATTGAGACTTTGACTAATTGAGGGTTAAAATGCATACATATACTTCAGTCGGGACTTCAAAATGATTTTGAATTATTGTGAAATTTGAATTATTGGAGTTTGAATTATCGAGATTCTGCTGTATTGAAGATTTCACCACCAAAAGCTATAAGTTCTGATAGTTTTAAAATTTCTGCTCAAAAACAAAGATTGTGGGTACTCGTTAGAACCGCCTAAGCGAGGCGTTCTAACGAACACCCAGAACCTATGTTTTAGATCAGAAATAAGAAAAAAATAATGTATACCCCTGTAAACCCCAGTTTTCATTTACTCTTGCACACAGTAGAATTAGCGATGAGTACTCGTCTTTGTTTATCATAGTGATTAATTTGATTTTTATGTATTCACTTTGATGCCTTGACTGAGTTGGGACCCTTTACGCGAACCAATTTTTTTATGAATTTCAGTATTGAGGGTAGCATCGAGACCCAGGGTGAAGTTGACCGGCTGTAAAAGTGCTTTAAACCCCCCGGTGGTTTATTCTACTTACCGTTCTATGGCGGTGGTCCCTGTGTTAGTCTTAGTTACTCTAATACAAGAACTTGGTAGTAGCAAAACAATTGAACGGATTCCTACTGACGAGAGATCTATTGTTAATACCTATTCTATCGATATTGCTGCTAAAAGAAAGGTAAGAGAAAAGTCCAGGGAGTGCCACAATCACAAACCGCAGCCCTTCCCAGACACCAAGAGGAAGAGGAAACCGACAACTCCAAACAAGCACAAATCGAACAAATGTACGGAAAGCACTAAGATTAGCTCTCTCTTCCCCAAGTGAGGTAAGCGCAATGCTAAAAGGACTGAAAACACAAGAACAAAAAGACACAAGGTAAGACATAAAACAAATCACCTCGTAGAATAAACCACAAAGCAACAAATAAGTTAAGCTAAGTTTGCAGTGAGTATTAAAGAAAAACAAGACATACTTCCTATGTTATACTGGTTACCGAAACTTCATAAACGACCTTATAAAGCACGTTTCATTGCTAGTTCTAGTTCATGTACGACTACTGGTTTGTCCAAACTGCTAACTTCATGCCTTACTGCTGTTAAAAACATTGGATTAGATACTATGATATTGTTTACGAAAGGGTCGAAATTAACTATTTTTGGTCAATTAAAAATTCCAATAAGTTCTCAATAAATTCAAATCTACAAACTTTAAGGCCCGCCGTGGTTCAACTATTGGTTTTCATTTACTCTGGCATACAGTAGAATTAGCCATGAGTACTCGTCTTTGTTTATTATAGTGATTAATTTGATTTTTGTGTTTTCGCTTTGATGCATTGACTGAGTTGGGAGCTTTTATGCGAACCGAATTTTTATGTGTTTCTGTATTAAGAGTAGCATCGGGACCCAGGATGTTCTTTGTTTCCAAAAACAATCATTTTAACGTTTATTTTACTACACTGCTGCTTGTGTCAGTGCCGTGTGGCGGCAGTAGAACGTACTTCACCATAGTGCAGGTTATATTTTCATTTCCTTTGGGTTCATATAGCCAATTGTGGTATCTTTGAAAATGGGGTTCTGCTCATGTATATGCTAAAGGGCGTAAGCAGTGTTGCAAACTTCTTTACTGCTTATGGAGAGTCTCAATAAAACCGAGACTCCCATTTTCTAATCCGTAATGTGTTTTTTGTTTCCTAAAGCAATCTTTTTGACGTTTATTTCTACATAAACTAATCCCTCGAATATATGACTTAAAACACAATGGTGCTTGTTAATGATGTTCTGAATGTATTTTTTTTTTCGTCCGAACAACAGATATCTTTCTACATTAAAAACAGATTTGTCCACACAAGAGACCATTTGTTAATTTCGTTTGTAAAATGTATTTTTGATAAATGGATTAAATAACCGACATCTTAATTTGTGAATGAAATTAAGTTCTTGCAACACGTATGCCTACATATACCATTTGCTCAACTTTTATGATAAGTCAGATTTGTTAAAACATCAATATATTCGCTAAATGTTATAAGCTTACTACAATGGGATAAGTTTCCTACATTGTGTGGGTTACTGAAGCTCCGTAATAAGGCATATTAAGCACGCTTCGTCGCAAATTCTAGTTGAGGACTGAAGTCTAAGAATAAGTTATCTGTCTTACTACTATTTGTAAACGTAATTAAATTCTGTGATACAGTATATAAAAGAACTGGGCCCAATTGTTCAAAGCTAACGATGTCGTTAATTAACGATTTGTTAAAATTTACATCGAGTGATACGCAAATATGCTGAAATTTTTTGCTGAAAAAATGTGAGTAGCTTTTGCACTGCAAAAGCTACTCACATTTTTTCAGCAAAAAATATCAGAATATTGTGTATTGAATCCGCTAAAACAGATAACGAAATGACCCTTAACGAGCTCGTTAAGCTAACGACGCTTTGAACAACCGGGCCCTGGTAAAAATCTTCTTTTTGTCAATGAGGTTTTAAATGATCTCAGTTCTATATACGTCTGTGCCAATTTGTCTACCTATGCTTGGTTTACATCACGAAAACATACCTATATAATTTTGACCCCCTTAAACCCCACTTTTATATAGTAAAACTGGGGTTCACAGGGGTATACATTATTTTTCTTATTTCTGCTCAAAAACATAGACTGTGGGTACTCGTTAGAACCGCCTCGGCGAGGCGGTTCTAACGAGTACCCACAATCTCTGTTTTAAGCAGAAGTATGAAAAATATCAAAGTTTTTTATCTTAATTTCTCAGGGTTTTTTTAGGTGAAATTTTGTATATATTTGAATAGGCATGTTTTCGTAATGTAGTGTTTATATTACATTTTCATCATAAACTGATTAAAGATAAACTTCTGAACTCAATTAAAAGAACGTTCATAAGAATATGTTCTCTCGTTATCTTGCTTGAAATAAAAATGTGCTGGCTGGTCTGGATCTTCGTTGTTCGCATTTGTTCCAAGGTCCCTTTTCTCAGCCGCCGGCCCACATGTCTTTCAGCCTTGATTCGGTAACTTGATTTAAACATATCTGAAAACATTATTACAAACATGCATTTTGCATCCTCACAATAAAAGTTAAGACATCAAAACTAGAGCAATATTTAGTTCTTCACCGCATTACGAAAACACTGTGTTGACTGGGCCGTAACACCTCAACACAAACAAACAAGCGAAAACACGCCTATTCAAATATATTGAAATTTTTACACTTTGAAAATTTTCAGATAAATCATTCTGATATTTTTCATAATTCTGCTCAAAACATAGAATGTAGGTACTCGTTAAAACCGCCTCGGCGAGGCGGTCTTAATGAGTACCACACTATGTTTTTAGCAGAAATAAGACAATGTATAGCTCTGTAAACCCCAGTTTTACTATATAAAAGTTTGGTTTAAGGGGTTCAAAATTTCATAGGCATGTTTTCGTGATGGGCATCAAAAGTAAGCTGTGTTTTTTTGTGACGGTGAACTTTCCTGGCCAGCCCACATGTGTTTTGCACCATTTTAATAAATCATTTATACTAGAAGTACGTGTATATTTACTGAATAGTTTTGAAATGCATTAATCTCCTTTCAACACCCGAAGTACACTATCGTTGTCCAATTTCTTGAACCCAAGTCTTACAATATATAAATTCACTAAACTTATTATTCCTCATAAACCACTCGGTCGATATCTCTGCTGGTGGATGATTCGTTCGTCCCCGAGGATATCATCAGCTCAGTATCAGTTCCTCAGTGCTGATGTTGATACTGCGGTGTTAACGTCATACTTAAGTACTGAATTAAGTAACTATTTTATACCTAAATATTTGATATAGTAAAAATTAAAAAATTTTCTAAAACTAAGACTGACTTGTAAAAATGACATTTATCTTAGCGGGTTCGGAATCCACTTTTTTTACGCTTATTTTGCTTTCTGTGTGTCTTGCTGCTTGCCAAGACATGCGCATCATACGTTTCATTTGCAAACTTTTGGGGTTTAGCCATACTGATGAAGTTTAAATAACTGAAAGGCCTCTATGGCACTAAATTAGGTATAGTTAAGCTCATATTATATCATGAACAGACTCAGTTAAACCAAGTCTATTATTTTCTACGTTTTGTTTTATTTTTATATTTCCTCGTATATATATTTGTTTTGCGCGCAGCAGTTGTCGAGAAGTTCTTGTGTGGAGGTCTCCCCCATGCTTAATGTGTTGATTTTAAACTGCATGTCTTTTGGGACTGTTGGCCCCTAGTATTGGGTCAATGCATCACAAGTGGAAAGAACGTTCCTCTTGAGGCTCTGCTAATGGGCATGAGATATTTTACAGTTTTCATTGTTTTTTTTTATCGCAGTTTGGTGCAAATTAATTCGGAGGGTATACTGCATTCGATACTGAACTTCTCCTTCCTGAAAGCCGCGCAATTTGTTGTCATATTGTATAAGAACGTGTTGACTCTGGCTAACTGAAACAATGATCTTGTTCGGAGAAGAACTGTTAACCTTAACAACTGTCAAGATAGATTCTGAAAAAAAATTAATTCTTTGGAAGCAAAAAAACACCTCAAACTAACAAAAATAGCGGACTTGGTTTTATGGATTCTGTTCATCAATATAAATTATCTTGCAACACTGCATGAACGATATTCCATTTTCGAATAAATCAAAATGAGCTTATATGCAAATTCTAAGAGAGAATATCAACCACATTCAAGTTCAATACGGGTGGGCGTTTCGCAGCCGCAACACGCCGCGTTATACCAGCAGTAGTGAAGATTAATTTATTTGAAAAAATGCATCCTTTGGACGCAAGGAGCACATCTAATAAACGAAAATAGCAAACTTGGTTCTAGTGAATCTCTTCATCAACAGCAATATACCATACAACACCGGTCACGCCTACTATCCCCGAATTGAGTGATATTCAAGCTTTGAATAATAGTTATTCCAAATGAACTCGGTTTTTCCAAAGAAATATAAATTCGTGTAAGCTAGAGTCATAACGAGTATTTAGAGTATTTTAGATCTTTCCGTTGGAGGTTGCATTTGCTTTCATCACGAAAACATGCCTATATAATTTTGACCCCCTTAAACCCCACTTTTATATAGTAAAACTGGGGTTTATAGGGGTATACATTAGTTTTCTTATTTTGCTAAAAAAAACATAGATTGTGAGTATTCGTTAGAATCGCCTCGGCGATGCGGTTCTAACGAGTACTCACAATCTATGTTTTGAGCAAAAATAGAAAAAAAATGTCAGATTGTTTATCTGAAAACTTTCAGTTTTTTGGTAGCCTAGTGAAATTTTCAATTTATTTGAATAGGCATGTTTTTGTAATGTCAGCTGATACATGTAAATGGGTCAGCTGTTTGGTAGATATGTACGTGCAACTACAAAACACTTACCAGAATACTAAAACGGACCATCATTGTAAAGAATAACTAATAAATAAATATAGATTATTCTTTAGAGTAAACGCTTTTACTAAACAAATCCATTATGCTACCGGAGCATATATATAAAATATGGTGATGGAATGGCAATTAGTGTAAATAATTTCAGAAAAGAGTGACGGTTGTGAAGCAGTGAACACACCAATGAAATGAAAATAGCAGACAGTGTTATTGTGTCTGTTCTGGAGCAGCACTGCGATAAACAACGCTGCTCGTGCCCACATCACGAAACCATGCCTATACAATTTTGACCCCCTTAAACCCCACTTTTATATAGTAAAACTGGGGTATACATTATTTTTCTTATTTCTGCTCAAACACATAGATTGTGGGTACCCGTTAGAACCGCCTCGTCGAGGCGGTTCTAACGAGTACCCACAATCTATGTTTGGATCAGAAATATGTAAAATATAGGATTTTTTTTATCTGAAAATTTTCATTTTTTTTGGCTGGTAAAAATTTCAGTATATTTGAATAGGCATGTTTTCGTAATGTTATTGTGTCTGTTCTGGAGCAGCACTGCGATAAACAACGCTGCTCGTGCCCATTAGCACAGACTTCAGCTGCTGTTCTTTCAGGCTTACTCAAACTAAGCTAATAAGCTCCATTACGAAAACACGCCCATTCAATATAATGGCACTTTTCATGGCTGCAAAAACGAAACGTTTCAGATCAAAAACTGTGATCTTTTTGTTATTTTTGCTCGAAACAGAGATTGTGGGTACTCGTTAGAACCGCCTTATCGAGACGGTTCTAACGGGTATTCCATTACGAAAACAAGCCTATACAACTATATTGAAAATTTTACCACAAAAAATGAAAATTTTCAGATAAAAAATTCTGATATTTTTCATATTTCTGCACAAAACATAGATTGTGGGTACTCGTTAGAACCGCCTCGACGAGGCGGTTCTAACGAGAACCCACAATCTATCTTTTTGAGCAGAAATAAGAAAAATAATGTATACCCCTGTAAACCCCAGTTTTACTATATAAAAGTGGGGTTTAAGGGAGTCAAAATAATATAGGCATGTTTTCGTGATGATTTGCTTGAAACAGAGATTGTTGGTACTCGTTAGAACCGTCTTATCGAGATGGTTCTAACGGGTATTCACAATCTATGTTTTAAAGCAGAAATCAGAAAAATAATCTATACCCCTGCGAACCCCTTTTTTTCTTTATAAAAAGTGGGGTTTGAGGGGGACAAAATCACATAGACATGTTTTCGCGACATCAGTGAGCCCAAAAGACTAGAATGTATAAACAAAAATGAAGGACGGTGAGATTTTATACGGCCACTTCACAGCACTTTACACAAGGTTCAGAATAATATAAAGTTATATAAAGTAGTAGTGAAAAGATGAATATTTTGGAAGCAGTGGACACAGCAGTAGACTGTGATTTATCGTGTCTTTTTAAAGGTGACGTTTCGCACAAGTAAAACTAGTTTTAGACCCACCCCTAATATGCGTAATAGTTTCCTGCTGACCATTCGATGGCATTTAGTTAGATGCATTTTTCTTTGTCTGTGCGTCCGTGGTTTCATACGTTGCGTTTGTTTTGTCACTCATTACGAAAAGAGCGCCTATTCAAATATATTGAAAGTTTCACCACTAAAAATCTGTATGTTTTCATCTTTCTGCTAAAAACATAAATTGTGGGTACTCGTTAGAACCGCCTTGTCGAGGCGGTTCAGCAGAAATAGGAAAAATAATGTATACACCTGTAAACCCCAGTTTTACTATATATATATATATATATATATATATATATATATATATTATATATATATATATATATATATATATATATATATATATATATATATATATATATATATATATATATATATATATATATATGACTAAAATGGTCAAGTTGCATATGCGCTTATTTGTCGTTTTCATCGGTATCAGCCAAGTTCTCTACTTCTGATAATTCGTATGTCAGTTTGAAGGACGTGATTTAAAATTATTTGATTGGGTAACTGCATGATAACTTCGACAGGGTTAAAATTGTAAACACCAATTGGCTCGACCGGAATAATCTATTGAACAAACTATGAAGAATCATGCCAAGAGATCGAATATGCATATGACACTGTAAATCAAATTTGTAATCATTGGTAGTGCATGGTGTTTGCAGCGGATTAAAAAAATACTGAAATAATCATATTTATGCAATGTAGTATTGCATTCATCCAATTAATCATAAACGATGACAGGGTGTTTAGGCAATATTTCATTTGATAAAGCCTCTAAAGAATATTGTAAATACCATAAAACCCCTAAGTATCGGGGCATATAAGCCTGAGTAAACTGTGTAGACCCAGACCAGATGCCTTAATACAGGGTCTACAGTATTTGCCATTCATCCAGCAGCAGAATTCAACCCATTTATGCCTGAATATTTCCAATAGGCTCTCTCATCATGAACTTTGGAAGGGTTCATTGTATGGTCGAAGGGGTGTTATATAGAAATCGTTATATACCTTTTATCACTGAAACTTTCAAATGTTATTGCAAACAGTGTAGATCCTGATCAGACGCCGCGTTTTGCGGCGTCTGATCTGGGTCTACACTGCTTGCCAATGTCCCCTTTATGGGACGCTAGGCATAAATGGGTTAAAATAGACTTGTTCAAACTTTACAGCCCGTATGTTAATGAGTCAAGATGTTTAGGGTCAATTTGGTATTTTGTATTCAGATTCATTCTGCAAGGAGGGATCCTTTAAAAGGAAAAACATAAAATAAATGAAAACAACAGATTCCGTTTTATTGACTCTGTTCATGAACTATAACGTAACCTGCAATCGCAATACAATGTTGAAACTTTAACAGTCTATATGCTATATCGTTAGCTAGTTTAGTGACATTTTTTTTCTCTATTTTTCCCAGAATATATGACGCCATTTCGTTCAAATTGTCTCTCTGCGGAGATTATTTAAATGAATTTTTAAGAAGACTATTTGAATGAAATATCAAACATTTGTTTTATTTTAAAAACGTAACTAATTTTAAAGTTTTCGGCTTTGGTCTATAGTCAGCAGATTAACTGTCTTGCTTGCACAAAGATAGGCTCCGCCCCTAGTCAGTGGGCGGATGAAGAAACAAAGCCTTATTATATAAAAGTATTTCCGTGATTTTAAACATATTCATGAAACGAAAGGTAACATTTGTTCAGAATTCAGTCCCCTCCCCGACCTCCCCGCCTCTCTCCCTCTCTCTCTCTCTCTCTCTCTCTCTCTCTCTCTCTCTTTCTAGAAGTATATCGCTGTCTTTTTCTCACTCATACATACAAACACAATTCCCAACATTTTATAGTAAAAAGAGGAAATCTGGGCAGAGAGTCAGAAATTATGAAGATGTTTATGTGCTGAAAACTCATCGCATTGAGTAAGATCCCAGCTAGCATCCTTCATAAATCTACAGCGGGCATTCATCGGCCTGCTTACTGGGATTGTATTAACACACAGCATAGTCAACGCAGTATTCGGCGTGTGTGACTGTGAATTTTGTCAAAATCATAAATAGGCAATCCAACACTTCGAACTGCACAGTAAGATTGATACATTAAAACTTTCTGTTCCAATAAAACTTCCATCTCTATAGAAGTGAATACAAAAATGTTCAATATAGTACAGAAACTCATCAGGGATTAAAAACGTTTCTTAGAAGTATCTTGTAATGATAGTTATTTTTAAATTTTACATACCGGCTTTATTTTCTTTTATCGTCTCCTTCTGTCTGTGTGTGTGTGTGTGTGTGTGTGTGTGTGTGTGTGTGTGTGTGTGTGTGTGTGTGTGTGTGTGTGTGTGTGTTTTGTTGTTTGTTAGACTTTTGTTTGTTTTTGTTGTTGTTGTTTTGTTTGTTTGTTTTTTTTGTTTTTTTTTGTTGTTGTTTTTTTTTGTTGTTGTTTTTTTTTGTTGTTGTTTTTTTTTTGTTGTTGTTGTTTTTTTTTTTTTTTTTTTTTTTTTTTTTGCTGTTTTACAACTACAATATCGAAGATATGGTGGAATAACGTTTCACTAGTTTAGAGACATGGAACAGAAACAAACATCAAATATCAAACATTACGAGATAGATATCGTTTTCTTCATTTTAATTATCTACGCCAGATACTTGTTTTTACGAATGCATGTGATATTATATTAATATGTACGCTGTTTGTAAAAGTGCAAACATTTACTCGTATTATTAGTATTTACATATTATGTAATAAAGCACTTCATATCAGCATGCATATCTGTCTCACTCTTTATATAGCTTGCCTGTACTCAGTTCAACTTTTGTAATCGGGAACGGATACCATAAGCATATTGTTTTCATTCCAATTCTTTAAAACCACGTTTTTGTGTATAATGTTTGTTGAGACTTGCACATTACTTAAACATGCCTATTCAAATAGTTTGAAAATTTCACCACCAAAAACTGAAAGTTTTCAGATAAAAATTCTGATATTTTTCATATTTCTGCTCAAAACATAGATTGTGGGTACTCGTTAGAACCGCCTCGTCGAGGCGGTTCTAACGAGTACCCACAATCTATGTTTTTGAGCAGAAATAAGAAAATAATGTATACCCCTGTAAGCCCCAGTTTTACTATATAAAAGTGGGGTTTAAGGGTGTCAAAATTATAAAGATATGTTTTCGTGATGATGTCCAATGAATCTCTGAGTAAAATATGTTCAAAGCAATAAAGCAATCTCTATATGTGTTGGCCCACAATTTCATGGATATATTTCTTATATTGTGTAATGTTTAATTGTTAACATGCAGTTTAACCAGTATATCAGTACAATCATAAGGTATTATTCTTCGTTTCTTCTGCCATTTAGTGTTGTTGAAAATTTGTTGTGGGTGAGTATATTGCACGAAGTGGCGCCAATTTCCTTTAACTTTGTCGTAAAGAAACGGAGCGCAAAAAGGCCATTTTACCGTTTGCATAGTTCGAATATGCCAAAGATGTTTTTTTTTCGGAACTCTTTGGCGAACTTATTACATTGTGTTGGCTCACAACTCATCTAAATGAGAAATCGCCCACAATTGAAATGATTGGCGGTACCCAGAGTTGGCGTCAATTCGTCACTGCTTGCATTGACTAGACTATTAATTGGATGGTCCGTCATTTCTGATGATTAATGGTAATCAGGCAATATTGTGTTTAACGAAAATATATCAGTTTAACTTGTGTAGAAGTTTCCTATCCTTCACCGTTGTATGCGCTTTAAGTAATTACAAGTTTCAATAACTTTAAGAATCGGACCATAGAAAAACGTGCTGTGTGTCATAAGCAACCTACAAATGCCCATGCAATCCGTTAAATTCCAAAGCCGCTCGTAAATCACACAGAAAATGTATAATTTGTGACTTGTAGGCATTGAGAGTGAAGGTCTGACTAGACTGCACAAGATGACGTTAGCCTGAATTGCTCCCGTATAGCGAAGTTTTAGCTGAGCCATATAAAAATGTGCCTTCTGGGCATTTGCGGGCAGCGAAGGCACAGACCAGTCTGCGCATCTGATCAGTGTCTTTGTTGTCCCCTTTTTGGATCATTGGATACAGAAAAATATGAAGCAAATACATTACCAGATTTTGGGGCTTTGCAGGCTGATCTGTGTCTTTGCTGTTGACATATGCCCTGGAGACACCATTTCTCACGAATTGGTTTATTGGTTTTCATGTGGAACGACTCAATCATCACAGTTTTGGCAAGGCTGTTGGTAAGCAGTCAAATGTATGGCCATAGACGAGCCACTTTGGTGTTGGAATTTTAACCTTTACCACACTCATGGATAATTCAGCAGACGAAAAATTGATAACATCTTTCTTATTTTTTCATAAAAAACAGGATTTGACATTTCATGCAAATTATCTCCATTGGAGATAATTTGCATGAAATGTCAAAACCTGTTTACTGCGAAAAATAAGCAAATATTTCACTTTGTCTACGTCAGAAAATTTTACCCAGAGTGCTCAGCGTTACGCCATTATGTCAAAGCCATCTAACAGACACTTAATCAATCAATGTTATTTCTCTACATAGAAACAAGTTAACGATTTATCAGAAGCAAACGGCCAGCTTTTTACCCTTTCGATTGATTTACATGTAAAGTTAGACAAACAGTCTTATGCAATCTATGCACTTTGATTAATGAACAAGAAGTTGAATATTTAAGTCCTTCTAAATAAATCATTTGTTTTTCGGGTTTTCCTTGCACTGGTTCAAACATGCAATGCCTATTAATGCATAGCTTGCTGCGTAACAACTTCAGCGAAATTGGTTTACGACCCGTCCCAACAGTAGTTTTCCAAGGCGGTTCTTCTTTCCTTGCACACCAGATAAGATTATCCTGGATTTGACCCTGAGATAGAAATTGCTATCATACTCCGTTTATCCTACCGGGGGTAAGATAAAAAAAATCGAGAATTCTCACGTGTTTGATATGCACTGGTTGTAATGGCCGTCACGTACGCCATCGTTAAGGTTTTCGTCACTGAACGTAATGACGTCATTGAACGCCATAGTAATGTTATCATAATATGGCGGACGTCAGCAATCGAAGTGAATGCGTTATTAAAATATCTACGCTCAGAAATGAAAGGTGTGCAAGAAAAAAAAAACTTATTATGGGTGTGAGGGGTAGATAGAAAAAATCCGTCCCTCGCGATCAGTCAGGCATCACGCGGCAATCCTCGCGATGCCAGACAGTGATCCTCTGGAACAGATTTTTCTATCTCCCCCTCACACCAATGATAGATCCTAATATTCCTCATGCGTCGGTGGTTTCAAGTGTGACGTTTGATTGGCCACTGTTTGTTCCTCATATCTACAGTTTTTTGTTTTTATTTTCTTTTTTTCTTTTTTTTTTTTTTTTTTTTTTTTTTTTTTTTTTTTTTTTTTGTGCCACGGAATATTGTGCCTTAATGTTGTGGCATTTCATTACGAAAAAACGCCTATTTAAATATATTGAAAATTTCACCACAAAGACTGAAAGTTTTCAGATAAAATTTCTGATATTTCTCGTATTTCGGCTCAAAACATAGGTTGTGGGTACTCGTTAGAACCGCCTCACCGAACGGTTCTAACAAGTACACACAATCTATATTTTAAGCAGAAATAAGACAAATAATGTATACCCCTGTAAACCCCAGTTTTACTATATGAAAGTGGGGTTAAAGGGGGTCAAATTTATATAGGCATGTTTTCGTGAAGTCTGGATAATTAACGTATTTTTCAAGCAAACTGTCTCCTCTGGAGCTGAATTTTCCCAGAGAGTGGGAAAGGTGAAAGGTATTCATTCATGCGGTAATTACGATGCAGTTACTTAAGTCTCCACAACATTCATCAGACGACTAAATGGTGATATTTTCGTATGTTTCCATAAAATAGGGTTGATATTTCATTTCATGCACAGATATTTGTATAAAACAGTCAAACGTTCTTTTCTTCTTGGAAAATATGAAAAATATTTCAAATCATCTGCTGATCTTTTACCAAGCATGTTAAGCGTACATGGGGCGACAGGGGTACATTGATATTTCTGTTTCTGGTATATAGACTCGTTTGCAGCAAAACTTTTAACACCTGAAATACAAACATATCTCTTAGACCAAGCGAAATTATAACCCCAAAATACCAAGATAAATTTTGACACAAAAATACCAAGAAAATAATAAATTCTAAAGAAACACCGAAAAGATAGGGAGAAACAAAACTTACTCCAAAAATAGGAAAACAAAATCAGTGTCTCCTCGCAAAGACAATATCAAAATTTGAAAGTGGGAAAAGTAACTAAACATAATGAGAATTATACTAAACGCACATGCACATGCACAAAAAAACATCTGTAAGACTCCAAAAGACAGGGTTTAACTTTAAATGGAGTTGCGCACACATGACACCAACTATCTATAGACTTTGATAGTTTTCGAGCAAAAAAAATTACTAAATTCAATATGCGGAAAAAGTGAAAGTAAGACAGTATGATAATAATATATATAAGGAGGCAGTTGTACACAATTTGAAATTAATAGGTATCGGTAAAATACTTACATATTATTTCGAAAAAGGGAAGAAATTTCAGAGGATATCTTCAAGGTAGATAGTATTTGGAGCTTGAAAAATGACTAAGTAAAAATTCGAGAAAAGAAAAGTGAAAAACAAAATAGTTTCTGGACTATACCCAAATCAAATGCGCATCTTCAGACCATAACAAAACACTTATAAAGTGTCAAAAAGATCTGCCTATAATTATAAGACCAATTTGCGCATAAAAGGTGCGCACTATCTATATACTTTAATAGTGTTTTAGCTCAAAAAATGACTGAGTTACAAATGCGAACAAAGTGAAAAAATATTTTCATCACATGCACGCCTTCAGAACATGACAAAAACATCAGTAAAATACAAAGTAGATCGGCCTACAACTTTAAGAGGGGTTGCGCATACAAGATACACACTATCAGAACTCGTAGCCGCGAATTACGGAATCACGGAAATACAGAAAATAGAATAACATGTCCCCTCACTTTACTTCGAAAAGGGTGGGGGCAAAAAGAGCCGCGTAGCGAGAAATGGCTCTCCGGACTTTCTGTCGAATCAATCTTTCAGTACGCATGCCCGATCCCTAAGCATGGTCATATGTCTAGTTCTTTTGCTGAAGTTTCGTTTTTGTTCTACCGCTTATGCGCTATCGAACAGCATAGGTTCTGGCAAGACAGCACTTATGCAAAGACTCGCTTAAACTTCTGGGCCCAGTTGTTCAAAGCTAATGATGTCGTTAGTTAACGATTCGTTAAAATTTACATCGAGTGATACGCAAATATGCTGAAATTTTTTGCTGAAAAAATGTGAGTAGCAAAAGCTACTCACATTTTTTCAGCAAAAAATATCAGAATATTGTGTATTGAATCCACTAAAACAGATAACGAAATGACCCTTAACGAGCTCGTTAAGCTAACGACGCTTTGAACAACTGGGCCCTGCTGTTCGCATATGCTATAACGTCTCTTTTCCCATGCCGTGGCTGAAAATATCTATGCAAATTGTGTAGACCAGGATTAGATTCTTAATGGATTAATGGATTAATCTGAAAATGGTCTCTACGTATAGTACATATAAAAAGAACACAATCTTGGTGATACAATGTTTTATAACATCAGATTATTGAGCAAGCAATTTCATGTAAGGACTAATATCATCACACGAACCTGCAGGTGATAATTTGCACATTCTAAACTTACACCTACAATGATGTGTAGGAACTTAACTATACTTTGATAAAGTCATATAAAATAAAACGAAAAACAAGAAAAACATAATGGTTATTGTTAACCATAAAACGCACCAACCTTAAAAGTACACCACAAAATAGATTTCAAATTTACCCAACATAAGACATGGATTGTTTTATACCTTAAAAGTAATGGCTAAAATTTTGGTGTACATTCTTTTTCATAACAGATCTTTATTACTTTCTTGTGTGCAGAATAACAAATCAGAAAATCGCAAAACAGTTGTCTTTAAAATAGCGGAAAAGTTTCCTAAAATTTCTTAATTTTTGCTGGTATCTCACCATGTTGTTTCTGTTGCGTCTTTATCATTGCTTCATTATGGGCTTTATCTGTGATTTATTTGTTCCCCAAAATGATTCATGGATGAGTTGAAGACCTCCACGCGGACCGACCAAATAGATGTTCGGAGGGTGATGCTTCGGATCTCGTGTGAAGTTAACTTAAGCTCTCTCCGCGCTCCTTACCGCCTCCCCTCCCCCTCCATTCGTGTAGGATATTAAAAAGATTTCCCTAAATTATTGACATTTGCTTCCTGACCTGGCGCTATGATTAGCCGTCAGTGGTTCAAAAAACCCATATCTCGAACAAATTTCATTGTTCGAGCCATGGAGGTTCGACTATACTAAAGGTGAATGGATGCACCTGGAACTAGTTGTTTAAAACTTCGTCAGCTTAACGAACTCATAAGTGGTAAAAATGTGAACTGTTCTAGTAAGTACAATATCTAATTCACAGTTATTTTGCTGAAAAACGTGAGTGCAAAAGCTGCTAACATTTTTTCAGCAAAAATATTAGCGTATATGCTGTATTTAATGATCAAAGTTTTAATGATACGTTAACTAACGACTTCATTAGTTTTGAACAACTGGGCCCAGATTAATAGGAAATAACTTCAGACGATATACTTTTTTTTTCCTTTTTAATCAACTCCTCCTAGGATATCATCACACAGCGCAGGACAACAGTACACAGTACGAAGATAATGAATAAAGAAAAGAAAATATGAAGCTGTACGTGTTGTGACATGCGCTACGAAATTGCGTGAAACTGGGAGGGAGTATCTTTCATCGAGAGGAAAGAAACATAAACTAGTTCTGTTCTACAAAATACAAAAAAGACTATGTCCAGGTTACCTGTCAACACTCATTATATCTACCGTTGGGAATAATACAACATATAACCACGGGAAGCAAATTATTTCTTTTAAGAGCGGACCCCTTCAGGAAGGGGATTAGCGTGCATTAAACCAAACAGGAAGTCACACCAATTGCATCCATTGGCGGATATGTCTACCACGAATACCAAATTCACATACCAAGTTTCCTTAAATACAAATACAAAGTTTCCTTCAATACCAGTACGTTTTGTTCGCCGCCCAGATCAGCCTGCACATTAGTCTGTACATTACGCTAACGATCAGCCTTGAGATTGATCAGGACTTGTGCTTGTCGCCAATTTCAAAAGGTCGTTTTGCTGTTAGGATGTAATCAATTACAGCAATGAAATGAGTCTTTACATAACGTTAACGATCAACCTAGATCCTGATCAGATCGTTGTCTATTTCGTAAGGTCGTTTTTTGTCATTAATGGACCACGCCCTGTGCAAGCCATATCTGGACAATGGAGGCCAAGATCAGCCTGCGCATCCGCGCACCCCTGTATATAGGTACAGCTAGATCGCGGCCTTCACTGTTCGCTACCAGAATCATTGGATAATACAGAATATATAAATGGCGAGCAAAGGTCCTTATGATACTATGCGTATGCAAAGGATGATCATAATCTGCGCATTTTGGGAATGTTCGAAGGCACTTTTTGGCTTGATGCGGCCCATTTGGAGGTATTCAATTACAGTCGACTCTCTTTATCTCGAATTCCAAGGGATTCTCTGAAATACTTCGAGATATCCGTACTTCGACATATCAGATTTGCAGAACTGGGGAAAAACTAATTTGATTAATCACATTCAACAAATAAATGTGTAATTGGACTCTTGAAGTTGGAGATATATTGAAAATATTGTGGAAAAGAGGAGAAATTGCTCCTTAGGAGCAATTTCTCCTCTTCTCCACAATATTTTTTACATGTTGTTAGATGTTCATGCTTAGGCAGGGACCAGATTTTCACTTCGAGATAAGCGGTTATTCGAGATAAGCGAGTTCGAGATAGCGAGAGCCAACAATGTTCGAAACCTATTTTTGGCTTGACGCGGCTCATTTGGAGGTATTCAATTACATGTATGAAAAGAAACAGATTTATCTCTGTTATCACTAATTTTGTTTCCCTGTAGCCAGTCATTGACACAAAACGGAGTTCATTACCTCAGCCTGTGGTGATCTAAGTAATGGACACTAGCTAATGTAAGACGTTAGCAGACAGTGATAAACGCTTATCACTTGTCAATGCCACATTCTAATGTTCGGACATCCTATAGAAGGCCTAATGAATGATATCATTAACACACAGACTGATACAGAAGCCCAATAATGATTTCTAGAAAAGAGACCATAAACAAAATGAACAATGCACAGAGCTTGAGTACCATTTCAGACGCTTTCAGGAAAGTCTGGAATAAATCTACTTCGTTCAATAGCCTTGGTCAGTGAAGTGCACGGTTATTACAGCCTTTTTCAACAATAATCAAAATATATATGCTGAGCCGGCTAAGTAACACAAGAAAAGAAACACTCGGTATTTATATTTATGTTTAAGTTTTTGCATGCAGAATATACATGAATATATGACCTTCTCATGTGACCTATGGAGCAAGACCTTTTGATAACAAAATGAGGTATGTTACTTGAGATCGGCCACACTCGTAAAATCGCTTTATTTTAAAAACTAATTATTGCATAAAAAGCAGTGTCGCACGTTATTAACAGCCGTGCATTAACCGGCGAAAAGCCCTGTATTAACAAGGCAATTCACACGCTGTTAATGCACGGCTACGCAACTTTCAATATGCTCGTACCGGGGCCACAGAATTGCTGCGTCACGAGATGTGTACTGCCCTGCCCTACGAGATAGTCCGTGGAAATAGTGTTCGAGCGACATCGGGGGAAAAGGCGAAACAAAATAGTGCAAGAAATAACGCGAAATGTAGCAAATGTTTTCAGTTTTATGCAATAATAGCGACCGAACATGGTTTTTCGATGCATTAACATTCGCCAGGTCTCTTGGGAGGTGTTGAAAACCATGGTCTTCGGCCTCGGTTTTCAACACCTCCCACGGGACCTGGCGAATGTTAATGCATGAAAAACCATGTTTGATCCCTATATTGATTTATTTCCAAATGTAACCAGTTCTGCGAATGTGGCCTGGTCTATAAGTTTTATGGAAAAAAAAAGAAACTTGAAGGATCGGAAGCTCGAACCTTCCAAACTGTATTTTAATGTTACAAAAGATATACATTTAAAAGCTCCACTTACCATATTTAGTTATTAGTTTTTATGTGGTTGTTTTTGTTGTTGTTGTTTTTGTTTGTTTGTTTTTGTTTTTTTGTTTTGGTGGGGGGGGGGGTGGGGTTTATTGCTTTTTTTTTTCTTGTCTTGTTTCATTTTTATCTGTAATTCAGTCATTTTTAAAGAATACATTTATGGTGTTTGCTTCTTCAAACATGGGTATCAATCTACATCTAATCCGTCCTACATCCTCCCCATAAAGGTGTAATTTTGTTTTGCAACAGTATTGAAGTTCCTTACAATCAAAACAACTACCAAAATGATATAGGTTCTCTTATTATTTACCGGTTTTAACCATAGATTTGGTATATTACAAATGATTCTCAAGTCTCTTATTTACCTGTCTTCATAGGCTACTATTCTTCATTCTCAACAAAACATTATCGCCAACTTGGGCGTGTATCTTCTTGATTCTAATACATGTAATATGAATTCTTTAACACAAAGCGCAATGAAGCAATGAAGGCCTGATTATTTGAATTTAACTAAAACATCCATGATGTTACCGAAGGTTTATTTTTCCTTGTTCAGTGCTCCGCCGTTACGAAAATGTAGGGAGAGGATTAAACAAGAAATGGCATTACGAAAACACGCCTATTCAAACATACTGAAAATTTTACCACCCAAAAATGAACAGATAAACATTTTCAGATAAAAAAAATTAAAATATTTTTCATATTTCTACTCAAAACATAGATTTTCTAACGAGTACCCACAATCTATGTTTTCGAGCAGAAATAAGAAAAATAATGTATCCACTGTACACCCCAGTTTTACTATATAAAAATGGGGTGTAAGGGGGTCAAAATTATATAGGCATGTTTTCGTGATGACTAAAGCATCCATGATGTTACCTAAGGTTTTTTTTTTTTTTTTTTTTTTTTCTTGTTCAGTGCTCCGCCGTTACGAAAATGTAGTGAGAGGATTTAACAAGAAATCATTTTTTTTTTTTTTTTTTTCTAATGACAATTCTAATGCAGTGCCTCTGTTCCAGTCCTTTGTTCGTTTGCCGATAGTTTCATATGTGGCATTTATTTTGTCATTGTTCCTCATCTCTCTGCGGAGATTGTGCCTCGTAACTGGTACATTTCTGGGGTACCTTTACTTATAGTTATTTATGTGTAAAGCCATGGCGAAATCAAGATTACGAGACGTATTGCAATGAATTACCCGTAATAAATTCCATTACGAAAACAAACCCATTCAAATATATTGAAAATTTCACTACCAAAAAACTGAAAATTTTCAGATAAAAACTATGTTATTTTTCATATTTCTGCTCAAAACATAGATTGTGGGTACTCGTTAGAACCGCCTCGCCGAGGCGGTTCTAACGAGTACCCACAATCTATGTTTTTTAGCAGAAATAAGAAAATAATGTATACCCCTGTAAATCCCAGTTTTACTATATAAAGTGGGGTTTAAGGGGTCAAGATATATACCGTGGTATGTGTTATAAGAATTCATACACAAATAATAAAACTATTTTAACCCATACATGCCTACTGTCCTTTCGACATCTCTCGGAAGGACGTTTTTTTGCTTGGCGTTTTATTTTGAATGAAAATATTTTGTTCTGACTGACCATATCCAATCAGAAACCATTTGTCTTTTCTGTTTCAGTGTTTTGCTCTCAAATATTTACAGTAAAATTAAATTTACGGCCAAAAATTGGTCTGACCTATGCAATTTCTATAGTAAAATGATTTTTTTGGAGTTTTAGTCCAAGAAAATATTTTTTACTCTTCTCTCTCTCTTTAAATTATTGATATTTCACAACAATATTGTGAAAATTTCAGAAAAATTGAACAAGCGGAACTTGTTAAAAATCTGCCTCCAAGTTACCTACCCTGCAGATTTCTGCAAAATTCGCATTCATTTTTACGTCAGGAAAAAGTGAAAATATTTGATTTTTTAAAATCCAATGAATAGAATAAAACTTTTTGTGCATAGGTAGTTAGGACAAATGGTTTTGCATTAAATCATGACAAAAGTTTGCAAATTTACTTCTTTTGTGTAAAGCGCCAAGCAAAAAACGACTTTCTGAAAGATGTCGAAAGCACAGTAGCGTCCAATCAAAGTTTAATTGCCAAACAGTGCAAAGCCTGATCAGACGCTCAGAGCGCGGCATCTGATCAGTGTCCAGAATCTTTGCATTTAATACAGGAATTTCTATATAATATGCTAATAATAAAAACTAACAAAATACACCTTGTGTTGAAAATGGACTGGTCCAAAGAGTTAAGGCAATAATGGGTTAAGAGTAAAACTAAAAGTACGACTAAATTGTCAAAAGCCTTCACTGTCCGCAGATGCATTAAAAACCCTTTTCTCATAACAAAACACAATTATGCCAGGGTACAGGCGAACAGTGAATGTCCAGTTCGGCGTATGGGCCTGTACATATTTGTCTGTACATGTACCGCAGACATTCTCATTATGCTACTTAAAGATTTGAAGATTAGCATATAGCCGGACCTCCAGACTACGAGGATATGCATCACCATTATGAAAATATGCCGATTCAAATATACTAAAAATTTTACCACCAAAAATTGAAAATTTTCAGATAAAAAAATTCTGATATTTTTCATATTTCTGCTCGAAGACATATATTGTGAGTACTCATTAGAACCGCCTCGCCGAGGCGGTTCTAATGAGTACCCACAATCTATGCTTTTGAGCAGAAATAAGAAAAATAATACATACCCCAGTTTTACTACATGTATATAAAAATGGGGTTTAAGGGGGGTCAAAATTATATAGGCATGTTTTCGTGATGCGACGTACGAATATAGCTTAAATCCATTTATGCCTGGCATCCAATAAAAGAGACATAGCTATACAGTGTAGCCCCAAATCTGACGACGCTGACCACGGCGTCTGATCAGAGTCTACCCTGTTTCCTTTTAAATACAGGAATTTCTTTTAAATATGGCAGTAGTACACATGACATCCGTTCTGTTCGAAAAGAACCTGTCCAAAGAGCTACAGTAGATTGGGTTAATGCAAAAAAGGCATAACATCACGAAAACACGCCTATATAATTTTGATCCCCTTAAACCCCACTTTTATATAGTAAAACTGGGGTTTACAGGGGTATACATTATTTTTTCTTATTTCTGCTCAAAAACATAGATTGTGGGTACTCGTTAGAACCGCCTCGGCGAGGCGGTTCTAACGAGTACCCACAATATATGTTTTGAGCAGAAATATGAAAAATATCAGAATTTTTATCCGAAAATTTTCATTTTTTTTTTGGTGGTAAATTTTTCAGTATGTTTGAATAGGCGTGTTTTCGTAATGAATCTGTTAATGCAAGTAAGGCCTGATGTGCTGCGGCTTGTATCAAAGAAACAATCGGAAGTTGACGGAGGACATCTGCCATTTTTATGCCTGTAAATGATAATTATGGAATCACGCCAATTATTTCTAAGTATCAAGCGTAATGCCCTTTATGCATCGGGAATATATCATGACTTAATGAAAGATTTGCCATTCGATAATCATCGAACGAAGAAAACGGGAGACAGTCATGAAAAAAGACAGAAAATGAAAAAGACTTTTAGTGCAAAAAACAAGCAGCGGAAAACGAAACATGACAACAATATTTGCTTTTTCGCCGTAAAGTTTAACTGGATTAAACGTATAGGCGTCCTTCAGTGGAACTGCGAAGGTCCTGATGCGCAGGTTGATATACATGTAGGCCCTCGTTATTTGCATATACTCTTAAGCCCTTACTGTCTGATTCTGCTCAATAATCCGCCTTGAGATAAAATTTAACCGTTCTTAGAAAAGAAACTCCTAGTAGGTAAAAGGGAAACCTAATTTGATGCAGGCTTTTCAGAGTCCTTAGTTTATGTCTATCTTCATACAACAAATCAGCTATATTACGAATAAAATAAGGATGGTTATTATCTTCTCTACAGGCATCAGATACCTGTTTGTTTTCCGCTCATTGTTTACCAATTATGTAGCCAGAACGGAATTAATTTAACGCACACCTAGGAAATATCTTGACAAAACAAGCCCAGAATCGATTCAAAACTAGGGACTACTATTAAAGCAGATAATTTGCTACCAGAGGGAGCAAATGTTTTACTTTAAGAGCAGACCCTATGTAAAGAAGCAAAATATTTTATGATAGTGTTTATTGTCAAACTTTATTTTCTCACGCATGTTACGCGCATGCGTAATGAACCTAATGAGCGCTACGTCTATGCTTACATACAGTTGAACCTCGTTATCTCGAACTCGCTTATCATTGTGTCCGTTCCTGGATAAAATTCGTTTATATTTGTTACAATATAAAAATTCCGCCCTTTCCAACAACATGTAAATTGAGGAGCAAGTACAATAATGGGTAGATGTGTACGAATGTTTATGAAAATTACTGTACATATGTTGGCAGCACACCACACAAAAGTGATATTTGAATGTATGAGCTATCTCCTGCACAAAGAGAGAGAACAACAGAGAGAGATACAGAGAGAGAGAGAGAGAGATAGACGAAGAGAGAGAGAGAGATTGTGCGAAAATATTATGCAGGTGAACAGAATGAAACGCCAAAAGAAAACATGCAGGTGATGGCTTGTTCACGGCGCGTACCATATGTCAATTGCACCAGCAAAAAAAGGTAAGATGATCAGCTTCCATAGTGGTAAAAGCATATATTTGTTCGGACCACATTGAGTGCTTCTAACTCATCCATGAATCATTACGAGCAATAAATAAATCACAGATAAAGCATATAATGAAGCATATATGAGGACTCAACAGAAACAATGTGTTGAGACACTTGGAGATTCCTGAGGTGTCAAACAACACAGCTGTAATACTAGAGCGAATGAAAACCACCAGTTGATTCCCTGTGGTCCAAGCAATAGACATAACAGGTTCACGTCCAGACCATCTAAATGAATAGTTTTAAGTCGGGACCATCTCACGGGTAGGAAACTTCATAATCGGAGCCAGTGGCTCTGATAAGCAAATGTTGTGTGCGTCTTCCGGAGCACGTGCGGCTCTGAATATAGCGGCTGAAAAAAGTAAACAAAAGAGGTAGGTCAGTAACTCGTCGAAAGAATCTGTTTTTGTGGGGTAGTTTTTCTCAAAAAGGAGAATTACATGCTATTCTCAAGTCTTTTAACAGTTTTCTCACCTAATAGATAGTTTGTAAATGTGTACGATCTCGTCTGAATAAGGTGGCGTGGGCTGATCGATGCTGAATAAACTGATCGTCGAAGGTTCAGCGACGACCAATTGCAATTAAAGATGTAATACATATTTGTGAACGATGTTTTTTCGGCAGCGTTGTGTTTCGTGATGGTGGGATTATTCTAACACCGTACCAACAGGACTAAGAAGAATAAACGGTTTATAGGTTGAGGGATCTAAAGCCTCATTTTTCTTGAAGATTTGGGTTAGGTTGGCTTGTTTCTAAACAGCTGGTGGTTTGCTGCTTAAAATGGAGGGGTCAAACAAGTCATATAAAAGGCCAGATAGTTTTTCAATTGTTTGTACAAAAATATATGTGAATATGCCAAAGAAATGCCACAGTGACGAAGTTCGGCCTTCCAGTGGCACCAAAAGAAGGGGAGATGAGGAGCGAATAATGACAAAACATATGATATCACCGACGCACAAACGAAGCAGAACTGCAACAAAGTAACTGCCTAGGAACGGCCAGTAGAAAGTCTATAGTGGGGTGGAGGGGGTGGGGCTTAAACTAGTTTTACTTGCGCGAAACCTCACCCTTAATGTTGATGCAGCTTCAAATTACAGATATATGTTCGGTACTGAAGTATTTATTAAAGATGTCTGCCTTGATTTCTTAGTTTCTGTTAATTACACCTTGTTTATTGAGTGGATGGACGGTGGTTGCCGATGTTGGTTTTTCAAGTGTTTTCCACCAGTCTCTGGGGCCTAAAGTAATACCATTGAGTTTTTTCAACTTTGTTATGTTGGGTTGTTTCTTAGATGCCTATCTGAAAGTCCGCAGCACAACTTTTTTTAATGACAGATTCTATCTGTCATTCTTCGTTGCCACGTACGGTTTTAGAGAAAGTGACTTTGACTACTATTAAATTTCGTATTTATCCGCGCACAAAATGTTTTACTGTGTGTATATTAGTACGCCACTGAAGAGCTATCCCTACAAAAGTAGTGCGACTTGTGCTTGATCTATGGTGAGTCGCTGAGAAAACCCGCCTTAATACATGTGCGAACAACAAAGGCGCAGATCAGCCTGCGCGTCCGCGCAGGCTGATCAGCGCCTTTGTTTTTCGCTATAGCTCGTTTGTTTTCGACGAAGAAGCGTCTCACAAACTTAAATGGAGAACAGAATGATACCTGGAATTTATTAGTTTCTCATAGAAGCTGTCATTTCAGGGCTGTTCAGCCCTTTGATTATATATGTCATAAGCTCTTTTACATTCTCTCATTAATCTTTGTATGTTATCATTCAACCAATTAGGTTCAGATTGTTTAGTTTTAACCTATTTAATGGAAATATGTTTATTTGAAGTATTAACTAATTGCTAACTTAGGTTATTTGCATAAGTGTCAACATCATTACTTTTTATGATGTCCCAATTAGTGTTTCGAATGTCTTGCTAGAAGGAATCGTAGTGTCCTCTTTCGAAATGCCAAATGTGTCTAAAGAAAACTTTTGTTCGATGCCTGTCAAATTTTAAGATACAATAAATATGACATTGATAATGATAATCAATGTAAATACGGTATATGTAATTTCTCATTGATATTCCTTCGCTCCGTGTACGATAACAATCCATGATATTGAGAACTTTAGACATAAATTCACGCACATGGTGAGCTCACACATGGACCAAAATCCATGTCTTGGACAGTATTTTTCGCACACACGCGGTGGAATCAGGACTTGTGTTAATGTTTCTGTTTACAAACCAGCTGGACTCAAGCCTTAGCTTATAGCAGTTCATACGCACGGAAAAATCAGGCCTAGATTTTGTGTTTGTTTAATATTAGTATTATATATCTGTGTGTGTGTTTGTGTGCATGCCTGCGTGTGCGCACAGTGGACACAAGTTCTGACTGAAGGTTCTTACCGAAACACCTTTACTCACTCAATCTAGATAGTTGACGGTTTACAAGAACAACAATAAACATCGATTGTCTTCAGTAATTATCCTGTTGTGTTAAATTGAAGCAAAACATGCCAACAAAAGCGCCCAAAATTAAATTATATCTGATTGGAAAGGATAACGTGACGTGGTAAATTGACATGTCCATGTCATGCTAGGTAATGAGAGGAGTGAATATACATTCATTTCCAAATGTGGTGCAAGTAAACGTATATTAGCGCGTGAAATAGAAACAAAAAGAGTATAACATCATAGATTGAAATTGGTTTTCTTTTACTTTACCCAATGTTCTGCTGTTAATTTCCGGAACGGAATTGGTTTAAACAATATTATATTTCAATTTGTCGAAACATTTACATTTAAGTACATAGACAGAATACAACGGCACAATCATACAGGATTTGAAAACAAGCATATCATGCTTCTTTGAATCATCTCCTGCAATAAATTTACACTTTGAATGGAGTATGTCTAACTTATACTACATATGTAAACATTTTTCATGAATAATTCATTGTTCAATTCAATAATAATGAAAGCAAGATAGGATGAAAGAGAAAGAAAAGAAGAAGAATAAAAAAAAGAAAGAAAAGAAAGAGGAGAAGAAAGGAAGAAAAGAAAAGAAGTCTGCGCGTCGATAATTAATAATAATGGTAACAATCGGGATCAGTGTCGTGGAACATCAATAAGTACGCTTGTTGATTACTGTAACATACCATTTCCAGGTTAAATCCAAAAGTCTAATTATTTGATGAAAATCGTTTGGTTTGTTGTATATATTTATGAACTGCCCGGAAAATGATTTCATTACCTTCATCTGATAATGTATCATCCCCGAACAAGAGAACAGCTTCCGATGGTTCAACATAATTGCTAACTGTGAGCAATAATTCTCTACGAAAGGCATTAAACTTCGGACATTTAAAAAGGAAGTGAGAAGTATTTTCCACAGCTCCGCAGGTACAATATGGTTCGGGGATCAAATTTCTCCGATACAAATAAAACTTTAATGTACTGCATTCAGTTCTTAATCTTGTATGAAGTATCTGATTACCTCTGTCGCCAAAGAAGTAATATTTAGGAATTTTCGGGGTATTTCTCTCAAATTTATATTTAAAAGAGGTCAGAGTCTGTGCTGATTTTACATCAGCGGGAAGATTGTTCCACTCTCGAATCGTAGAAGGAAGAAATGAGTCAAAATACAGTCTATAATTTGCATGAACCTGTTGATAATTATCAGCATTACGAAGGCTGTAGGGGGTCTCATTCCCTACTCGAGGCGGAACAAGATCTCCCAACTAATCTGGAGCCAAACCATTCTGCATTTTGTAAAACAAGAATAATTTGTGAAGTTTCCTTCTTTCAGAGAGTTTTAGCCAACGGAATTCTGGTGCCTAAAGCTGTAATATGGTATATTTATGACCTAGCTTGTGTTTCTTATTTTTTCTTGAATCTACTTGGTGTGTATAGGATCTGTGCCATCTGAAAAAAATAGTGTCTTCGGACATATGAAAGCTGTGTAGAAATATTAGCTTTATTGTTTTCGTCTTTGCATTATAACTTCCGTCTGCTTCTGTTTCCATTTTTGGTGCCAATAAAATCCATTTAACTCTTTCACTACCATATGCGATAATAAAAGGCTTTTGCAAAGAGTGTAGATCCAGATGAAACGGCTCATAATGAGCCGTCTCATCAGGATCTACGCTATTTGACATTCAGTCTTTCAGCTTTACATATAAACTTCTTTCCAATTGATAGTTTGTTAAATAAAACATAGCAGACGACAAATGTAGTCCGAAATTTGCCGTCGAAGAGTTAAATCCCGTGGTAATTTTTACTACCGACCGTTCTAAGGCAGTGGCTCCGGTGTGGTTCGTTCTGTGTGCAGCCTCGTCGCTGCTCGATGCAGGGCCTTTTAAGTGTTTTGTTCTGTTTAATGTCTTGTCGTGTTTGGCGGGTCTTCTCTGGTATTGTGATCACCTCGTCGAGGACGACAGCACTGGTTGCTTTACTTTTCGTTGGTTTGTAACATGTGGAATATCCGCCGTAGTTTGTCAAGCTTTCCTCTTGGTATCATTGATAGATTAAGTATTGTGATTTTGGCACTTCCTGGACATCTTCTGTGTTTAATAGGTTCTATGCTGTACAGCTGTTTGGGACCAGAAAAGATTAATTTCTTTGAAAGTCCCTGGATGCAGATAGGCGTACTACTCGTAGTGTACCCGGCGTCGCCTACGAAACTTAACCCTTCTCTTGCTGATTACGACATGCCCTGTCTTAGCAAACAGTGTAGATCCAGATCAGCTGGCTTCTTAAGAAGCTGTTTGACATTAAATGTGTGAATTTCTATGAAACAAAAAACCCGGATCAAGTAATCTGAATGGCTGGAAATTAGAAGTGGGCATGACATCTTAATTTATTCAGCAAGGCAAGGTTTAATAGTCTTATGTATAAATATGAGTGAAGATAGCAGGAAATACTACAATCACGAAACACAGCCTTCCCGAGGCACCAAAACAGGAGGAGGAACAATGACAAAACCAACGGCACATATGAAACCACCGACGCACAAACAAAGAAAAAAACTGTAACCGAGTAACTGCTTTTGAACGATGATAGGACAAACTACTGTGTGTATGGTGTATGGTGTTGCGAGATTTAAACCAGTGTTACTCGCGCGAAACCTCGTCATTAATTCTGATGCATCTCAAAATAGCAAACATATAACATATGTTCATTCCGCAAATGGGTTCTCTACCTCACTGAAGCATCACAGTAAAACATATATACTCACAAACTCAACAGTAATATATGTATAAATAAATTCATGTAACCAATGGCACGGGCAGTAATCTCGTCACTCATGGCCAATTGTTATGCAAAGAAATAAGTAACATGAATATCCGGACATGAGTAGTGCGAGCTAAAAACAAAAATGGCTTTTTCATGTGGGTTGACGACAATCTGGGGCTTTTGTCTAGGAGGGCGTTATTTTAAAAGTCGGAGAATGCTCTACTGCGCGAAATTAAATTCCATACAACATAGCGCCAAAATTTACGTCAAAATATAGCTACGATTCCTGGAATTTGTTTCATTCTGGCGACAATCGCTCCGAATTCGGTGCCATTTTGGATGATTTGCCCATCATGGCATTAAAATGAATGTATTTAGCCATATCTGCATCTTGCATAACGACTTGAATTAGACAGACGCCTTCATTTGGAATACTTATTACAATCATAACAATGCAAACCATCAATGCAACCAACAAAAACGGAAAAATGCTAAAATATAATAGGACGTATGAGGCGCCGAGGCGGTTCTAACGAGTATCCACAATCTATGTTTTTGAGCAGAAATATGAAAAATATCAGTTTTTTACCTGAAAAATTTCGGTTTTTAGAGGTGAAATTTTCTATATATTTGATTAGGCGTGTTTTCGTAATGTTAAAATGTAAGTCCTTATTTTGGCATTTAATGCCCCTACAGATGCGGATCCAGGAGGATTTCCGAATGAGGTTCGATTTAATCATATTACCATACATACTCTACTTATTCGGACAGACAGGCCTGAGCAAATAGTGTAGCCCCAGATAAGACGCCACAGACACTATTTGTCACTCACCAAGCAATTTTACAAACATTTACAGGTAGTAAAATCTGTTGACTTTTTGAAGAGAAATAGAAGGAAATGTGTCCGAAATCTATCAAATTTAACCAAAATTTCCAATGTAAATGAAATTTCGAGTCAAAGAGAGATTTGACCGAACCCTCCGAGCTCCCTTTGAATCCGCCACTGCACTCTATCCACAGGCAATGTCCTAAGCTATAGTTAGGCACTCCTGTTTAACATAACGCCCACAAATTCTTTCAAATCAAATTAGTATGCAATTGTGTAGGGGAAATGCCCCTAAAAAATTAGCAAAGGGGACATGCTAGCTTAATTTGTTTTATTAATCCCGAATGAAAGCTGAGCTGAAGTTTCCGTTCTGCAGGATTGGGTTTTTGTTTATTTTAAAATTGCCTCCCTTACACAAACGTAGTGTATACGTACCCCATTTATAAGGAAACAAGTAGATTGGTAGTACAGGCAAATCATACACGCTAAAGGGACTGTACGTGTGCCAATTCAACGTTACAAAATTCAGGAAATAGCACACAAGACCTTACATGAACACATGGAGAAAGAGAAAAGACAACATCAAACAATATATACAAGACAAGACAATAAAAGACAGAGCAAGATAAGCTCAATTAAAATGAACTCAGGGGCGTCACATTGTCGTTTCCAACACAGAGAGAGAGAGAGAGAGAGAGAGAGAGAGAGAGAGGCTTACATGCTCAACAATTTGTTTACATACTTTGTGATGTCAGATGTGATGTAACGTTGAATGCGCGAACGTGCCTAACTATCGCTGAGGACTTTGCCTATGGATAGAGTGCAGTGGCGGATTCAAAGTGGGGGTGGGGGGGGGGGGAAGGAGGGGATGGGGGCGGAAGAGAGAGTTCGGTCAGATTTCTCTTTGACTCGAAATTCCATTTACTTTGGAAACTTGGGATAAATGTAGATGCGGTCATGGTACTTAAGCCGTAATCCAAACTCATAAATCCATAAACGAATGACGAATCAGAATGTTCAGACCAACAGACATGGACCCCAGAATAAAGGGTTTACCAAGCTCTTCCATTAAGCAGTTTATATAGTGTGTTTTGCAAACAAACAAACATAAATCTGATAGATTTCGGACACTTTTCCTTCTACTTCTCTTCAGGTCAACAAATTTTACTGCCTGGAAATGTTTGTAAAATTGCTGGGTAAGTTACAAACAGTGTTCTGCGGCGTCTTATCTGGTTCTACACTGTTTGCCCAGGCTTGTCTGTCCGAATAGGTAGAGTATGTACTTGTATGTACGGTAATATGATTCCATCGAGCCCCCTCGGAAATCCGCCTAGATCCGCACGTGTAGGGACATTAAATGCCAAGATAAGGACTTACTTTTTAAAACATTTTTGAAATAAGCATTTGTTTTACGAGCTGAAACATACATCTATTACCAGTTTCGATGCTCTCATTACTCATAAAACATCTCGTCACTCATATCCACTAGCGCTACTCATTCTGTCCTATAATTTTAGCATTTTTCCGTTTCTGTTGGTCGCATTGATGGTTTGCATTGTTATGATTGTAATACGTATGCCAGATGACGGCGTCTGTCCAATTCAAGTCGTTACGCAAGATGCAGATATGGCTGAAAACATTCATTTTAATGGGTAAATCTTCCGAAATGGCACCGAATTCGGAGCGATTGTCGCCAGAATGAAACAAATTCCAGGAACCGTAGCTTTATTTTGACGTAAATTTTGGAACTGTGTTGTATGGAATTTAATTCCGCGCAGTAGAGCATTCTCCGGTTTTTAAAATGACGCCCTCCTAGACGACAAAAGCCCCAGATTGTCGACAACCCCCCTTTAACAGCCATCTTTGTTAGCTCGCGCTACTCATGTCCGGATATTCACGTCGCTTATTTCTTTGCATAACGATTTGCCATGAGTGATGAGATTACTGCCCATGATGGCACATTATATATCGATTAACAGGGTCGCCTTGTCGGAATGCTTATATGTTTGCCCTACAATTTGAACAAATCCATTTTCCAACCTGCCGATAGGTCTTAAAGTGTTTCCAAGTTCAGTTTTATCTACATTGGTCAGCCATTTTCGCGGAGGAGGTCTAGACCAGCGAGTCACATTTACCCAGTCTGTTTGCTACATGTTTTTCATAGTACTCGCTCACTGAGCATGGCTGTAAGCTGACCAGAAATACATATATAAATACATATATGTGTAATTTTCATCATGCGCACGGTTCATGGGAAACTTTGGTTTTACTTTTTTTAGTTATTTATTGTTTATCTTTTTATTTATTGACCGATTTATTTATTGATTTATTGATTTTTTTCATATATGTATATATTTTTTTAATAAGAAATTCGTCAACCAAAGGTGTCACCGTCTTAAAGGCAGTCTTCTTTTTTTGACTTTTATCAACTAGCATGCTAAACGAAAAACAAACAGGTGACATTTTGGAATATTTTTCTTCCTTTTTCTCCAGAAAAAAAAATTCACTTTCCATGCAGATTGTATGGACTGTCAAAGTCAATTTGCTGTGTAAAAGAAGAAAAAAACATCACCAGTGTGTGTTACGACAAAGAGCATGCTGGCCACATTCTGTGGTTTTATTTTATGAACGCGAGTTCTCTTTTTACGGTCTAATGTCATTTTCTACCATTTCTTATAATTATTAGACAACTCGGGCTATAGTGCAGTTGAACTTTGGCTACGAGAGTTTTGTTTTTTTTTGTTTTTTTTTTTGCCCTGGACCCTGCTCCTGTTGGTGCTCTTCATTAGGTGCATGGGTCCAGGGCAAAACGTTCGCTATCACTTTGCACAACTGAACGCAGCCGTAGTCTACTTTCGTTGTGTTCCTGATTTCCAAAGGCTCACCACCAGATTATTTTCCCGTTTGCTGCTTTGACCGTATCGCAAGAAAGATTTGATGTTTTATTCTATCATTTTAGATAAGCTTCCACATATATTTCAGCTATGCTTCGGGTGTTGTTGCGCTGTTTGTAAAAAAAAACACATACGAGAAAGCCAAGGGATCTCTGGCGTCATGTCTAATATGCAAATCTTGATACGACCTGTGTAAATCTCATTACGAAAACACGCCTATTCAAATATATAGAAAATTTCGCCTCCAAAAACTGAAACTCATTAGATAAAAAAAAACTCTGATATTTTTTCATATTTCTGCTCAAAACATAGATTGTGGGTACTCGTTAGAACCGCCTCGGCGAAGCGGTTCTAACGTGTACCTACAATCTATGTTTTGATCAGAAATAAGAAAAATAATGTATACCCCTGTAAACCCCAGTTTTACTATATAAAAGTGGGGTTTAAGGGGTCAAAATTACATAGGCGTGTTTTCGTGATGTTATGGATATGAGCCTATTGCATCATGTTTTCGATGCCACTATCTCAGATTAGGTCCGATACGAATCTTATGTTTCCCAACCTCCGCACACAATAGCAGTGCGCTTTATATTTAATCAAACATCAATTGGGCCGCGCCACAAGTGAAAATGTATCTTCGAGCATGCGCAAATTGAACAGAGTAATTCCGCCCACGCGCAAAGTCTCATCTGTGCATTTGCTCTCTATTGACACCTTCTATAGTATCCAATGATTCTTTTAGCGGACATTGAAGGTCCTGATCAGACAGGCTGATCTGGGCCTTCGGAGTCCGCGTATGCCCGAAGATACGTTTCATTTAGTGCGGTCCAATTATTGTTTCATGGAGTTATTCCCTTGTATAATAATCTATGTCACGATTGGGGGATTCAAGTAAATACCAAATAACCAGATTAAAATGATGGTTTCGATCAGCAGTAATTCAATTGTAGACGTCTTCGTTGCCATGTGTTCCTCAAATTGAAGACACGAGGAAAATTAATGATGACAATCAATGTTTATTATTGTTCTTGTTAATGGTATTGCCCAGACGGAATGCAAGGTCTGCTTAGGTATCCCGTATTTACCCTAAATACATTCAACGTCTTTATACCACCAATCGATACAACGACAAAATTTGTTATAATGATACTATGACTGGCAAGAAATGTTCGCTCAAGAGGTAACAGTTAATCAGACATAATCCAAGAATATTGTACAAATGTATTTGATACTTCGAGAAATATATGTTTTGGATATTTGTTAGAATCCACTCACTGAGTCGAGTCTAATATCCAAAATATTTGTATTCTATGAGGAAATAAGAATGAAACAAGGCCTTTCTGACATATACTCAACAAAATAATTAAAGGGTAACCAATTTCAGTTTCTCTCTGATTAAATACAAATGCGACCCGTTAGTTGTTAAAATTATTCTGTGGGCAATACTTCTATTTGCAAGCTCATTTCAATAAGCTCAGCATGTTAGCAATATTTTCAGCTGCCAATGTGTCAATGGCGCGAACATCAGTCTAGAAGATTAGAAAAATGGGAATTTCTGAAAAATTACTTTTTACCCCAAAATGATGTTTTTTTCAGAATATCTCAAATTTTCTATTTTTAGTCAAAACAATGATTTACCCCAAACACAATCTTGCAAATTCCACTTTCTTAGGGGTAAAAGACACATAGATATGACCAGACAAAGAGGTCAACCCTTTAAGAGGCTGAAATTGCTCGATGATTCCCCATAGACCGTGAATAATCTATAGAGGGTACCTGTTTGAAAAGGTTGAATTCAAGACATTATTTATTATGTTCAAATGTCAATTTTCCATTTTTGAATAAAAAGTAGCATTTTTTTACGAAATTTAAAATGATAATTTTCATTTCAAAATTTAATGTGGGAAACACTACTTTTTAGGTTCCACTTTAAGAAACAATCAACAATATTTCAATATCTTCTGTGGTTTTGCCCATAGACTCGGTCAAAGTTTACATATATGGGAAATTGCACTAAGTGACCCTTAAATTATTTTGTTCAGTATATTATTGTGCCCATTAAGGATTCTTTATAACAGTAAATTCATTTTAATGACAATATTTTTGGGAACAAATGCTGTCCTTGTAACGTCGAACAGGCGGTCTGAGCAAACGTCTGATCAAGGTTTCCATTGTTTGTCACCCATCCAACAACTTCTAGACAGAGCAGAGCAGCATTTGGATTTGTTCAAATTTTATGACAAGTATGGAAAGGAGTTATGGTGTCCCGATATTTAGGGTAACTAATGTAATTACAGACCAGACTGCAGTGTAGGTCTGTGATAAGGAAATAATAGCAAGTAAAACAATTAACGACTGTTTGAGCAGACGTTTTAGAGCCTGTGGTTAAGGGAAATTGATGTTTTCAGGAGGAGGGCAAAACTTTTCGAAACAGTTTTGTCTGTAAATGGGTCTGTGACTGTCTTCGGGAGCAAAAACTTTCCTGTTAGAGTTTAACGCATGGCACTCTGAATAAAATGTTCAGCAGACTTATTTACTACACTGCAGCTGGTGTTTGTGCTAGAACGTCTCCCCGTTCATTACCATAGTGCAGATTATATTTCATTTCATTTGGGATCACTGGGTCCATTGTGATATATTTGAAAATGGAGGTCTGCTCATGTATACGCTAGAGGGCGTAAGCAGTGTTGCAAACTACATTACTGCGTATGAAGAGTCTCAATAAAACCGATATTCCCATTTTCTAATCCGTAGTGTGTTCTTTGTTTCCAAAGGCAATCTTTTTGACGTTTATTTTACTACACTGCAGCTGGTGTTAGTGCCGTGTGACGGCGGTAGAACGTTTCCCCGTACATCACCATAGTGCAGATTATATTTCATTGCCTTTGGGATCTATGGGCCCATTGTGGTATATTTGAAAATGAAGTTCTGCTCATGTATACACTAGAGGGCGTATGCAGTATTGCAAACTTCATTACTGTTTAAGAAGAGTCTCAATAAAACCGAGACTCCCATTTTTTAATCCGTAATGTGTTCTTTGTTTCCAAAGGCAGTTATTTTTTACGTTTATTTTACTACACTGCAGCTGGTTATTGCCGTGTGGCGGCGATAGAACGTCTCCCCGTACATCACCATAGTGCAGATTATACTTCATTTCCTTTGCGATCGTTTGGCCCATTGCAGTATATTTGAAAATGGAGTTCTGTACATGTACTCGTATACGCTAGAGGTCGTAAGCAGTGTGGCAAAATTCATAACTGCTTACGAAGAGTCTCAATAAAACCGATAATCCCATTTTCTAATCCGTAGTGTGTTCTTTGTTCCCAAAGGCAATCTTTTTGACGTTTATTTATTTTTTTTCCTCCAGAAAACAGGTTTTGACATTTCACGAATATTATCTCCATTAGAGGCAGTTTGCATGAAATATCAAATCCTGTTTCTGGGAAAATTAAAAATATATATATATATCATCAATTTGTCGTCTGCTGAATTAGCCGAAGAGTGGTAAAGGTTAAATCAGTCCTCCAGGATTGTTTTTAATTTTATACAGTTGTATCCAATGATATATGTACGAGTTTTTGTTTTGTTCATAAAATTCAGCCAGCGCGTGACGAAACCTACAAAATGGCATGTGCGCACAGCGAAAGATCAGCCTGGGCATTCGCCCAGTCTGATCAGAGTCTTCACTGTGCGCTCAATAGGTAGCTAAGGACCCAAGCTTTCTTCATGCGGACAGCGAAGACTCTGATCAGACTGGGCGGATGCCCAGGCTGATCTGAGTCTTCGCAGGGCGCACATGTCATTTTGTAGGTTTTGTCATGCGCTGGTTCGAATATTTAAAATGTGTGTTGTGATTTGTGAAGATACCCAGGAAATACCGCAATCACAAAGTACAGCCCTCTCGAGGTCCCAAAAGAAGGAGAGATGAGGAGAAAATAATGAAAAAACAAATGGCACTTGAAACCGCAGACGAAAGAGAACTGTAACAGAGGAACCGCCTTGGAACAGTTGGTAGGAAAACTACTAAGGGCTTAAACCAGTTTACTCGCAGTTCCAAATTACAAATATACGTTCGGTACGCATAAAGGTCCCCTACCTCATCTGTGAAACAACACTGTGAAACACAACAAATGATCAAAAACACTGTGATGAAACAAAGCAAAAGGCGAAATGGCGATCTGACGCCAAAGCACGAGAAACCCACAAACAGGACAACGATGAGCATGACCACAGAACGTTGCATGCCCTCTTCGTCTGACTATTCTGTCTTTGTTTGCTCGTTCTGTTTTTCGACTGCGATTTCATGTAGTTATTTCATGTAACGAAACCCTTTTTCAGTGCCTTAGAACGGCTTTGCTCATTGATTGTGGCTTAATACAGATTGACTGATTATGTTGTGGTTTAACGACACGTCAACCCTTATGGGTCATTTTGTGTTGTCTCCCAGAGAAAGGGAGAAGAGAGATAGAAGAGATAACAGAGGAGATGAAAGAGAGAGACAGGAGATTGTGGCCTTTCCGGGTTTTCAAACAATTACACATACGTGTGCGGTCTACGAAGTAGCCCTTTACTTCATCACTGAAACATCACAGTTAAGCATCTTTGCTCGCAAACACTATGACGAACCAATGTAGATACTTCCATGAGCATCTGAAGCCAGAGCAAAATGAAAAACACAATTTTGACCACAATTGGCTCGACCAAAGATATCGACAGTAAAGCGTCAACCTTTTGAAACAGATTGATAGAGGAGAGACCTTTCATTAGAACCAAAGTTGTCGATGCAAAATTTGACTAACAACCGTGCCTGTAGTTTGCAGAAGAACATTTATGTTACATTCATGGTGTTTATGATGCAATCTATGTTATAACGAGTCTAATTACAGTCGAACCTCAATGTCTCGAACACCGATGGCTTGTTTACCATGGCTAATTCGAACTCGTTTTTTAATCCCTACGAAATTCTTCCGATAGCTCAAGAAAACAAATATTTAGGGAAATCTTCTTGTTTTATTGTGAAATTGTATGTTGTGTGTACTCATTAGAATCGCCTCATACAATTATTGTGCAGGAAATCGAAACGAAATCCCTCGAACTAACCATATCTCGAACAAATTTCGATGATCCCGAAGATGTTCAAGCCATTGAAGTTCGACTGTACAGTAAAATCTCAATGACTCGAACACGGATGACTTGTTTACCATGGCTAATTCGAACCCGTTTTCGAGTCCCTAGGAAGTTCTCTTGACAGCCCAAGAAACAAATATTTTATGATGAAATGTATGTTTTGTGTACCATTAGATTTGCCTCGTGAATACGGTCAACATACCTTTAGTTTATAGAAGATGGAAAAGACATTCCTATACTGTCCGCATTTGTTTCTGACCAGGCTCTATGTCTCGAACATATTTCCATGATCCCAAAAATGGTCGAGCAATTGAGGTTTGGCTGTATAAAGAAAAATTAACATTACCAATTATCCTTTTGGATATCAGGTCAGTAGAGCGTTCGGACAGACCGTGGTGCAAATGTGTTTTCACGCCAACATTATGGTGGGAAATTCAGACTGACGGTGATCTAACATTGTACACCTGTTTATGAGGTAAACACTTAAACGTTTAGTCAATGACTGACTAGATGGTCTAGCAAAACGAATATCCTCAGAAATAAAAACACCATAGAATGTAGCACGAGTGACACAGTCGTCCAAAACAGAACATTTACAATCCAAAATTAGTCATTTCGTTTGTCATAGATTTTAAAAAAGATTTTATTATTAGTAACTTTAAACTAGTAAGGGCTTAGATTTCAAAAGAGATTTTATCATTAGCGCTTTAAACAAAAAACGGTGCTTAGATACCCATTCGATTTAACTGAAATGTTTTAATTCGATTTCGATTTAAATATTATGATATTATCTATTTTCTCTTGTGTGTTTACATAAAGCAGTAACATATGTTAACTTTTGACTTTGTTTGTGTTGAAGTTTTACGGCCCGGGTCATGTCGAGCGCGGTCAGTTTACCTAACTACATTTCTACTGGGCAGGCTTAGTCCTCTAAGCGGTTATCTAGTATTGTGCACATTCTTACGCCAGAAAATGACAACTGTCATTCTTGAATCTGCGGAATGGAGAGAATGACCGCAGAAAATAGTTCATGATCAATCTCTACGAAAGACTGTTGCAGACTCGGCGGGGGTCGAACCCGCGACCTCCTGATCACCATTCAAACGCGCATCCAACTGAGCCACCGATGCCTACTTTTGACTGTAAGTTCATGAAAACAAGAACAAATCTGATCAAGGAAGGGAAAATATCATGGAGAAATGGGGGTAAGGAAAAGGGGTGGGGCTAAAGCGGAGGGAAGTGGGGGTAAGGGGAAGTAGGGGTTGGATACCGCTTGTCTATACCCCTCTGTTTTAGCTATTTTATCCTCAGGTTTTATCACGGAAGTGTTAACATTCCACCTGCCAACATCTCTGTTCGTTGTAAGTGTACTGACTTTACATGCAGACCGCATTTAGAAAATGGTATGGAAAGTAACATAATTTTCATATGCAGGCAATTTTTGATACAAAAAAAAAATTCAAACAGACTAGAGTCAATAATTCGTGCAATTCCTCAATGCACCGGGTAATAATTGTATCGCATTTAAATACTCTGAATATGGTTTTCGAGAGACATGTGGCAAGGGAAGCAAAACTAAAAATACTGTCAAAAATGTTTGTACGCATTTACGTTACTTCCCTCTGTATTCTTTGTTGACTTTTAACCCTTGCCATACTGAAAAAATTAAGATGCCATGCCCACTTCTAATTTTCAGCCAATCAGACTGCTTGATCCAGGTTGTTGATACAAATTCACATACTTTATGTCAAGCAGTGTAGATCCAGATCGGCTGAGATGCTAATATTCTGATATGATCACATGGTGTTGGCGAAGATAACTAAACCGTATTTACACTACCTCAGCGGGCACGTGACAATGTCTTGACGTTGAGTAAATATTGAATCGACGTTGTTTCAACGTCGGAATTTGCATTGACGTTAATGCGACGTTGTATAAACGACATGTGCCCGTTAGG
The DNA here is from genome assembly GCA_964016985.1 of Anodontia alba. Classification (NCBI taxonomy): domain Eukaryota; kingdom Metazoa; phylum Mollusca; class Bivalvia; order Lucinida; family Lucinidae; genus Anodontia; species Anodontia alba. The sequence continues at coordinate 30,901,544 of OZ024826.1, read as the reverse complement.
ATATATTCGGATAGGCAGGCTTTAGCAAACAGTATAGACCCCGATCAGAGGTCACGCGTCTGGTCAGGGAATACATTCAACCACCACTTTGTGGACAGACCATCAGGTAACCAAATGAAGTTGTTCAAAGTTTAGGAGATGTATTATAAGGAATTAAGTGTTCGAATATATAGGTTAAAACGGTAATATTTACTTAAAATATTGGCCTACCTGAGGCTTTGTTATTCACGTATGTCAAAGAGCAGCTCTCCACATGAATATATTCCTAGTCATTGATGGTCACGTGTGGTTTCGGGAACCAGATATAGCTGTTTGATTTCCATTGTTTTAACAACTTTTGTGGCTTTCTGTTTGTTTTCCTGTGCACCAGATCCCTTCTGAAAAAGAATCTGTTCTCCTAAAAGGAGCAAATTCTTTACTTTTAGAGGGAATCAATTTTCAAAGGTTTTCTCAAAGTCTAACTATTCCCCTTAGCGCTAAGCACGCTGGGTAAAATATTTAGCAGAAGACATATTGCAATATCTTTCTTATTCTCCAAAGAAAACAGGTTTGCTTTTTCATGCAAACAGTCTACAATGGAGACAGTTTGCACGAAATGTCAAATGCTGTTTTCTGGGGAAAAAATAAGAAAAAAAATCAATGTGTCGTCTGCTAAATTAGCCCAGAGAGGGGTAAAGGTTAATGTACGACAGCCACCGTAATACTGGTGAGCATACTAACCAAATGCTACTTTGCGAAATCTGTCTAGCGAGCACCGATGGTTCTGTCCGAGCTGAGTTGTCTGATCTGGGCATTCATTGTTCCCATATGACAAAGCATTACGAAAACCTGCCTATTCAAATATATAGAAAATTTCACCTCCAAAAACTGAAAATTTTCAGATTAAAAAACTCTGATATTTTTTCATATTTCTGCTCAAAACATAGATTGTGGGTACTCGTTAGAACCGCCTCGGCGAGGCGGTTCTAACGAGTACCCACAATCTATGTTTTTGAGTAGAAATAAGAAAAATAATGTATACCCCTGTAAACCCCAGTTTTACTATATAAAAGTGGGGTTTAAGGGGGTTAAAATTATATAGGCATGTTTTCGTGATGAACACCTCTCTAAAAGCGGTTCATGGAGGAAAACTATATATGGAAATACCAAGGAAATGGCATATTCCTTTAATTGTTAAATGTCAACACATCACGAAAACATGCCTGTATATCATTTTGACATCCTTTTGATAAACCCCGCTTTTATATAGTAAAACTGGGGTTTACAGGGGTATACATTACTTTTTTCTTATTTATGCTCAAAAACATAGATTGTGGGTACTCGTAAGAACCGCCTCGACGAGGCGGTTCTAACGAGTACCCACAATCTACGTTTTGAGCAGAAATATGAAAAATATCGGAATGTTTTATCTGAAATTTTTCATTTTTTTTTTTGTGGTAAAACTTTCAGTATATTTGAATAGGCATGTTTTCGTAATGATATTAAACCTTACCATGCTATGGACAAATTCAGCAGGAAACAGTCTCGAAAATAGGATCTGACACTTAATGTAAATTGTCTTCTAAGGAGACAGTTTGCATGGTACATGTATGTAAAATTCTATTTTCTCGGCAAAATCGAAAACAAATATTTCGGTGTCGTCTGCTGAAATTTTTACTCAGCATGCACAGTGTTAAGCATTTAATATTTGCAATCAAATGATCTAAAGAAAGTAAATCATGCTTGATCAGAAAGTATTTCTATTCTGTTACCAACTGAGGTCAGTCGATATATTGTCAGCTAGTTGTTTATTCTTCGTGTTTACCACAGTTACTATAGCATGGTTGTTTTTGTTTCTTTCTATGGGGAGTAGATACAGTCGTCCCTCATTATCTCGACTTCGCTTATCTCGAATAACCGCTTATATCGAAGTGAAAATCTGGTCTCTGTTTTAACATGGAAATCTAACAAGAGGTAACAAAATATTGTGGAAAAGAGGAGACATTGCTCCTAAGGAGCAATGTCTCCTTTTTCCACAATATTTTCATATATCTCTAACTTCAAGAGCTAACTGCATATTCAATTTTGTTTTTTGATTTATTTTTTTTCCTACATTATGCAAATCTGATATGTCTTGGTACGGATAATGGCCTGTTTCAGAGAGCCTCTTAGATTTTAGAGATAACGAGAAGCGACTGGACATTTTCAGGGCAGGCAACTCTTTCAAATTGTTTTGTCTCCCTTCTGATAAGGGTCGACTCCAAAAGGAAAAAAATCTTCCTTTATGATCCAATTCTTTACTTTTAGAGTAGACCTCTTTTCAGAAGGGAAAGCACACCAACCGTTTTAGCTCCGCTGTGCCAGAAGCTCCGGGAGAGCTTATGGAATGGTAGGCCTCCGACGTCCATCGTCCGTCGTCCGTCAACATTTTCAAAGGACTTCCTTTCTGAAACCACGGGGCCATTTGTAATAAAATTTCACATACACCCGCCAGGCAGAGGGGCGGGAACGAAAGTTTATTCTAATGGTTCAGGTCACATGACCAAAATAGCCGCTATGCCTAAATATGATAAAAACCTTAAAAAATCTTCTTCTTCAAAACCACTGGGCCAATTGCCTTGAAACTTGAATGAATGTAGTATTTTGTGACTAAAAAAAACAAAGTTTGTTCAAATGATGACCCTTGGTTTGACCTTGACCTATTTTACGGCAAGGTCAATTTGGGTACCTTAGGCTTTTGAATGGAAAATGCTGTAATTGTGCATTTTTCTGTTACTATTATCATCTGTGCTATGGAAATGCAGTCAACTTCAACACCTATGAATGCTAAATGTCTAGGTCATTTAGTGACCTGGGCCAAAGGTCACTCGGGTTGAATATTTTTAAAGTACTTTTTCTTGGAAACTACTAGGCAGATTGAAATAATATTTCATCTGAAACCTATGTTGGCTAGTAAAAACAAATGATAGTCAAATAGTCCAGGTCATATGACCAAGGTGGCCGCCAAGCCCAAATATAACAAAAAAAAAACAACTTAAAATCCGCTTCTTGTCTAGAACCACTGGGCTGAATTGCCTTGAAAATTGATATGTAGTATTTAGGTCTCTAGTACGACAAAATTTTTATAAATGATGACCCTGGGTTGACTCCGACCTATTTTACAGCAAGGTCAAACTGGGCCCTTAGGCTTTTGAATTGTAAAAGATGAAAAAGTGCATTTTTCAGTTGCTTTTATAGTCTACAATATGGAAATGCAGCCCGCTTTAGCCTGTATGAATGTTAAATCTCAAGGTCATTCTTGACCAAAGGTCACTTGGATTGAATATTTTTAAAGTCCTTTTTTCTTAGAAGCTACTAGGCTAATTATAATATATTCCATAAGAAGCTTACATGGGTTAGGAGAAGGAAATGCTATCCCAATGGTCTAAGTCACATGACTAAAATGGCTGTCATGCCCATACACGGCTAAAACTTTTAAAAATCATCTTCTCCAGAACCACTTGGCAGATTGCCTTGGAACTTATGTAGTATCTGGGACTCTAGTTCAACAAAGTTTATATAAATGTTGACCTTCCGTTGACCTTGACTTATTTTACGGCAAGGTCAAATTTGGTCCATTTAGCTTTTGAATGAAAAAATGCTGGAATAGAGCAGTTTTAGCTTCCCTGAGCCAGAGGCCCTGGATGAGCTTATAGGATGGTAGGCCTCCGTCGTCCGTTGTCTGTCAACATTTTCTAAGGACTTCTTCTCTGAAACCGCTGGACCATTTTTATTAAAATTTCACATACATCCTCCAGGTAGAGGGGGAATGAAAGTTTGTTCGAATGGTTCAAGTCATATGACCAAGATGGCCTTCATGTCCAAATATGGCAAAAAAATTTTCTCCAGAACCACTGAGCCAATTGTCTTGAGACTTGGAATGTAGCATATGGTGACTGAGTACTATCAAGTTTGTTCAAATGATGGCCATAGGTTGACGTTGACCTATTATACGACAGGGTCAAATTTGGCCCTAAGGCTTTTGAATGGGAAAAAGGTAAAACAATGCACTTTAAAAAAAAAACTATTGTGGTCCATGACAAGAAAATAGGTACTATATAAATGTCTATGAATGCCAAAGGTCAAGGGCATTTTCTCTGAAACTGCTAGGCCAGTTTTAATTAAATTGTATATACAGTCCCACTGGCAATAAATAAATGTAGATTTGTTCAAATGTTCCAGGTCACATAACCAAGATGGTCACTAAGGTCATATAATAGAAAAAAAACTTCTTCTCCAGAACTGCTTAGTCAATCACCTTGAAACTTGGTATGTTTCACTAGGTTATGTAATACAATCAAGCTTGTTCAAATGATGACCCTAGGTTACCCTTGACCTATTTTACGGCAAGATCAAAATTGACCCCTTCGGATTGAATAGGAAAAAGGTAAAAAAAATGTATTTGTTAAAAAACTATTGTAGTCTATGACATGAGGGAAGGTACTTCATAAATATCTATGAATGTCAAAGGTGAATGTCATTCAGCGACCTTGGCCACTTGGGTCACTTGGATTGCAGGTCCATTAATATTTCAAAGGACATTTTCTCTGAAACTTCTAAGCCTATTTCAACTAAACTTCATATACAATTCCCTGACAATAGCTAAATGAAAATTTCTTCAAATGGTATAGGTCGCACTATCAAGATGACCGCCAAGACCATATATGGCATATCCCTAAAACAATCTTCTTCTCCAGAACCTCTGGGCCAGTTGTCTTGAATAATGGTACTTAACATCGGGTTACAGAGTACGATAGTTTATGCTCAGGACAGGGGAGCGATAAGTACCTCATCGTCCCCTTGTTTATAATTATTAGCAGCGGATATACGCTTTAATCACGGTTCTTCATCTAAAACTGCAGGGTGAGTGGCAAACAGTGTAGACCCTGTCCTGATCTAGGCCTACCCTGTTTTCTAAAGCATGTCTTTCGAATACTTAGGGTCACGAAATACCGTGCATAAATGTGATTTCAGTTCTTTCAGTCCTACAGACCGAAAAAAGTTTCATACAAACAATGTAGATCCTGATAAGACGACTCATCACGAGCCGTCTCATCAGGATCTACGCTATTTGCCATTTAGTTTTTAATTTTTTAAGTGAGAGTCCTATATGGAACAATGGTATCGACCAGATTCAAAGATGGAAGAGTCCACTTCAGAAATACAGGGGTGAAAGGGTTAGTATTAAGTTTACGGTGGTCTGGATAAACGTGTTAGATTTTTCCCCATTTCCACCAAGGGAGAAAAATTTGGCGACATCTGTTTGCTTTACTGCACGCCAAGTCCCTTCTGAAAAGGGGTCTACTGACTTTACTCTATAAGGAAATAATTGCGGGCCCCCATAGCCTAGTGGATAAGAGAGTTGACTCTTAATCCATTAGGTTTCTCACCGCTGTGGTTCGAGCCTCGCTCTGGTCAAATGTGGGAAAGCGAAGCTCTGCTTACGGATGGTCAGGTGGTTTTTCTCCGGGTTCTCCGATCGGCTCGATATAAGTGAAATATTCTTGAAAGGACCGTAAAACCCAAATCAAAAAAAAAAAAAAAAAAAAAAAAAAATAATTTACTATCTAATTGTTTTCCTTATATAGAGTCGATCCCTTTGGTAGCAAATTCGTTCCTTACAGCCCCTTTTGGAGCAAGTGTTTTCCTTATATAGTAGATCCCTTTTCAGAAGGGGACAAAAGAGGTCTGCTCTATTTGAAAAGAATATGCTTCCACTGTGAACTAATTCTTTCCTTGTAGAGTGCATCCCTTTGGAAGTAAATTCCTTGCTTTTTAAAAGGGGAGACAACCATTTTGACAGAGTTGTTTCCCCTTAAAGAAACCAATCTGTCTCCTACTAAAAGAAGACATTTTTATGACGAAAGTCAAGCTGTATCTGCTGGGAGTTATTGATAAGAGATACTTGGATACTGGACATATGAAGCCTGTCTCCCTAGGAGGCCTTGTCCCTTCCCAGGACGAGTGACACGACCCCCATTTGTCAGGCAAAATATCCGCCCACTGTCAATATCACACCATTTAACAATTGGTTATAAATCTAACTGTTCTATACAACCCAGCGGTATTGTACGATATGGTCAATTTCGCAAAATTTACTATTTCCACTTACAAAGAATTTTGATAATTTCTTCTTTATGGCCTTATTTTGAATTACAATTACACATTTTGCAGGTAACTTGGACAAATGACTGGCCATTTGAAACGCAGAAACTAATTGACCAATACATTTGATTATGGATCAGGAAATGAAACGGAACTAAAACTGACATTAACCTGTCCCACTGTATGGACAAATTCAGCACATGAAATTTGATTATTTTTTTCTCATTTTGCACAGAATATCAAAGCCTAGTTTCTAAAAGCAATAAGAAAAACATTTAAAATTGTCGTTTTCTTTTTTTTTTTTTTTTTAACATGCTAAGCGTTAAAGTCGTGTTGGAGAGAAAGAACGTGCAATCGGGGAGAACCAACTACTGTCACCATATGCAAACAGAGAAGAACCAAAGGAACTAGGCCTATCTGAACAGTCCTCACAGTCAAAAAACTAATCCGAATCGTTAATCATATTTCAGTCCCTAACAATTTACTATTGGCCGTTCCAAGGGGTTGCTGTTCATTTTCGTTTTCTTCTTTCTGTTTTCTTTAGAGCGCTGTTTTGTGATATCTTTTCGTTTTATTCTAATTTTATTTGTTGCATTATGAGGGCTGTGTCCCTTGATTGTGGCCTTTCCTTGATATCCCCACTTTTATCATGTTTCCACATGTTCTGAAGCACATATGTCCATGTGCGGGGCCATATGTCCGTGTCATAAAACGCAGGGCCTACCCAGCTAGCATCCTACGTAAATCTACATCGGGCCGTCATCGGCCCATCAGCTACCCTGACGGGCCGATGACGGCCCGATATAGATTTACGTAGAATGCTGACTGGGTATATGTTATTTGTTGTGAAACGCAAACAGATCTGCAGAGATGATACAAAGAGAAGAAATCCAATTTTGTTGTTTATCCGATATTCTTTACGAGTTACCTTGCCTATCAGTTTAAATCACTGGTAGGCTATTTTTTTTTTTTTTTTTGTTTTTGATGGTGGTGGGTGTGGTGTTGTTGTTGTTGTTGTTGTTTAGTGGTTTTCTGAGTCATTTTGCAAATCGCTAAGCTACAGCTGTACTTATGTTGAACTGCTTTATGTATTAGTTGAAACCTATTTAATTCATTTTTAACTGACATGTACAGATACATGCATGTAGGTAATACAATTACATCGTTCGATTTAAGTATCCCATTTAGCAATTTTCATTTTCTCATTTCTTACTGTGATTTGGAATAATCCTTTTAAAAGAACTGACATTACGAAAATATGCCTATTCAAATACACTGAAAATTTTACCACCAAAAAATGAAAATTTTCAGATAAAAAATTCTGATATTTTTATATTTCTGCTCAACACACAGCTTGTGGGTACTCGTTAGAACCGCCTCGACGAGGCGGTTCTAACGAGTACCCACAATATATGTTTTGAGCAGAAGTAAGAAAAATAATGTATACCCCTGTAAACGCCAGTTTTACTGTATAAAAATGGGGTTTAAGGGGGCCAAACTTATATAGGTATGTTTTCGTGATGGAATACTAAAAGGAATTTTATGAATGGCATAGTGTGACATTATTTCTTTCTGTCGCATTTCAATACGGATAAAAAAGTTTAATGCGTTTTTTGCAGCGGGTATTAAACGTAAAAAAAATAGACAGCATAAAATAGCTTCAGGTATTAAAGAGAGACCTCACAGACTTTTTACAGAGAATATTTGAATGCTAAGCGTCAGTCTGCTGCGAGTGCTGTTAGACAGATTTTCTCCTATTGTCGTATATACCAAAATATTGGGGACAGACTCGCCTCAGCAAATAGCGTAGACCCAGATCAGACGCCGCAGAAAGCGTCTGATCAGGGTCTCTACTTTTTCTCACTCATCCAACATTTTAGGTGCATTAACAGGTAAAGGAATTGATTTGTTCGTGTTTTAGCGGATTGTTTTTTTTTTAACGGGTGTAATTTCCAAAATTTTATTCGGCGTAGCAGTTTTTAACTCGCGATAAATATAGATTCTTTACGGAAATAACACGGACAGGCAATAATACTATAATAGTATTATCAAAAAATATATATTTATTTACTTATTTGTTCCCAAAACAATCTACTGTGTTTACACCAAGAAATCTTTTCTAACTTAAATGAACTGAACTTATTTTTCTCGCAGCTATACTGTCAGTACACATATTCTATAATGAAGTTCTGTTAATGAATTCATTCTTAATTTGAATATAAAAAAAATGCAGTTTTGTTTTTCAACATACTGTAATTTATACATAGCGATAGTAATGAAAAATAATCCAGTAAAGGAAATATTGATCCGCAATGCCAGGCAGGTCCCTTTGTATATGTCTGCCCAGGGAAGATTCAGATCAGACTGCGCATTCGCGCAGTCTGATCAGAATCTTCACTGGGCGCATTTTGGATGGCCAAGAATGCAAAGAGTTTTCATGTGGACAACGCGGATGCGCAAGCTCATTTGAGTCTTTGTCAGGCGCACGTGACAAAATATACATTTTCTCACATTGCAGCGGCTCCATATGAAAACAAATAAAATCAAAGGCTGAATAGCCCTGTAATGACATATTCTATTAGAAACTTATACATTCCAGAAAATCATTTTGCCTTCCATTTAAGCTTATGTGAAGCTTCTCCTTCGAAAAAGAAGAAAACAAAACGAGCTACAGCGAAAAACAAAGGCGCTGATCAGTCTGCGCGTCCGCGCCTTTGTTGTTCGCACATGTATTAAAGCGAGTTTTCTTAGCGGTTCATATGAAGACTTGAATCATGGATCAAGCACAAGTCGCACTACTTTTTGTTGATATCTCAATGGCGTACTAATATACACGCATAGTCTACGTTTTTGCGCGGATAAATACAAATTTCAATAGAAGTCAAAGCCACTTTCTCTAAAACCACGCATGGCAACGAAGAATGACAGATAAAATCTGTCATTAAAAACAATATCAGTGTATTTGAATGAATTGTCCTCATGCCGACAACATATGGATTCTAAAGAGGGCAGAGTAACGTAGTTATGTCGGATGCGCAGGATGGTCGTGTACCTATGTTTGACGTCGCGAGTTAGATTCCTCTACGACACAAATTAGCCTTGACCACTTTGTGGGCAATTTCAGCAGACACCAAACAAACTATATTGTTATTACTTTTCCCAGAAAATAGCTAGGACATTTCATGCAAATCCTCTTCTTACGACACAATTCACGTGAATTGATGAATCCTATTTTCTGCAGAAAATAAGCTTTTACTTGCATGAAATGTCAAGCTTTTTTTCTACTCCTGTCGTTTCGCGCTCAGCTGGATCTTGGTTATGCGTCTGTGTGGGTTTTCATGATGACACGTGACCAGGATGTGACATGTCAGAGGGGGGAGTTGAGTTGAGTTGGAGCTTTTCGGCCCAGACAACACTGTTAAGGTCATGTCGAGCCGGTCAGTTAACGTACTCACTTTTCCTGTGCAGGCTTAGTCCTCTAAGCAGTTAACAAGTACTTTTTCATTAGCCGGCCTCGGCGGCTGTGTCGGATGCGCATCCCGCTGGTGATCAGGAGGTCGCGGGTTCGGGCTGGCAAAATTCTTCCATAAAGATTGATCACGAACTATTTTTACGGTCACTCTCTCCCTTCCGCTGATACAAGAAGGGCAGTTGTCAGTTGCTGGTGAATTATTGTGCATAAGTACTGGTTAACCGCTTAGAAGGCTAATCCTGCGCAGAAAAAGTGTGGCTAGGTAACCTGATCGACATGACCTTAATAAGTTGACTTGGCCGTACAACTTCAACTGATTCCAAAACTTCTTGTGCACATACTTATGCCAGTAGCTGACAACTGCCCATCTTGAATTAGCTGAAGGAGGAGCATGACCACAGACATCATTTCATAATCAATCTCCACGGCGGTTATGTGGCCGATCTTGCGATCCCTGCAATTGCAGTCAGACGCGCTACCGACTCATTACGAAAACACGCCTATTCAAATAAACAGAAAATTTCACCTCCAAAAACTGAAACATTTCAGATAAAAACTCTGATATTTTTTCATATTTCTGCTCAAAACATAGATTGTGGGTACCCGTTAGAACCGCCTCGCCGAGGCGGTTCTAACGAGTACACACAATCTATGTTTTTGATCCGAAATAAGAAAAATAATGTAACCCCTGTAAACCCCAGTTTTACTATACAAAAGTGGGGTTTAACGGGGTCAAAGTTATATACGTATGTTTTCGTGATGTGCACTGGAGCCCGGCGTGTTAGGGAGGAAGCACTATTCATGACAGGGTAAAACGTGAGAAATAAGTTTCCTATTTGTCTTTGTATAAATTTGCTATTGCTCCGGAAGCACCTTATGAAGGGTCATGGACTGCTATTGTCAATAGACGGCTCAACATTATAACAAAATTTTAGCTTTCACAAAAAAGTCTGGTCTGCACGTAGTACACATTTGGTGCTACGCGTAGACCAAGCTTTTTATGAAAGCTAATACTTGTCCAGATAGAGACGAGAAAGGGTCTGAATCATGAAAGCGGACACGAGAATAGCTTGTGGAAAAATAATTCTGTTATATCTTGCCTGATGAAATTATGTTGAATCAATCCGTCATATTTTTCGTAATTTAAAACGGCACGTGATAGCGGTGTGTACATGCATTGGATTTCACAAATGTCAAAATAAGATGTAAAAAAGCAACATATAACAAAAGAAAATATTCAAGAAAGGAAGTCCGACGAGAAAACTTTCCTAAATGGACATGCTATATATCCCGCTGGTCACGCAACATGATGCTCTCTGCTTTAATTAGGATTGCTTCATCTTGTCTTGAGCCGGGCCAAAGTAAAACCAAACAACGCCATCTACGAACAACAAAACTTAGCCATAACCTGAGTACCGTACCTTTTGATATGTGTGCATCCGCGCAGTTTGGTCAGAGACTTCGTGGTCCGCATGAAGAAACATTGCGTCCTTGGCTATCCAAAAATGCGCCCAGTGAAGGTCCTGGTCAGACTATTCGCGCTGATCTGAACCTTCGCTGGGCGCATATGTCCGAATGCTCAATTTATTGGAAATGATTTGGACTCGCGCTGCTTACTCAAGAAATATATTAACGCTTAGTATGCTGGATCCAACATTCAGCAAACGACATTTAAAATATTTCTCTTGTCTTTTTTTTCCAGAAAATAGGTTTTGACATTTCATGCAAGTTATCTCCTTAAGAGATAATTTGCATGAAATATCAAATCCTATTTTCTGGGAAAAATAAGAAAAAAATATCAATTTGTCTGTTGAATTTGCCTAAAGTACTGTAAGTGTTAAGTTTGAAGTTCTATAACAATGAACAGTGATGGTTCTGAACAGACTGTGCGGGTACGCAAGTTGGTCAAGACCTTCTTTGTTGGCATGTATTGTAAAGTCGGTGTTTCCTGTGTCCGGCTCAGTTGGTGGTATTCAGGGAATCAATCAATAGATTACGTTTGAGACTGACACGCAATTCTCAACCGTACAAACTGAACACAAGAACAATATTGGCGTTTTTTTTTTTGTTTTTTTTTTTTTCTGTAAAAAATATTTAAGCACCACTCTGTGATGTACTAATCAGGTCATGCACCTATTGCTCCCAAACTGTTTGAATGTTTCAGCTGCTCTTGAGTTATGCTTATATGGTTTTGTGATACTAAAATGCCCAAGTCAGTAAAGGGGTATAATAAAAGAGGATATTAACCCTTGTCCTGCTGAATAAATTTAGATGCCACGCCAATCAGATTACTTGATCCTGATTGTTGCTATAAATTTGTATGCTTAATGGCAAACAGTGCAGATCCAGATCTGTTGGCTTCTGAAGAAGCCAACTGATCTGGATCTACACTGTTTGCAAAGGCAGAGTATCCGGGCTCAGCAGGACAAGGGTTAAACCAGCTCCAGTTGCTGACACTACAGGAACGGTGAGCACAGGCAACTTGAGTAATCATGATATACCAGTATCTCTGCTGGTCTCAACAGCACCACTCCGAGGCTACAATAAATAGTTTCTAAAAAAAAAGTGCCGTTATTCCAGATAAGTTTCGCATCTGGAACAAACTGCCACCAGAGTGCTGTTGACTGCACTGCACTGAAGAGCTTGAATAATCAAGTGCAATCTCTACACCTTCGCTCAGTTCCCTCTAAATGTTTTTAATCACTGTAATGCAGTCAAATAAAAGTCAAAAAGGATTGCCTTTGGATACAAAGAACACACAAAATCACATAAATCGGAGACTCGGTTTGACTGAGTCTCTTCATATGCAACATTGCAGTTTGCGAGGTTGCATACGCCCCCTGGCGCCGGCTTAAGCGGTATTCAATTTTCAAAATAACCAGAATGGGCTCAATGATCCCAAAGGAAATAAAATATAACCTGCACTATGATGATGCACGGGGAGACTTTTTACTGCCGCCGCACAGCACAACACCAGTTAGAGTAGAGTAAAATAAAAGTCAAAAAGGATTGCCTTTGGAAACAAAGAACACACAAATTCACGAAAATCGGAGACTCGGTTTGATTGAGTCTCTTCATATGCAACATTGTAGTTTGCAAACCTCAATGACTTCAACACCGATGACTCGTTTACCATGGCCGATTCGAACTCGTTTTCGAGTCCCGAAGAAATTCTCCTGATAGTTCTACGACACAAATATTTAGGGATATTTCTGATTTTAACATGCGATTCTAATTAGTACACTCAACATACCATTATTGTGTAAAAGATTTCCCTAAATTATTGCCATTTTTTACCTGGCGCCATGATTAACCCTCAGTGGCTCGTATCCATCTCTCGAACAAATTTCCATGGTCCCAAAGATGTTCAAGTCATTGAGGTTCGACTGTATACATGCAGTTCTTTTATCTCATCGTTGACGTTTTACATGACACAGCTACTACAGCACAATGCACCTCAGGCGGACAGTTTATATTGACAGAAGACAGTCATGCATGGTCAAAATAAGAATGCTTTATGACCAGAAGTAACAAAGATATAATGATTTGAGAACTTGTTCCAAGATTATGAAACCTATTAGATACTGATATAGAGGAGCATGTTTTGTACAGAGGTTACTGTTAGGCCAAGGGTAGCTATTAGATACTGATATAGAGGAGCATGTTTTGTACAGAGGTTACTGTTAGGCCAAGGGTAGCATTTTTTTTTATTTATCAAGATAATTTGATGTTAGAAAACATATTTTCAGTGCCTTCTACCACCAACACCACCTTCCCGTGATATCTGGTGGATAATAATCAGTGGACAGTAACTTATAAACAGTGTGTTCCTGTATGCCATAATTAATCTATCTACAAGGTTTCAGCGTAATTAGTTGAAAACTGTAGTGAAAAGAAGTCATGTTGACAAAATTACGAATGGGAGTTATTTCACAAATAGTTCTTCAGGGTGCATTCCACAGTTTCGCACTTGTAAACCTGGGGAAAATGTCAGTAATTAGGGGTAGGGCTAAAAACCAGTCTGAAATACTTGTTGCTGCACATTTTAGCAAAAACTAAAATTCTATGTTTGTCTATTATTGAAGTCACATGACCTTATTATTAAAGAGTGTGTGTAAAATACGAAACTGATGAATTCTGCCTGGTATCAAATTTTACCCTGTCATGAATTATAACATGCTTTTCTGTGGATTTTATCACGAAAACAACGTGGCATACAGGTATTCATATCTGGACACAGGTAATATTCTGTAAGTGTATTATCAAATTTTCAACTCTTCCAGAGCAGCGCACGGTCCTGGAATTAAGGATAATCTATCGAAAACTGTTTTTGCATAGAATTGACCGCAGTCGGACGTGGGTGGGGTATTTGTGCAACCGCAGGTTTTGGTACATTACAGTAATTCTTTATAATGATTAAATTATTTGGTATGTCTGCAATTTATTGATACAGTACCTAATGGACATGTGCTGTTATATTTGCTGTGGTAACATTTTATTTGTGTGACGGCTTTGAACAATTAGAAATGAAATTCAAAACTGTGGAGTGCACCCTTAAACTGGCATTTGTGGTAGCAGCTACCACCAGAAAATGTAGGCGGGGCTTATTGATTACTGGTCAGCTGTTTATATGTTTACCTGGGGTCTGCTAGCCTCCTGGCTACAAAATAATGTATATACTCACTACTAGGTATGAATATGGCAAATAAGATTTAAACTCGTGCCTAACATGCCTGGCTTACATGGGGAACAAATGGTTGTGACTTTTAATAATTGTACCCAGCAAACAGTGGCATAACAGGGTTCGAAATTTGTTTACTATATTTTACTTGGTTTAAAGAAACAGGATTCACAATATATTACATGTTTTAGTGCAATTTCCATTTGCTGGAATAAAATTGTAACTGACTACTTAAAATATCTCCCTACATGTATGCAGATTGCATAAGCTTCTATAAATGCCTATTAATAATGGTTTTAACAATTTTCTTTTTGAATCATGGAATAGGAGTGCAATTTTCTCTGAAGGAGTCAAAGATATGATAATTTATCTGCTTTTACTGTGACTGCCATCTTACAAGTGGACAGTGTTTGTACTCTACACTCCAGGTTGCTATGTTTACATCACATGACCAAGGTTAAAGGTTATATCTATAGTTTGAATTTCTCAGCACTTTCAGGTTATTTTATTCAGCTTGCTCGTTTAATAATCATTTATAACAAGTATTTTAGTGTTAATGTATAAAGTAAAGACATGCCTTCTAGCAAACCAAATTTTGTGTATGAAGGTTTTCTAGTTCTTTTATTTTCATTGATAAAGCTTCTGCAAGTAACAAAATGTGAAAGTCCTGCACCATTTTGAAATAAGCCCCGCCTACATCCTTTTATAGAACAGGTGGGGGTTTAAGTTGGAATATAGACGGTTGCACCATTGATTTGCAAGTTTAAGCTTGATTTAAAATCATTCTAGTTATTATTCCGAAACAAAACATTTGTCGATGGAAGGATTGATTTGTGCATGGACAGACAGATGTCAGGCCTCATAACACAATGCAATAATCTTTTCAAAATTTAAAAATTGTTGTATAATATACCAATGTTTCTAGTTGTGAGGTTGAATAATCGATATTGAAGCGAAGTTTAATGAAAACAATTTTTATTCCGTGTTCTTCCAGTGACACTTAGCAGTAACAAAATGCAGAATTCTTATCAAATGCCTTTCCTGACAAATTTTATATAATATGATCAGTTATTATTCCATGCTGCAATGTACAAGAGAAAAGAGTGTGAGTCGCCATTGCTTCATACAGTATTTGCCGACTTATTCTACGAGATCCAAAATCGACGCCATTGATCCGGAATAGGCTACGGTAAGTACCTCAATATCATACATGTAGAAGGTTTCTTAAAACAATGCGTATACTATAAGATATTTTGTATTAATCTTGAAGAAGAATAAATTGCTTAACATCAATTATCAGCAAAGGTACAGCTAAATTCGCCTTATTTACCGCACATATGCAGAAAATTAGAGTATATGCGGTTATGCAATATTCGCTTTTCATCATAATGACCAAAGAATGCCCAGACCGTCTTGCGCATCAGCAACCATTACGAAAACAATTCAAATGTGTTGAAAATTTCATCTCCAAATACTAATTTTCAGAGGAAACACTCTGATATTGTTCACATTTCTGCTCAAAACATAGATTGTGGGTACTCGTTAGATCCGCCTCGGCGAGGCGGTTCTAATGAGTACCACAATCTACGTTTTTGAGCAGAAATAAGAAAAATAATGTATACCACAATAAACCCCGGTTTTACTACACCAAAGTGGGATTTAATGGGGTCAAAATGATATAGGTCGTGATGTATGGTTGAATGTTTTGTTGTTTGCCTTTCATGAAAAATCATTTCTTGTTACCTACGAAATGTATGTGGTGATGCGTAATCCTCAGGGATTTAAACATACGAGCGAGAAATACCCAGAACAGCTTGCGCAACTGGACAGTCCGATCAGGCTTTAGTAACCGAGAGAATTAGTGGCTTAGAACATTGTTGGTCTCAACTATAATATGCGTTCCCTAGGACGAATACAAATAAAGATATGTTAGCGAATATGACAAGGCGAAATAAATGTAACCTTCGAAAGTGTGCATATTCGTCAGTGGCACAAAACCCAAAAAGTTGAAAAGTAAGCTGTTGAGCAGCAGAGGTTGACAAGCCCTGTATATCACAATCCAGCTCATCTCAAACATCATGATCCGCGAAACACAGCAGCCAAAAACTTCAAGAGTTGAATATCTAGCTTCCATATATAGGAACCACCCAGCTACCATTCTTTATAAATCTATAGCGGGCCGTTATCGGCCCGTCAGCTACCCTGTAATTTCTAACGTTATACTGGTGTGCTACCTTAGGTACAAGCGTAAGAAAATGTTCCTATACAACTGACGTCACATCAGAATGTTTTGGTACCCTGTGAAATAGTGCATCAGAAAACTGTTTCTCTTCTTTTGTCTCTAGCATGACACACATTTAGGGCTTGGCAGACGCTTGCTCCTTTTCTGGTACTGCATGACACTGTGAGGAAAAGAGGTTGGTGTCCAGAATGAATCTGTGGCGGACTACTTGTTAGAGTGTAATGCTGCTACAGCGAGACAGAGACAAACTGAAAATGAAAGTAACTGACGGATCTTCCGCGTAACGAGATTCAAAACCGTGCCACTGGTGCGGGGGCGGGGGACTTTGGTTGATACTTAAGAATGTAGAGGAGTATTAACGCAAATTATGTCGAGGGAATCCCGCTTACTGGAGTGGGACTTGATAGGGAAACGGAAAAAGCGAATTCGTGACTTTTTCCTCTCTGTTCAACACGACATATAATGAAGCCCTTACATCGCCCTCTGTTTAACTGCAATACACGGCGACATTTTGATGCTCCTTTTATAAAACTGAGATCTGGCACTGTGAAACCCGACTTAATGTTAAGGCAAAGGAAGAAGACACAGGTCAACATGCGCATGTGCTCACTCCGGTCAGGGAGAATGTACAAAGAAATGATTCAATGTTTCTTAATGGCATAGTATTTCTTTAAAGTAGGTCACAGTGATCAGCCATTCTGACTACGACCGCGACGGTGTTGTTGCAAATCAAGCTAAATATTCTGCAAAATGTGTGTTTTTCTTCTTCCATAGACGAAACTCAGATCTAATTAAAAACGTATGTCACAGCTCGTTAGCGAACAAAACTTATTCTGAAGAATCCAGTTCAACTAGCAGTACCTGGCTCTCATGCTGAATGGCGTCAATAATGACGTCTTCCCCGTGGATAATTGGTCGTGACGCTATTCATTAAGAAACAGTACAAACCTTGTAGGAATGTTTGCATTAATGCAGCCCTTATTTGAATGTATTTCCAATGTAAACATAATATTTCGTTCTTAAAGCTTTTTTTTTTTTAAGTGATCACGTCCCTGCTCCCTGACCTTCTAGAAAAAAAGTTTTTATGCCAACAAGCTTTATTATTCCTGGACTTTAAATTTGTACTAACATCATCAACATACTGGTATATTTTATTTACAAATTTATAACATCGAAACAACGTTCCATTAGTTTCTTTGGCATGCATTCAGTTGCAAGATTTGCTGTGAAAATACCCTCAGAAGAATCGTCTAATGACGATCGTGAACGGCCTTTCGGGTTCTTAGAATCCTCAGGCCATCGGTATTTCTAACGACATTCTCTTAAAACAGACTCACTAAGTTTATATATGTCCCCAGAAATTCAAATATATTTGGTAAACAAAGAAACGGATTTTATAATATAATGGTATTTGACCTGTTAAAACGTATGATCTACGTCACGGACGTAGTTAAGTCCCTTTAAATATTTCACATAGCATAAGTGATAAAAAAAATCCATTGTGTTTGATACATTGGGACCAAATAGCCGAGTGGGCTAGTTCGCTGATTCAATGAGGAAGTAAATATGAGTTCGAGTCCCAGTGACGGACAAAAATAAAAATATATAGATTTTTTTTATATACGCGCATAACAAGTTTATGAACTATGACTATTGATATTTTGTACATTTCGTTTATTTAATTATATGCTTGTTTTTTTTTTGTTTGTTTTTTTCTTGTTTTTTTTTTTTTTTTTTTTTTTTTTTTTTTTTTTTGGTTGTTGTTGTTGTATTTTTTCTTTTGTTGTTGTTTTTTGTTGTTGTTGTTTTTTGTTGTTGTTGTTTTTTGTGCGTGTTTTTCTTCTTTCTTTTTTTTTTCTTGTTTTGTTGCTTTTGTTTTTTTTTTTTTTTTGTTTTGTTTTTTGTTTTTTTTCTCTCCAACTCCTTTACTGAAGAAAAGTACGATGCGTATTTACCTTTAGAGTAAATGCGGCTGTGCAATACTCGCTTTTCATCAAAGTGACTAAGGAATACCCAGACCGTCCTACCCATCGGTCCACTCTGATCGAAAATCTTTCTTTGTTAGCTACGAAAACTGTATATAGCGATGCGTAATCCTCAGGGGTTTAAACATGCGAGTGTGTAATACCCAGATCAGCCTGTGCATCTGGACAGTCCGATCAGGCTTTAGTAACCGAGAGGATTAGTGGCTTAGAACATTGTTGATCTCAACCATAATATGCGGGCCCTAGTGCGAACACAAAAAATATATGTTAGCGTATACAAGAACTATAACATGGCGAAATAAACGTAACCTTTACAAATGTGCATATTCGTCAGTGGCACAAAACCCCAAAAGTTGAAAAGTAAGCTGTTGAGCTGCAGATGTTGATAAGCCCTGTATATCTCCACCCAGCTCACATCAAACATCATGATCCGCTAAACATAACAGCTTAAGACTTCAAGAGTTGAATATCTAGCTTCCATATATAGGAACCATCATGTATAGTGTTTGGCTACCTTGTAATTTGTCAAGCAATAGGTAAGAAAATGTTCCTATTCAACTGACGTCACATCAGAATGTTTTGGTACCCTGTGAAATAGTGCATCAGAAAACTGTTTCTTCTCTTTTGTCTCTAGCATGAAACACATTTAGGGCTTGGCAGACGCTTGCTCCTTTTCTGGTACTGCAAGACATTGTGAGGAAAAGAGGTTGGTGTCCAGAATGAATCTGTGGCGGACTACTTGTTAGAGTGTAATGCTGCTACAGCGAGACAGAGACAAACTGAAAATGAAAGTAACTGACGGATATTCCGCGTAACGAGATTCAAAACCGTGCCACTGGTGCGGGGGAGGGGGACTTTGGTTGATACTTAAGAATGTAGAGGAGTATTAACGCAAATTATGCCGAGGGAACCCCGCTTTATGGAGTAGGACTTGATAGGGAAACGGAAAAAGCGAATTCGTGACTTTTTCCTCTCTGTTCAACACGACATATAATGAAGCCCTTACATCGCCCTCTGTTTAACTGCAATACACGGCGACATTTTGATGCTCCTTTTATAAAACACCTGAGATCTGGCACTGTGAAACCCGACTTAATGTTAAGGCAAAGGAAGAAGACCCAGGTCAACATGCGCATGTGCCCACTCCGGTCAGGGAGAATGCACAAAGAAATGATTCAATGTTTCTTAATGGCATAGTATTTCTTTAAAGTAGGTCACAGTGATCAGCCATTCTGACTACGACCGCGACGGTGTTGTTGCGAGTCAAGCTAAATATTCTGCAAAATGTGTGTTTTTCTTCTTCCATAGACGAAACTCAGATTTAATTAAAAACGTATGTCACAGCTCGTTAGCGAACAAAACTTATTCTGAAGAATCCAGCAACTAGCAGTACCTGGCTCTCATGCTGAATGGCGTCAATAATGACGTCTTCCCTGTGGATAATTGGCCGTGACGCTATTCATTAAGAAACACTACAAACCTTGTAGGAATGTTTGCATTAATGCAGCCCTTATTTGAATGTATTTCCCTTGTAAACGTAATATTTCGTACTTAAAGCTTTTTTTTAATTGATCACGTCCCTGCTCCCTGACTTTCTAGAAAAAAAAGTTTTTATGCCAACAAGCTTTATATTCGTGCACTTTAAATTTGTACAAACATCATCAACATACTGGTATATTTTATTTACAAATTTATAACATCAAAACAACGTTCCATTAGTTTCTTTGGCACGCATTCAGTTGCAAGATTTGCTGTGAAAATACCCTCAAAAGAATCGTCTAATAACGATCGTGAACGGCCTTTCGGGTTCTTAGAATCCTCAGGCCATCGGTATTTCTAACGACATTCTCTTAAAACAGACTCATTAAGTTTATATATGTCCCCAGAAATTCAAATATATTCGGTAACGAAAGAAACGGATTTTATAATATAATGGTATTTGACCTGTTAAAGCGTATGATCTACGTCACGGACGTAGTTAAGTCCCTTTAAATATTTCACATAGTATAAGTGAAAAACAATCCATTGTATTTGATATATTGGGGCCAAATAGCCGAGTGGGCTCAATGAGCAAACAAATGAGAGTTCGAGTCCCAGTGACGGACAAAATAAAAATATATATATATTTCTTATATACGCGCATAACAAGTTTATGAACTATTACTATTGATATTTTGTATATTTCGTTTATTTTATTATATGGTTGTTGTTGTTTGTTGTTGTTGTTATTGTTGTTGTTGTTTTTTGTTTTGTTTGTTTATTTCTTTGTTTGTTTGTTTGTTTTTGTTTGCTTGTTTCTTTGTTTTTTGTTTTCTTTTTTTTTTTTTCTCTCCAACTCCTTTACTGAAGAAAAGTACAATGCGTATTTACCTTTAGAGTAAATGCGGCTGTGCAATACTCGCTTTTCATCAAAGTGACTAAGGAATGCCCAGACCGTCCTACCCATCGGTCCACTCTGATCGAAAATCTTTCCATGTTAGCTACGAAAACTGTATATAGCGATTCGTAATCCTCAGGGGTTTAAACATGCGAGTGTGTAATACCCAGATCAGCCTGTGCATCTGGACAGTCCGATCAGGCTTTATTAACCGAGAGGATTAGTGGCTTAGAACATTGTTGATCTCAACCATAATATGCGTGCCCTAGTGCGAACACAAATAAAGATATGTTAGTGTATACAAGAACTATAACATGGCGAAATAAACGTCACCTTTCCAAATGTGCATATTCGTCAGTGGCACAAAATCCCAAAAGTTGAAAAGTAATCTGTTGAGCTGCAGATGTTGATAAGCCCTGTATATCTCCACCCAGCTCACATCAAACATCATGATCCGCTAAACACAACAGCTTTAGACTTCAAGGGTTGAATATCTAGCTTCCATATATAGGAACCATCATGTATAGTGTTTGGCTACCTTGTAATTTGTCAAGCAATAGGTAAGAAAATGTTCCTATTCAACTGACGTCACATCAGAATGTTTTGGTACCCTGTGAAATAGTGCATCAGAAAACTGTTTCTCCTCTTTTGTCTCTAGAATGACACACATTTAGGGCTTGGCAGACGCTTGCTCCTTTTCTGGTACTGCAAGACATTGTGAGGAAAAGAGGTTGGTGTCCAGAATGAATCTGTGGCGGACTACTTGTTAGAGTGTAATGCTGCTACAGCGAGACAGAGACAAACTGAAAATGAAAGTAACTGACGGATATTCCGCGTAACGAGATTCAAAACCGTACCACTGGTGCGGGGGCGGGTGACTTTGGTTGATACTTTAGAATGTAGAGGAGTAGTAACGCAAATTATGTCGAGGGAACCCCGCTTTCTGGAGTGGGACTTGATAGGGAAACGGAAAAAGCGAATTCGTGACTTTTTCCTCTCTGTTCAACACGACATATCATGAAGCCCTTACATCGCCCTCTGTTTAACTGCAATACACGGCGACATTTTGATGCTCCTTATATAAAACACCTGAGATAAGGCACTGTGAAACCCGACTTAATGTTAAGGCAAAGGAAGAAGACCCAGGTCAACATGCGCAAGTGCTCACTCCGGTCAGGGAGAATGTGCAAAAAATGATTCAATGTTTCTTAATGGCATAGTATTTCTTTAAAGTAGGTCACAGTGATCAGCCATTCTGACTACGACCGCGACGGTGTTGTTGCAAATCAAGCTAAATATTCTGCAAAATGTATGTTTTTCTTCTTCCATAGACGAAACTCAGATCTAATTAAAAACGTATGTCACAGCTCGTTAGCGAACAAAACTTATTCTGAAGAATCCAGTTCAACTAGCAGTACCTGGCTCTCATGCTGAATGGCGTCAATAATGATGTCTTCCCCGTGGATAATTGGCCGTGACGCTATTCATTAAGAAACACTACAAACCTTGTAGGAATGTTTGCATTAATGCAGCCCTTATTTGAATGTATTTCCAATGTAAACATAATATTTCGTACTTAAAGCTTTTTTTTAATTGATCAAGTCCCTGCTCCCTGACCTTCTAGAAAAAAAGTTTTTATGCCAACAAGCTTTATATTCGTGGACTTTAAATTTGTATCAACATCATCAACATACTGGTATATTTTATTTACAAATTTATAACATCGAAAGAACACTCCATTAGTTTCTTTGGCACGCATTCAGTTGCAAGATTTGCTGTGAAAATAACCTCAAAAGAATCGTCTAATGACGATCGTGAACGGCCTTTCGGGTTCTTAGACTCCTCAGGCCATAGGTATTTCTAACGACATTCTCTTAAAACTTGTTGTTGTTGATTTTTTTAACGCTACCAGGCACCCGAGGCACATAGAGGCAGCGGCGATTGCTATGATGTAGATGTATTTGTACAGCCTTGCTTTCATGGATCACCCATGCACACTTGGTGCCGCTGTCTATCACCAAGCGCCGCCTTGTCCACTTTATACTCAACCCAGGGCACGTCGAGTATGAGCTAGGCGTAATAATGGTCTGAAAATTGTCTCGACCCGAGCGGGATTCGAACCCACAATATCCCGCTTGAAAATCGAGTGCCCTAACCACTAGGACACCCAGCCTACTCTCTTAAAACAGGCTCACTAAGTTTATATATGTTCCCAGAAATTCAAATATATTTGGTAAAGAAAGAAATGGATTTTATAATATAATGGTATTTGACCTGTTAAAACGTATGATCTACGTCACGGACGTAGTTAAGACCCTTTAAATATTTCACATAGTATAAGTGATAAAAACAATCCATTGTATTTGATATATTGGGGCCAAATAGCCGAGTGGACTAGTGCGCTGATTCAATGAACAAGCAAATATGAGTTCGAGTCCCAGTGACGGACAAAAATAAAAATAAAAATATATATATATTTTTTTAAATACACGCATAACAAGTTTATGAACTATGACTATTGATATTTTGTACATTTCGTTTATTTAATTATATGTTTGTTGTTGTTTTTTGTTGTTGTTTTTGTTGTTGTTGTTGTTGTTGTTGTTGTTGTTGTTGTTGTTTGTGTGTGTTTTTTTTTTTTTGTGTTCTTTTTTGTTTTGCTTTTTTTTTTTTTTTTTTCTCTCCAACACCTTTACTGAAGAAAAGTACAATGCGTATTTACCTTTAGAGTAAATGCGGCTGTGCAAGACTCGCTTTTCATCAAAGTGACTAAGGAATGCCCAGACCGTCCTAAGCATCGGTCCATTCTGATCGAAAATCTTTCCTTGTTAGCTACGAAAACTGTATGTAGCGATGCGTAATCCTCAGGGGTTTAAACATGCGAGTGTGTAATACCCAGATCAGCCTGTGCATCTGGACAGTCCGATCAGGCTTTATTAACCGGGAGGATTAGTGGCTTAGAACATTGTTGATCTCAACCATAATATGCGTACCCTAGTGCGAACACAAATAAAGATATGTTAGCGTATACAAGAACTATAACATGGCGAAATAAACGTCACCTTACCAAATGTGCATATTCGTCAGTGGCACAAAATCCCAAAAGTTGAAAAGTAAGCTGTTAAGCTGCAGATGTTGATAAGCCCTGTATATCTCCACCCAGCTCATATCAAACATCATGATCCGCTAAACACAACAGCTTAAGACTTCAAGAGTTGAATATCTAGCTTCCATATATAGGAACCATCATATATAGTGTTTGGCTACCTTGTAATTTGTCAAGCAATAGGTAAGAAAATGTTCCTATTCAACTGACGTCACATCAGAATGTTTTGGTACCCTTTGAAATAGTGCATCAGAAAACTGTTTCTCCTCTTTTGTCTGTAGCATGGCACACATTTAGGGCTTGGCAGACGCCTGCTCCTTTTCTGGTACTGCAATACACTGTGAGGAAAAGAGGTTGGTGTCCAGAATGAATATGTGGCGGACTACTTGTTAGAGTGTAATGCTGCTACAGCGAGACAGAGACAAACTGAAAATGAAAGTAACTGACGGATATTCCCCGTAACGAGATTCAAAACCGTGCCACTGGTGCGGGGGCGGGTGACTTTGGTTGATACTTAAGAAGGTAGAGGAGTATTAACGCAAATTATGTCGAGGGAACCCCGCTTTCTGGAGTGAGACTTGATAGGGAAACGGAAAAAGCGAATTCGTGACTTTTTCCTCTCTGTTCAACACGACATATAATGAAGCCCTTACATCGCCCTCTGTTTAACTGCAATACACGGCGACATTTTGATGCTCCTTTTATAAAACACCTGAGATCTGGCAATGTGAAACCCGACTTAATGTTAAGGCAAAAGGAAGAAGACCCAGGTCAACACGCGCATGTGCTCACTCCGGTCAGGGAGAATTTACAAAGAAATGATTCAATGTTTCTTAATGGCATAGTATTTCTTTAAAGTAGGTCACAGTGATCAGCCATTCTGACTACGACCGCGACGGTGTTGTTGCAAATCAAGCTAAATATTTTGCAAAATGTGTGTTTTTCTTCTTCCATAGACGAAACTCAGATCTAATTAAAAACGTATGTCACAGCTCGTTAGCGAACAAAACTTATTCTGAAGAATCCAGTTCAACTAGCAGTACCTGGCTCTCATGCTGAATGGCGTCAATAATGACGTCTTCCCTGTGGATAATTGGCCGTGACGCTATTCATTAAGAAACACTACAAACCTTGTAGGAATGTTTGCATTAATGCAGCCCTTATTTGAATGTATTTCCAATGTAAACATAATATTTCGTACTTAAAGCTTTTTTTTAATTGATCACGTCCCTGCTCCCTGACCTTCTAGAAAAGTTTTTTTTATGCCAAAAAGCTTTATATTCGTGCACTTTAAATTTGTACCAACATCATCAACACACTGGTATATTTTACTTACAAATTTATGACATCGAAACAACGTTCCATTAGTTTCTTTGGCACGCATTCAGTTGCAAGATTTGCTGTGAAAATACCCTCAAAAGAATCGTCTAATAACGATCGTGAACAGCCTTTCGGGTTCTTAGAATCCTCAGGCCATCGGTATTTCTAAAGACATTCTCTGAAAACAGACTCATTAAGTTTATATATGTCCCCAGAAATTCAAATATATTTGGTAAAGAAAGAAACGGATTTTATAATATAATGATATTTGACCTGGTTAAACGTATGATCTACGTCATGGACGTAGTTAAGTCCCTTTAAATATTTCACATAGTATAAGTGATAAAAACAATCCATTGTATTTGATATAATGTGGCCAAATAGCCGAGTGGGCTAGTGCGCTGATTCAATGAGCAAGCAAATGGGATTTCGAGTCCCAGTGACGGACAAAAATAAAAAAATATATATATATTTTTATATACGCGCATAACAAGTTTATGAACTATTACTATTGATATTTTGTACATTTCGTTTATTTAATTATATGTTTGTTGTTGTTGTGTTTTTTTTTTGTTTTTGTTGTTTTGTTGTTTTTTGGGGTTTTTTTTGTTTTGTTTTTTTAATGTTTTTGTTGTTGTTTTTTTGTTGTTGTTGTTTTTTGTTGTTGTTGTTTGTTGTTTTTTTTTTTGTTTTTTTTTTTTTTTTTTTTTTGTCTCTCCAACTCCTTTACTGAAGAAAAGTACAATGCGTATTTACCTTTAGAGTAAATGCGGCTGTGCAATACTCGCTTTTCATCAAAGTGACTAAGGAATGCCCAGACCGTCATACGCATCGGTCCACTCTGATCGAAAATCTTTCCTTGTTAGCTATGAGAACTGTATGTAGCGATGCGTAATCCTCAGGGGTTTAAACACGCGAATGTGTAATACCCAGATCAGCCTGTGCATCTGGACAGTCCGATCAGGCTTTAGTAAGCGAGAGGATTAGTGGCTTAAAACATTGTTGATCTCAACCATAATATGCGGGCCCTAGTGCGAACACAAATAAAGATATGTTTGCGTATACAAGAACTATAACATGGCGAAATAAACGTCACCTTACCAAATGTGCATATTCGTCAGTGGCACAAAACTCCAAAAGTTGAAAAGTAAGCTGTTGAGCTGCAGATGTTGATAAGCCCTGTATATCTCCACCCAGCTCACATCAAACATCATGATCCGCTAAAAACAACAGCTTAAGACTTCAAGAGTTGAATATCTAGCTTCCATATATAGGAACCATCATGTATATGGTTTGGCTACCTTGTAATTTGTCAAGCAATAGGTAAGAAAATGTTCCTATTCAACTGACGTCACAATAGAATGTTTTGGTACCCTGTGAAATAGTGCATCAGAAAACTGTTTCTCCTCTTTTGTCTCTAGCATGACACACATTTAGGGCTTGGCAGACGCCTGCTCCTTTTCTGGTACTGCAATACACTGTGAGGGAAAGAGGTTGGTGTCCAGAATGAATATGTGGCGGACTACTTGTTAGAGTGTAATGCTGCTACAGCGATACAGAGACAAACTGAAAATGAAAGTAACTGACGGATATTCCCCGTAACGAGATTCAAAACCGTGCCACTGGTGCGGGGGCGGGGGACTTTGGTTGATACTTAAGAATGTAGAGGCGTATTAACGTAAATTATGTCGAGGGAACCCCGCTTTCTGGAGTGGGGCTTGACAGGGAAACGGAAAACGCGAATTCATGACGTTTTCCTCTCTGTTCAACACGACATATAATGAAGCCCTTACATCGCCCTCTGTTTAACTGCAATACACGGCGACATTTTGATGCTCCTTTTATAAAACACCTGAGATCTGGCACTGTGAAGCCCGACTTAATGTTAAGGCAAAAGGAAGAAGACCCAGGTCAACTTGCGCATGTGCTCACTCCGGTCAGGTAGAATGTACAAAGAAATGATTCAATGTTTCTTAATGGCATAGTATTTCTTTAAAGTAGGTCACAGTGATCAGCCATTCTGACTACGACCGCGACTGTGTTGTTTCAAATCAAGCTAAATATTCTGAAAAATGTGTCCCTGCTCCCTAACCTTCTAGAAAAAAAGTTTTTATGCCAACAAGCTTTATATTCGTGCACTTTAAATTTGTACCAACATCATCAACATACTGGTATATTTTATTTACAAATTTATAACATCTTAACAACGTTCCATTAGTTTCTTTGGCACGCATTCAGTTGCAACGTTTGCTGTGAAAATACCCTCAAAAGAATCGTCTAATGACAATCGTGAACGGCCTTTCGGGTTCTTAGAATCCTCAGGCCATCGGTATTTCTATTTCTCTTAAAACAGACTCATTAAGTTTATATATGTCCCCAGAAATTCAAATATATTTGGTAAAGAAAGAAACGGATTTTATAATATAATGGTATTTGACCTGTTAAAACGTATGATCTACGTCACGGACGTAGTTAAGTCCCTTTAAATATTTCACATAGTTTAAGTGATAAAAACAATCCATTGTATTTGATATATTGGGGCCAAATAGCCGAGTGGGCTAGTGCGCTGATTCAATGAGCAAGCATATCGGAGTTCGAGTCCAAGTGACGGACAAAAATAAAAAAATATATATATTTTTATATACGCGTATAACAAGTTTATGAAGTATTACTACTATTGATATTTTGTACATTTCATTTATTTCTTTATATGTTTGTTTGTTTTTTGTTTGTTTTTTTTTTTGGTTTTTTTTTTTTTTTTTTTTTTTGGTTTTTTTTTTCCAACTCCTTTACTAAAGAAAAGTACAATTAAAATTGATTTTTGCATATTTACCTTTAGAGTAAATGTGGTTGTGCAATACTTGCTTTACATCAAAGTGATCAAGGAATGCCAAGACGTCCTACGCATCGGTCCACTCTGATCGAAAACTTTTTCTTGTTAGCTACGAAAACTGTGTGTGTCGTTGCGTAATCCTCAGGGGGTTTATACATGCGAGTGTGTAATACCCAGATCAGCCTGTGCATCTGGACTGTCCGATCAGGCTTTAGTAACCGAGAGAATTAGTGGCTTAGAACAATGTTGATCTCAACCATAATATGCGTGCCCTAGTTCGAACACAAATAAAGATATGTTAGCGTATACAAGAACTATAACATAGCGAAGTAGACGTAACCTTACGAAATGTGCATATTCGTCAGTGGCACAAAACCCAAAAAGTTGAAAAGTAAGCTGTTGAGCTGCAGATGTTGATAAGCTCTGTATATCTCCACCCAGCTCACATCAAACATCATGATCCGCTTAACACAGCAGATAAAGACTTCAAGAGATGAATATCTAGCTTCCATATATAGGAACCATCATGTATAGTGTTTGGCTACCTTGTAATTTGTCAAGCAATAGGTAAGAAAATGTTCCTATACAACTGACGTCACATCAGAATGTTTTGGTACACTGTGAAATAGTGCATCAGAAAACTGTTTCTCCTCTTTTGTCTCTAGCATGACACACATTTCGGGCTTGGCAGCTGTCTGCTCCTTTTCTGGTACTCCGAGACACTGTGAGGAAAAACGGTTGGTGTCCAGAATGAATATGTGGCGGACTACTTGTTAGCGTGTAATGCTGCTACAAACTGAAAATGAAAGTAACTGACGGATATTCCACGTAACGAGATTCAAAACCGTGCCGTTGGTGCGTTGGCGAAGGACTTTGGTTGATATTTAAGAATGTAGAGGAGTATTAACGCAAATTATGTCGAGGGAGCCCCGCTTTTTGGAGTGGGACTTGATAGGGAAACGGGATAAGCGAATTCGTGACTTTTTCCTCTCTGTTCAACACGACATATCATGAAGCCCTTACATCGCCCTCTGTTTAACTGCAATACACGGCGACATTTTGATGCTACACCTGAGATCTGGCACTGTGAAACCCGACTTAATGTTAAGGCAAAGGAAGAAGACACAGGTCAACATGCGCATGTGCTCACTCCGGTCAGGGAGAATGTACAAAAAATGATTCAATGTTTCTTAATGGCATAGTATTTCTTTAAAGTAGGTCACAGTGATCAGCCATTCTGACTACGACCGCGACGGTGTTGTTGCAAATCAAGCTAAATATTCTGCAAAATGTGTGTTTTTCTTCTTCCATAGACGAAACTCAGATCTAATTAAAAACGTATGTCACAGCTCGTTAGCGAACAAAACTTATTCTATACAATCCAGTTCAACCAGCAGTACCTGGCTCTCATGCTGAATGGCGTCAATAATGACGTCTTCCCTGTGGATAATTGGCCGTGATGATATTCATTAAGAAACACTGCAAACCCTGTAGAAACGTTTGCATTAATGCTGTCCTTATTTGAATCTGTTTCCAATGTAAACATAATATTTCGTACTTAAAACTTTTTTTTAAGATTATCACGTCCCTGCTCCCTGACCTTCTAGATAAAAGTTGTTACGGCAACAAGCTTTATATTCGTGGACCAACATCATCAACATATAAGTATATTTTATTTACAAATTTATAACATCGAAACAACGTTGCATTTGTTTCTTTGGCACGCATTCAGTTGCAAGATTTGCTGTGCAATACCCTCGAAAGAGTCAGAATCCTCAAGCCATCGGTATTTCTAACGACATTCTTTTAAAACAGACTCACTATAAGTTTATATATGTCCCCAGAAATTCAAATATATTTGGTAAGGAAGAAACGGATTTTATAATATAATGGTATTTGGACTGTTAAAACGTATGACCTACGTCACGGACATAGTTAAGTCCCTTTAAATATTTCACATAGTATAAATGATAAAAACACTCCATACGATTTGATAGTTTGGGACTAAATAGCCGAGTGGGCTGATGCGCTGATTCAATGAGCAAGCAAATGGGAGTTCGAGTCCCAGTGAAGACAAAAATAAAAAAATATACGCACATAACAAGTTTATGAAGTATTACTATTGATATTTTGTACATTTCGTTTATTTACGAGTATTAATATAGTTACATGTATATGTTTTTTGTTGTTGCTTTTTGTTGTTGTTGTTGTTTTTTGTTGTTGTTTTTGTTGTTTTTTGTTTTTTTGTTGTTGTTTTTTTGTTTGTTTTTTTTTTATTTGTTGTTGTTTTGTTTTGTTGCAACTCCTTTACTGAAGAAAAGGTTCAATAAAGATTGATTCTTGCGTATTTACCTTTAGAGTAAACATGCGAGCGTGTAATACCCAGAACAGCCTGTATAATGATGCGATATCAACTACGCTATGGAGCCACTCCAGAAAGGCTTTGTGATCAGTGAAGTCTAAATTCAGACTGCATATTCTTTGATACTTTCTATAGTATCCAATGACAATCAGACATTGAGGGCCATACACTTTTATCTGGGTCTTAGCGGTCAGAAATTGCAGAAGACAGATTTTCACTTGACTTGATCCAAAACTTGATCCACTCTGTTTTCCACTTTTTTGCTTTTCCTTGTCAAATTTTTTTTTGAATTATAAGTGGGTGGGGAAACAATACCAAGGGAATAGTGTTTGGCAATCAGTGAAGGCAAACTTAAACATTGGTGTAGTCTTATCAGGACAGATCCCAACTTACCTAAAGAGTTTAAATACTGTATTCGACCTAATTACCGCACATACCCCTATAAGCGCACAGCCAAGCAGTTCCGTAGTCTTCAGATTACAACCCTTTTACTTTTGTCTACTTCTTTATAAAAGCATATATTGTGGGTATTCATTTGAATTGCATCGACTTAAAGAAATTCAGAAAAACGAACACACAAAAAACATTGCAAAAGCATCATTAAATATGTCCATCGCTGATCTTTTTTTTAAGTGTACCCTTAAGTTTTGTGGATAAATAGTTTACCACAGGTTTTCCCAGTTATTTTGAAAGCTTCAAGCGCATAGTTCGGTAATTAGGTCAAATACGGTATAATATCTTTCTCAAAAGGAAGGTCATAATCAGATAGAATTTAACTTCAATTAATGACTCCAAGTCGGCAACATTCTTTCGTGGAGATTGATCACGAAATATTTTCTACGGTCATTCTCTCCCTTCTGCTGATTCAAGAAGGGCAGTTGTCAGTTTCTGGCGAAAGCATGTGCACAATACTGGTTAACCGCTTAGAGGACTAAGCCTGCCCAGTAAACGTGTGGTTAGGTAAACTGACCGCGCTCGACATGACCCCCATTGGGTTGACTGGGCCGTAAAACCTCAACACAAACATAATGACTCCAAACACCGATGCTCATTTAGCATGGTTGAGTCGAACTCGTTTTTGAATCCCTAGAAAATTCTTCTGATATCTCTAGAAAACAAATGTTTAGGGAAATTTTTAACATTAAAATGTATGCTGTGTGTACTTATTAGAATGAGGCGATTCTAATGAGAGTAGAATCGAGGTGATTTCATTACGAAAACACGCCTATTCAAATATAATAAAAATTTTACCACAAAAAATATGAAAATTTTCAGATAAAAAATTCTGTAATTCTTCATATTTCTGCTCAAAACATAGATTGTGGGTACTCGTTAAAACCCCCTCGACGATGTGGTTCTAACGAGTACCCACAATTTAAGTTTTGAGCAAAAGTAGGAAAAATAGTATATATCCCTGTTAACCCCAGTTTTACTATGTAAAAGTGGGGTTTAATGGGTACACTCAACATAACATTTTTTAAAGTAAAAAAATCAAAAAGATGTCCTTAAATTATCTCCTTTTACCGCTCGAATGGCCCATGTCTAGGAAAAATTTCCATAGTCCCAAAGACGTTTGGGCCATAAAGTTTGTCTGTATAATAGATATGCAGGCTGCTCCCCATTGTTGGCCACATAATTATATAATATACACTAAACATTTCATGTTAACTGCTTACCATACTCACCCTAAATTTTGGACTAGGCTATTTGAATACCTGCTGATGTGTCTACAAACTGCTGGATAAGTAGCAAACAGTGTAGATTCTTATCCGATACTGCAATCTGTAGCATCTGATTTTGGTCTACACTGTTTGCTCAGGTCAGACTGTCAACATTTCCTCTCAACAGGTCATTGGTGAAGCCTAAAAAATGTCGTGGAATTACGAAAACAAGCCTATTCAAATATATAGAAAATTTCATCTTCAAAAACTAAAAACTTTCAGATAAAAAACTCTAATATTTTTCATATTTCTGCTCAAAACATAGATTGATGATACTCCTCAGAACCTCCGTGGCGAGGCGGTTCTAACGAGTACCCACAATCTATGTTTTTGGGCAGAAATAAGAAAAATAATGTATAACCGGTAAACCTCAGTGTTTTTTCTATATACAAGTGGGGTTTAAGAGGGTCAAAATTATATACTGTTTTTGTGATGTCCTGGAAATATCTGAAACTTATAGGTATCAGTACCAGAGTATGTTGAGAAATATTTTTGTTTGAACTTTTTTGTGTATCAGATACATATTAAATATGCATGAAATTGATAAAAAAAATTTTCCAAAACATTCTGAGTAAGGCCAAACAAATCAAATCAGGGTCAGTAGGGTTTCCAGAAACACAATGCTGTCTTATGCCTCATTGACTGACCTCTGGGTTGAACAAAATAAAGACAACATAAGAATACCAGTGAAATTTTTAATATTCTTTGGTTTATAAAAATAATCTCAATTGTAATTAGTGAAAACATACATGTAGCATCCCTGTCTGCATTCTACGTAAATCTATATCGGGCTGTCATCGGCCCGTCAGGGTAGCTGACAGGCCGATGACGGCCCGATGTAGATTTACATAGAATGCTAGCTGGGATATATACAGATGAAAACTGACAGCACAATACATATTAGGACATAACAACTATGATCCACGTCATAAGATACACATAATGTACATTTAATACAAAGTACTGGGGCCTGAATTAACCCAGACATGACTGCATTGTTGTGGCAACTACACCACAACCTCTTTATAACACTATTGTTGGGGTCCATAACATAAACCATGTTAGTTAAATAAACTTGTTATATCCAAACAAAAATGTATAGATTATATTGAAAAATGACCATTATGGTCATTTTTCAATATAATCTATACATTTTTGGGATCCATCTTTGAACCCTGTTATACCCAAAACCGTGTTATAATGAACCGTGTTATAAAGAGGTTGTAGTGTAGTTGGGATCTACACAGTTCATTGTTCGATAAATGTAATATAGGCACTGGCCCTCACTAAACCACCTGGTTTAAATTATTTTTTGGAGGAAAATGGAACTTAATACCATAATTATCCTAAATATTTCAACTTCTTACAATGCATGTCTTAACCCACTTTAGTCTGGAGATTCCCAAAGGGTATCTGGCAAACAGTGCAGACCCAGAATGAGGCAGCTGATTTGGGTCTCCAATGTTTGCAACTTGTTCAGCCATTTTTTTTTTCAGGAAATATCTGAACCACACAGCCTGACATTCGACTCTTCCAATCTAAAGTGGTGGGGAGTCTATTCAGACTAACGTGGGTTAAAATCTGAACTAGACTGATAGACTCTCTGGTATTGTGTCTAAAACTGACTGACTGAAAGGCACACAGTGTAAACCCTGATCAAACTGCACCTTAGGAGTTCAAGAGAAATAGCTTAACCTGGATCTACACTATTCACTCAGGCCCCTTTGTCTGAACACTTTGAAAGGGTAAATTAGGTATTCTCTGGGTACAAAGTTTTTAACCCTTGTCATGCTGAATGAATTAAGATGCCATGCCCACTTCTAATTTTCAGCTGGTCAGTTTACTTGATCCAGGTTGTTGATACAAATTCAAATAATGAATGGTAAACAGTGCAGCTCCAGATCAGTTGGCTTCTTCAGAAGCCAACTGATCTGGATCTACACTGTTTGCCAACGCAGGGCATATCTGGGATCAGCAGAACTAAGGTTAACAGGATATTGATATTTCACACAGTGAAGTTTAGTGTAACATAAATTTAGCCCATTTACATCTTCTACCATAACTCTTTGGACTGCTCCATTTCCAATAGCAGGGTGTCTGGTAGTTTTTATCATTACTATATATGTTTTATGGAAATTCCTGTTTTCATGCAAACAATATAGACCCTGATCAGACCACAGGGGCTTGTAACCATTTCTTTTAATAGTAGTGACTGGCTATATATATTGTGTATCTATTGATACAGTGTAGTAGTGATTGGCTATATATATTGTGTATCTATTGATACAGTGTAGTAGTGAATGGCTATATATATTGTGTATCTATTGATACAGTGTAGTAGTGATTGGCTATATATATTGTGTATCTATTGATACAGTGTGGTAGTGATTGGCTATATATATTGTGTATCTATTGATACAGTGTGGTAGTGATTGGCTATATATATTGTGTATCTATTGATACACAATATATATAGCCAATCATTACTATTAAAAGAAATGGTTACAAGCCCCTGTGGATCAGACACTGCATTCTGCAGCATCTGATCTGGGTCTGCATTGTTTTGCCAATTACCCTTTTAGGGGTTGGACTCATTTACCTTATGAAAATTCAGAATTATAGCAGAAACATTTGTGTTTCAGAAAAAATAAGATTTGGCATTCCATTCGACTAGCAGATAATTTACATAAATGTCTAGCCTTGATTTCTCTGAAAAATAAAAAAAAAAAAAACATACCTTAGAAAGTTGTCTGCTGTAGGTGTGATTGGTGTTCAACCCTTACAGCCCCTGCAAACTAAAACAGATACCTTTGCAAACAGTGTGAATCCAAATGAGACAGCTTATCATCAGGGTCTGTACTGTTTGCTATTCTGTTTTTGTTTTCTTGACTGGCACCCCTATTTGCAACAGTGGACATGTCCTACGTCAAAGTAGGATGGGGCCACTTGAGAAACTTGTGGGTGAAAGGGTTATGGGTTAATGCCTGTGCAGTTTCAGTAGTCTCTTCATCATCCAGACCGGAAAGGTCCATTACCTATTATAACTTTACCTCTATAAATTTCTGAATAGGACTTTTTTTTTCTTTTAATTTCCACAGCAGCTCAGTTTCTACATTCAAAAACAAGAGGAACTTTAGGTCATAAATGGGCCACGCCATGTGAAAACACCTCTTCGGACATATGCAGACAGCCAAAGCCCAGATCAGCCTCCCCATCCATGCAGTCTGATTGGAGCCTTCTCTGTCTGCAAACACATCACGAAAACACGCCTATATAGTTTTGACCCTCTTAAACCCCACTTTTATAGAGTAAAACCCGGGTTTACAGGGGTAAAGATTAATTTTCTTATTTCTGCTCAAAAACAAAGATTGTGGGTACTCGTTAGAACTGCCTCGCCGAGGCGGTTCTAACGAGTACCCACAATCTATGTTTTGAGCAGAAATATGAAAAAATATCAGAATTTTTTATCTAAAAATTTTCCATTTTTGGTAGTAAAATTTTCAATATACGTAATTGAACAGGCGTGTTTTCGTAATGAGAATTATTGGATACTACAGAACATTTTGAATAATAGTAAAGACCAGGATGAGACTTTTCAAATGAGCATGATGATGTGAATCTGCGCATTTTATAAATGCTCGAAGGCACTTTTCTCTTAATGCAGCCCAAGTATGGACCACACCACAACCTCTTTATAACACTATTGTTGGGGTCCATAGCATCAACCGTGTTAGTTAAACAACCGTGTTATAGCCAAACAAAAATGTATAGATTATACTGAAAAATGACTATTTTATGGTCATTTTTCAATATAATCTATACATTTTTGGGATCCATCTTTGAATCATGTTATATCCAAAACTGTGTTATAAAGAACCGTGTTATAAAGAGGTTGTAGTGTATTTTGCTCTTAAGTTAGTAAACACAGACATTTATACGTATAACAAGCATTGCGACAAGCATTGAAATAAGAACCTGTCACAGGACTGGGTAGCTCATTTGAACTGGTAGTTGCCTATCAACTAAAAAGTCTATGGCATTGACCTCAAGGTAATTTAGATGGCAATTACTTGCACTGGACTAAACACTGAATAACTGTAAAATTATCAACTAAATTCATCCATGCATTTAGGTGACATAGAGCTTGAAATGCCTGAACACAAAAACTGACATGTGGAAATGTCTTTACTCAAGTGCATGGGCAGGGATAATGGCTGCATAACAGTTTGCACATGTAGCTACTATCATGCCATATATGAACTAAACCCATAATGTCCTCTGAATAAATTAGATAGGGAGTTCTTAAAATGTTTAACTTCAAAATATCAACATGAAAATTCTGTCGTTTGGTCATGGGCAGCACTGAAGATGTTTGAACATTTATCTTTGACCAACATCTACAATTGTACCACATAAAAACTAAATGAGGGTCTGAATGGGGCTTATCAATTAGGGATTAATGGACTTATTTTTAATATTTTTGATTAAAGACCTTATATTTTAGTGATTAGCAAATTTTGGGGCTTAAAATTTAATAAGAAAGCCCAGAAAATCCAACATACTAATTTTTGTGAAAATAGCTTTACCAATTACTGATTAAAGGGCTGAAATTTTAATGATTAGCGGTTTTTGATACCCTCTATCCAGACCCTCCTAAATCCACCAAAGGATTTGGATAAAATGTAAACTCATAATCTTTAACATAAAACATTTGCTGATGCCAAACCCAATGCCAGAGGGAGTACAATAACCCTTTGTTTACTTCTGTGTAGACAAGAAAGCTGAAAATACATGGGCCACTTCAAGCAACAAAGTGCCTTTGAACATGCACAAAACGTGCACATTCAGATCCCAGCAGGCACACAACGTTAAAATGACGTCGTATCAACGTCGATGTGACTTGATCACGTCGCATCGACGTTGATACGACGTCATTTTGATGCTGTGTGCCCGCTGGGATCATACTGTGCATACGCAAAGTTTCATCTTGGCTACTCTCCATTCATATATTCTATAGTATCCAATGATTGTTTAAGTGGACAGCAAAGGCCCAGATCAGACTGCACGTGTGCAGTCTGATCTGGGCCTTTTCTGTCCACAAATGCCTGTCAACACATTTTTGCATGGTGCAGCCCACATTGTTTAACAGATGAAACAGATTTACAAGTACAACAACTGATGATATTGGATTCTTTTTTATGAAACATAAAAATGCAATTTTCGGTAACCATGAACCTGCTGAATTTAGATATTACAGACAGCTTAAGAATTTTCTTGTATCACCCAAGAAACAGAGCTTGGCATTTATCCCTTTAAACACCAATTATAAGTGCAGCAGTTATTTTACTTTTTTTTATTTTTCATAGCAAATAAATTAAACAGATGATTCACACAAGATGTCAAGATTAATTTTCTATGAAAAATTAAAAAAACAAAAATGCTTGGCACTTTAACTCTTTCCCCACTAGTGGCTACTTTTGTCATCTGCTGATAACTTTTGCAAACAGTCTGGACCCAGATCAGGCCCGACAAAATGTCGGGCCAGATCTGGATCCAAACTGTTTGACAGTCTGATGGTATTTCTGAACAATTTTTTGAAAGGTTAATTTAAAAAAAAAAATCAACAGAAGACAAAACAGCTTGAAAATTACCCAGCATGCAAAGAGTTAAACTTTAACCTGCCATTCATAACTGCAGCAGAAAACATTCTAAAATATTTGTACTTTTTATTTTTCATAGAAAATAAAAATTTGGCATTTCATGCTATATCAAGCCTTATTTTCTACAAAAAAAAAAAAAAAAAAAAAAAAAAAAACAATTTTAGTATTTATCTACTGCTGTTCTGACTTATACTTTTAGGATAAATGAAAATACCACACATGGAGTCTGCTAATCTCATTATCAGCATACTAAAGGCTACTAAAATGCAAGATGAGAGAAAACTCTAGACACATAAAATGCATGATGACTACCCATAAACTTTTATTGCTAACTATGAGATCATTAACATAGGTTCCTTGAAAACAACAGAACACATATTAGCCACAACATTCAAAAAGGGTCATAATGTTAGTTTTCAAAAAGTGTCATAATGTCATTTTTCAAAAAGAGTTATAATGTCAGTTTTCAAAAAGGGTCATAATGTCAGTTTTCAAAAAGGGTCATAATGTCAGTTTTCAAAAAGGGTCTAAACAGGGTCTGCTGCTTACTCATCAAGCAGTTTAAAAACATACATCAACCGACAGTAAGAAGGACTTTTTAGGACAAGAATTGTAAGGGGTTTTAAAGTATCCAAATACAGTATTTTCCCTAGCTATTGGACAGACAGGCTTGAGCAAACAAAGTAGACCCAGAATAATGTGTACACTGTCTGTCACTAATCCAGTAGATTTTAAAGACATTAACAGAGAAAATGTTATTGGTTCAAATTTTATGACAAGTATGGTAAGGGGTTAAGGTAGCCAGAATAAATATGGCACTTCAAATGCAAACAATAAAGGACTAGGACCCGAGGCTATAAAACTTTTTTCATGCTCAACTCAGCTGAGCATGAAATGTGTCCTGGTAATAAATCTCAAATTACTAACAACTGAAAATTCTTTTATGCTAAAGATAGCTGAGCATGAAAATTTCTCTGCTAATAAATATGAAAATGCCAACTACTGTTGGCATTTTCATATTTATTAGCAGAGAAAATTTCATGCTCAGCTCAGCTGAGCATGAAAAAAGTTTTATAACTTGGGCTAGATGTTCTGTGCATCAGCAGTCTCATAACTCCACTTTTTTTGTTTTTTGTTGGGTTTTTTTTTCAGCCAAAAAGTATTTACATTTTTCTTATTTCTATATGAAAACATATGCTGTGGGTACTCATTAGAAGTGCCTAGCTGAGGTTTTCCTATAAAACAGACTTTGACATTCATGTAATCACATTTCAAGCAAACTGTCTCTCAGGAGACACTATGTATGGAATATCAAACCTTTAATCATGATGCAGGTTTTCTAATAGTGTGTGTATCAAAATATGCCAAATGTCGTAAAATTTTGTACACCAAAGTTACTGACAAAATGGTATATACAAATAGTGCAGACTCAGATCAGACTGCTCCTGGAGCAGTCTGATCAGGGTCTACACTGTTTGCCATTCCACTTGTGTTTTAAGAATTTACTGCATAAAAGACAAAATTTAGGCCAGAAGTGTATGGAATAAAATGTTTGAAATTTTAGAACATTTACCATATATTTGGACATCATTAACTTTACATATCTTCAGATTTCAATAAATGCATTTTTTCTACCTGGAATTTTGCCATTAACCTTTATCATTCTCTAGGCTAATTCAGCAGACAACAAATTGATGATATTTTTCTTATTTTTTCCTGAAAATAGATGCTGACATTTCATGCAAATTGTTATCTTAACCAAAGCCTATTTTCTTGGGAAAATAAGAAAAATATTTCAAAATGTTATCTGCGAAATTTTCATCCAACATGCTTGCTATTAATGTGGCGGTCGAATGGCAAACAGGACAAACCTTGATCAAACTGACAAGCAGTTTAATCTGGATCTATATTGACTGCTCATAAATATTGGTCCAAACATTTACAGAAAAATATGCTACATGTGTAAGTGTACATTTATTTACAGTTCAAAGCACATTATTTTTCTCTCAAAGGACCTCTCAAATCATTGTCCTTTTATCTCAGTTTTCCACAAAATAAACTTTTTTTTCCACAAAATAAATCACCCTTTCAAACACTTTATTTAGTGCTGTTTTTGGCCTAAATTTTGCTATTTATACTGTTGTTTCTTACAATACTTAGTGGAATGGCAACAGTGTAGACCCTTATCAGACTGCTCCTTCAAGAGCATTCTGATATGGGTCCGCATTGTTTGCCTACACCATTTTGTTGGAAACTTTGGTGTACGGAATTTTAAGACATTTTGTTGTCTGCTTTCATCAACGAGTTTTTGCAATGCACTCTTCTGTCCTTGAATTTGGACATGTCTATTATTTCAAACAGTGATATTAGTCAAAATTCTGGAACCAAATCGCATACAGTATAAATCCTGATGAGAAAGCTCAAATGAGCCATCTCATCTGGATCTGCACTGTTTGCACAAGTCTTTATTTTGGTCTAATGGGCTGAAAGGGTTTAGCATTTTGAATGTTGAATAAAAATATCAGAATACAATATTTTAACGCTTAGCATGCTGGGCAAAAAATTCAGCAGATGATATTTTGAAACATTTTTCATACTTTTTTCCAGAAAATAGGCTTTGGCAGTTCATGCAAATTGTCCAAGAAACAGTTTGCATGAATGTCAAAGCCTATTTTTCTGGGAAAAATAAGAGAAATATCATTAATTTATAGCTTACGGAATTAGCCCAGAGAGCGATAAACGTTAATCTTTTTTTTTTTTTTTTTTTGCCAAAAACAGGGCACCACATTTCATTTGAAATATTGCTCAGCTATCGTCTACTGAAGTCACTACAGTAATGCTTTCAAATCACCAGATTAAACCATTAACCTTTACAACCCTCTAGGCAATTTCAGCAGATGAAAAATTAATGATATTTTTTTCTTATTTTTCTCAGGCTTTGGCATTATATGCAAATTGTCTCCTATGAAGAATCTATACCCAACATGCTGAGTGTTAACCCTTGTCTTTGAATAAATTAAGATGCCACACCCACTTCTAATTTTCAGCCAATTCAATTGCTTGATCCAGATTGTTCATACAAATTCACATACTGAATGGCAAACAGTGCAGATCCAGATCTGGATCTACACTGTTTGCAAAGGCAGGACATATCCGGGTTGGGTAGGACAAGGAATAATAAGTATGATGCCCAAATTCAAGGACATAATAGTCCAATATGTGTAGGGATGAAAAAAGTAAGCAAGAAATCTGTTTGAGAGAAAATAGAGCTGTTAGTGACCAAGAGTTACCTTCCTTGCTGAAGCCTTTCAGATATGCTTTCAATATACATGTATTCTGAATTTACTTTGACTGAGCAATTTAAGAAAAGTAACAGTATGCATCCTGTCAAATATCTGATGAATTATTTGTTTCTGGCCATTCTAATAAAAGTTATTATCCTGTTGTAAAGTATTAACATTTGGTGGCCACAAGATTTTCATATCAAGGGAAGTAACTATTACAGAACTGGCCAATGTAACTTCTTTAAAGCATTTTGTTACTCCTGAGTGATTAACAAATAACAGTCAGCAGTCATTTTAACCTTTTTACTATAGAGTTTCTAAAAGGACTCTTCCGTCTCAGAATTTGGACTCATCCATTTTTGCAATTAGGGGTTTCAGTCAAAAATCAAACAGTGAAGATCATGATGAGGCGGCTCGTTTTGAGCCATCTCATCTGGATCTGCACGGTTTGCAAAGATATCTTTATATCCACGTAATCTGATAAGAGCCTTCACTGATCGAATGTGCCTTCTACAGCCTCCAGGCTATCAAAGAGGTATAAATGAGAACCCATGCCATACCGCGTGGATGTACAGGCTGATCTGAGTCTTTGTTGGTTAAACAGGTCTTATTGTAGGTTTTGTAATGTGCTGGCTCATAAATGAGTACACAGAACACAAAAATACATTTCTGTATCCATAGCTGCAGGTAAGAGGGGTATCCAGTCTGATCTGAGTTTTACATTATGAAAACACGCCTATTCAAATAAACTGAATACTTTACCACCAAAAAAAGAAAATTTTCAGATAAAATATTCTGATTTTTTTTTTTTTTTTTTTTTTTTTCATATATTTCTGCTCAAAACATAGATTGTGGGTACTTGTTAGAACTGCCTCAATGAGGCAGTTCTAACTAGTACCCACAATCTATGTTTTGAACAGAAATAAGAAAATAATGTATACCCCTGTAAACCCCAGTTTAACTATATAAAAGTGGGGTTTAAGGGGGTAACAATTATATTGGCGTGTTTTCGTGATGAGCTGTGTGCTCAATGGGGAGCTAAGGACTTAGGCTTTCTTCATGTGGACAGCAAAGACTCTGATCAGATTGAGCAGATGCCCCTACTGATCTGAGTCGCAGCTGGGAGCACTTGCCATTTTGCTGGTTTTCTTGTGTGCTTGCTCATATTTTTCTAATTTCTCCTAGAAAACATATGTTGTGAGCACTAACTAAAAATGCCTCAGCAAGGCACTTTTAATGAATATCCACAACATACATTTACATGCAGAAATAAGAAAAAATATTTGCACATAAAAGGGCTTTTTCACAGAGCTATGATTTACGTCAAAGTTCACTAAAAAATAACACATGAAAAGCTTAGCCCTATTTTTAGACATTTATGTCTATCGCATCTATAATTTTGACTGCAGCAAGTTAACCTTTCACCTGCTGGACTTCAGTATCAGCAAACAAGCTTTTGAAATACTTTTCTAATTTTTCCAAACAAAAAGGGCTGGGCATTTGATGTAAATTGTCTCCTTAGGAGACAACCTGAATGAAATGTCAAACCCTGTTTTCTGGGGAAAATAAAGAAAAATAAAAATATAAATTTGCCATCTGCAGATTTTATCCAGAGAGTGCTAAAGGTTAAATCTTAAAATTCACATATAAGCAAAATTAAGTAGCCATGACAATTTCGAAATATTTTAAAGTACAATGTTTTTTTATCACAAATATGGCCATCAATTAACGCTCTGCATGCTTGGTAAAAATTGCAGCAGACAACATTTTGAAATATTTTTCTTACTTTCCAAGAAAGTAGGATTTCACAATTCATTATAAGGAGACAATCGCATGAAATCTAAAATCTTTCCTTTTTTTTTTTTTTTTTTTTGAAAAATAAGAAAATATCATCAATTTGTTGTCTGATGAATTCGCCCAAACTAAGGCAACAATAAACCCTTCTCTTGCTGAACACGACATGCCCTGTCTTAGCAAACAGTGTAGATCCAGATCAGTTGGCTTCTGAAGAAGCCAACTGATCTGGATCTGCACTGTTTGTCATTAAATATGTGAATTTCTATCAAAAAGCCAGATCAAGTAATCTGATTGGCTAGAAATTAGAAGTGGGCGTGGCATCTTATTCAGCATGACAAAGGTTAAAGAGTCTAGCAAACTGTCTTCTGCACAGATATATAATGTTGTCTGCTTAAACATACGATGCTGCATCCCACTCATTTGTTTCACAAGCACTATCTAGTGTTCTGTCATGAGAATATTTGTTTATGTAGGGCAGGGCTTGTCGACTGTTTGGTCTCGGTGTGGAATGACTTAGACTACATGAACTTGTGGACGGATGACAACAGAGGTCAAGGTCAAGGTCACTTGTATTAGTCTTTGGGGAATGGATTTTGAGATCATCAAACTGCAGATTACAAGCTTGACGCTGGAGGTCTCCTTGTTGTCGGAACTCAGGAGCGACATAATGACGTGTCTTCAGTTTTCCAGGAGGTGCACCATGACCATTAGACTTTCTTGCTGTAAACAGAAATGAATATATACATTTAAATATCTATCATTAAACAATCATAATCAGTTAAAACTTAACTAGAAAAGTGGAAATGTAAAGCACCATGCCACCCACTACACTTCAACCTCTTTATAACACAGTTCATTATAGCACGGTTTTAGATATAACAGGGTTCAAAGATGGATCCCAAAAATGTATAGATTATATTGAAAAATGACCATAAATGGTCATTTTTCAATATAATCTATACATTCTTGTTTGGATTTAACACGGCTGTTTCACTAACACGGTTTATGCTATGGACCCCAACAATAGTGTTATAAAGAGGTTGTGGTGTATATACTTATCCCTACAAAATGCCGAAAATGGGCATAATTATCATAGAATTAATTGACCATAATCTACTCCTTAGGCTCAGTAAGTCTGCCAAATATCAAAACCCTATCTCAAATACTTTCAGAGATACCTTGTGCACAAGACCAGAGGAAAATATAGGGCAAGCAGAAATGTAGCCAGTGAGAAATGTGAACTGGTACATTCTGACCTCAGAAAAAAGGGTATTTTATTGTATATT
Organism: Anodontia alba; assembly: GCA_964016985.1. Taxonomy (NCBI): domain Eukaryota; kingdom Metazoa; phylum Mollusca; class Bivalvia; order Lucinida; family Lucinidae; genus Anodontia; species Anodontia alba. The sequence goes on along the minus strand of OZ024826.1, from coordinate 30,857,295 downwards.
AAATTGTTGAAAAAAAAAAGATAGGCAAATATTATAGTTTGTGAGATGAAACAAGTGGTATCCTCTTGACATATAGAAAAATATCCATCCCCCACCCCATGAGCCTTAACCAAGTAACCAAATAATCAAATTTTGGGATAGGTATGGGTTACATCACGAAAACATACCTATATAATTTTGACCCCCTTAAACCCCACTTTTATATAGTAAAATTGGGGTTTACAGGGGTATACATTATTTTCCTTATTTCTGCTAAAAAAACATAGATTGTGGGTACTCATTAGAACTGCCTCAGTGAAGCAGTTCTAATGAGTACCCACAATCTATGTTTTGAGCAGAAATATGAAAATATCAGAATTTTTATCTGAAAATTTTCTTTTTTTGGTGGTGAAATTTCAGTATATTTGAATAGGCGTGTTTTCACAATTATTTATGGTACACTGGAATCTCTTAATAAGATGGTTCAATATAAGATGGTTTTGGATATAAGACGATTTAAAGGTGGACCTCAAAATAGTTGGATCTAAACAAAAATGTATAGATTATATAGAAAAAAAAATGACAATTTTAAAGAGGGGCCCAAAAATGTTGTATCTAAACAAAAATGTATAGATTATGTAGGAAAGTAACAATTTATGGTCTTTTTTGTTTGGATACAACACAGTTGTTTAACTAATACACTTTTTGCTTTGGATCCCAGCGATAATGTTATGAATAGGTTGAGGTGTAATTAGCAGCACAAACAGTATGAGATATTTAGGATAAATACAGCAAAATTATTGTCAAAAAAATTATTACAGTCAAAAGTAATACATGTATATAGTGTCCCACAATTTCATTCACACTATGTCTATGTGACTGTCTCATTCCCATTCTAAGATTTTCCTAGATAAAATAGTTTTCATTCACATCAATGTTGTCTCATCTTTTCCCACGTTTTACACGATAACTAATTAATAAGAAGTTAAAAATGCATTATCTCTTTGTTTTACTTGTCCCAGAGGGCCATCGTCAGTGAATTAATTAGAAAAATTTCAACCCGCTAAACCTCACCATTGTAATTAGATTTTGTGTTATTTGAACTGCTGTATTCACCTTAATAACATCATACTGCAATTTTAGTTCTCCCCCTATTGACTGATGTGTCTAACCCTTATCCTTCTGAACACGACAGCTACTACCTTTGCAAACACTGTATATCCAGATCAGATGGCTTCTGCCATCTGATCAGGATCTACACTGTTTGTCATGCAGTTTGTGAATTGAATGAATACATTTGTTTGTGTTGAGGTTTTATAGCCCAGTCAACCCGATGGTGTCATATCCAATGCGGTCAATTTACCTAACCACACTTTTACTGGGCAGGCTTAATCAGTAACGTGCATATTTTTTCGCTAGAAACTGACAACTGCCCTTCTTGAATCAGAGGAAGGGAGAAACTAACTGTAGAAAATATTTCATGATCAAATCTCCACGAAAGAATGTTGCTGACCCGGCAGGGGTTGAACTCGCAACCTCCTGATCACCAGTCAGACGTGCATCCAACTGAGCCACCGAGGCCGGCTCAATGTCAAGTAATCTAATTAGTGGATAGTCAGAAATGGGTGTGGCTAAATTAATTTATTCAGCAGGATAAGGGCTAAAACTGCTGGCTGAATGGTTAACAGTGTAAACCCTGATTTATGAGCAATCTGTGCTGCTTCTACACTGTTTGGGAAGATAAACCTGCACAAATGATTTATGGTAAAGTCAGTATTTGTATGTGAAAACATCTGAGGAAAACATGCTGTGAGGTCTCATTATTATTTTTCAGCTAGACAATTATTATTCTGATGATACTATATATACCTAATAAATATTCATACATCTTAACTCCTAACCATGACTGACCTAAAATTTGAACAAATCCATTTAACTACCTGTTGATATGTCTAAAAACTGCTGGATGAGTGGCAAACAGAGTAGACCCTGATCAGATGCCGGTTCTTCGGCATCTGATCTGGGTTTACACTGTTGACTCAGGCCTGTCGGTCCGAATATTTAGAAAAAGTACGGTATGACATAACATAATTTTCTATGGAGAATTAGGAAAATACCAAAATATTTGTTTAAGAAAATAGCACATCAAACTTCTTGGCATTATTCTTTCCTTGAATATTTTAGAATAATGAAAAGATGATCAAAAGCATTCTTTTTCGGGCTGACTAACTTTCCATAATGTTAAAAATCTTGAATAATTTTTCATTTCAGAATTCTGTGAAAAACGCATTTTTGGGTGTGATTAAGAAGCACTGTAAAAAAAAACCTCCATTCTTTATTTAACCCTAGTCCTGCTGAACCCGGATATGTCCTGCCTTTGCAAACAGTGTAGATCCAGATCAGTTGGCTTCTGAAGAAGCCAACTGATCTGGATCTGCACTGTTTGCCATTCAGAATGTGAAATTATGTCAACAATCTGGATCAAGAAATCTGATTGGCTGAAAATTTGAAAAGGGTGTGGCATCTTAATTTATTCAGCAGGTCAAGGGTTTATGCTTAACATGCTGGGTAAAATTTTCAGCATATGACATATTGAAATATTTTTCATATTTTTCCCAGAAAACAGGTTTTGACATTTCATGCAAATTGTCTCCAATGGAGACAATTTGCATGAAATATCAAATCCTGTTTTCTGGGGAAAAATAAGAAAAATATTATCAATTTGTTGTCTGCTGATTAGCCAGAGAGTGGTAAAGATTAACTACCGTAATATACACTGTATTTGTGAAGGGATTCTTATAATTTGCATGATTCCATTCCCATCTGCATATAAAATATGATTTCTTATCCTACCATATTTACATTAAAATATTTAGACAGACTGGCCCAAGCAGACTGTTTAGACCCAGATCATACTGCTCCTGAAGAACACTTTACTACATGTATATATATTCCTGAAGACATAATCATACAGCTAATTCTCTAACTCAAACTCCAAAGGACCAGAATTTTTGGTTTGAGACAACAGAATTTGAAATGTAAAGAATATATAGCAAAGTAAACCAATAATGTCCTTTATTTTGTTGAGCAGTGCCATGCAAAAATGTGCCCCAAGTACTATGCAGGAAGAGGAGGCTGAGATCAGACTGCGCAGATGACTGCTCATATGTGCAGTCTGATCTGGGCCTTCACTCTTCATTGCCAGAATCACTGGATAATATATATGTACCGATGCAGAGCAAAAGACCGGAGAAGACCTTGTGCATGCACAGGATGAGCTGAATCTCCATGTTTCACATATATGTTTGAAGGCATTTTTCACTTGATGTGGACCATATTATTTTTGTCTTTATGATAAATATGGTAAACAAGAAATGAAATTCATGACAAGATTTTGTGCCTATTCTGCTGTATTTACCATGTGACTGTAAAGGGAGCTCATCCTCACTTCCTCCTTTGCCACTGTCACTTGCCGTCACTTCCTCTGATGTGTCACTGAATTTATCTTCCGCCAGTGTTGTCTCAAAACTGTTATTTTCCTGAAAGTAAATAGATATATAGCTCTGGATTATACATAGGATATCCACATAAATAGCGGTCTTTTCATTTTTACCATACATGTACATATTGGAACACCTTAACCCTGGTCCTGCTGAACCCGGATATACCCTGCCTTTGCAAACAGTGTAGATCCAGATCTGAAGAACTTGTGTTGTTGTTGTTTTTTTTCAGTGAACAACACAAGAAAAACATATAAATGAAGCACTGGTGGTATAGTACAAATCAACAAAATAATTGCTGTGATTCTACCAATCACATCAGCTGAACTATTTTGTAGTAATCAATGAGTCTGAAATGTTGACCTTATAGTCAGTGTTATTGCACTTTGACTACGTTTTTTTGATGATCACACATGCTTTTGAAAATTGGTGGCTGTCTTGAGTCTGCACCTTTATGATATGTCTTTAAACCTTTCAGTCCAGCAGATCAATGAAAAGATACATCTGCAAACTCTTAATCCAGATAAAATGGCTCAATATGAGCTTTAACACCACCATCTACATATACTTTGAATGTTTGTTTGTTTTTGACTGAAACCCTCCCCAGTCAGCATTCTACGTAAATCTATATCGGGCCGTCATCGGCCCGTCAGGGTAGCTGACGGGCCGATGACGGCCCGATGTAGATTTACGTAGAATGCTAGCTGGGTCATTTGTAACAATGGAAGAATCCAAACTTGAGGGAGGAGCACTTCACAAACACAGGGGTAAAAGAGTTAACCTACAACTGGCAGGGATAAAAAAAATAATAGTTATTACCTCAAGTTCTTGTGACTGTAGCCAAGCTCTTGTCTGTGACTCTAGCAGTGCCTGATGATACTGTAATAACTGGATATTACTGAGTTGTCTCCCTTCTGATACTCTTCCATCTGTGTCATCTATTGGTGCAGGACTCAGCTGTGAAAACAGTAACATTTTTATTACATTGAGAGTGTTTTGGGTAGGGCAAATTTTTCATGATTTTAATAGTTCATAACCTTTATCATTCTCTGTGCTAAAATTCAATGACTTTTTTTTCTTTTTCCCAGAAAACTGGCTTTGACATTTCATGCAAATTGTCTCCTTGGGAGTCCATTTGCAGAAAATGTCACAGCCTATTTGTTTTGGTAAAAATATGAAAAATATTTGAAAAAAGCCAATCTGCTGAAATTTGTACTATGGGTGCTAAGTGTTACACCAATATCTACTGCTGAGGGCAGAAAATAAAATAATTTTTATTATATCTGCTCTCACAGTATATCTATTTCTTATATCTTGTTGGAGTCTAAAAATTATCTTTTTTTTTTTTTTTAAGTTTTAAGAACAATAAATTGAATGTGAGTGGTCAGTGTTATACACCACCAAGACCTCCCATCTGAAAGAGGGCTATTCTCAAAGTAAATAATTTGCTCCAGGGAGAAAAAGTGTTCCTTTTCAAATAGGCCCCTTTGGGAAAAGATTCATTTGTAGAAAGAAAATTCTGCTGGCATGGTGTGCCTTTGAAAAGGGAGGCAAACACTTCCAACTCAGAGCTCTCTGGTGTTACAGATAGCCTGTACCTCAGTGCGCAATGACAATATGACAATTTAACACTTAGCATGCTGGGTAAAAATTTCAGCAGGCAACATTTTGGAACAGTTTTTTTTTTTTTTTTTTTCTCAGAAAAATGGGATTTGACATTTCATGCAAATTGTCTGAGACAATTTGCATGAAATGTCAAATCTTATTTGCTGCTGAAAAAAAAAAAAGTGAAAAATATCATCAAATTGTTGTCTGCTGAATTGTATGTGTTAAGTATTGTTCAGTACATATTTGCATTAATATTTACCAAGATATCTTAATCCTGTCTATCAAAGGGCTTGTTTTAATGAGATTACTCTCCTTAATACATTGTTCACGCATCATCTTGCACCAGTCTGATACCATCATCTTTATCAGTAGCAAAATAAACATTTTAATATCTAGCGTGCTTGGTAAAATTTTCAGCAGACAACATTAAAATATTGTTTCTTATTATTCCTAGAAGATCATGCTTTGACATTTCATGCAAACTGTCTCCTAAAAAAAGGAGACAATTTGCATGAAATATCAAAGCGTTTTGTTTTTTTGTTTTTTTTCTGTGAAAAAAAAAAAAATAATAAGAAAAAGCACATCAATTTTTCTTCGGTAGAATTTGTTCACACAGTTGTAAAGGTTTATATCTTAAAACTGGTCACTTCAAAGAAGCAACTTAACTGGTCAGAAAGGGGTCCCCTTATTGGGAATCTATAAAATAAATGTTGCCTTTGAACCAAATGCAACACTTTCTGTATACTAATTAAATACCACATATACCCAAAGTAATCAGACAAACAGGCCTGAGCAAACAGTGTAGACCCACATCAGATGCCAGATTCTGTGGCATCTGATCTAAGTCTACATTATTTGCCACTTATCCAGCAGTTTGTAGACACATCAATAGGAAGAAATATTGGCTTGTTCAAATTTAAGGACTAGTATGGTAATAAAGTGTCTCAAGATTTTGGGGTAAATACAGTATTTTTTCCTCAAGTTTATCTATTTACCCTGCGAGAGTCTGTGCCTACTTTTTCATTGTTACTAGAACAAACTCATACATTTGTTTTTGTTTAGCTTAATTGTCACTGATTTGTGGAATATTTGGTTAATTTGTTTCTGGCTGTATCTCAGTTGTTTCATTCCCTTGATTAATAACCACAGTAGGTAACCTGTAAATTGTGAAATGCCTAGACTTATCTGAATTAATCTCCACCCTGATTCTTATATAAATAATCAGGTGTTTCTCTGACAGATTAAGAGGACTGGTAACTTTTCTGCTACATTTTCTGCCAATTTTGTAATGGAAACAACTTAAATTACTCCTCTGTGTGTGTTCATCACATCAAGCTCTTTCCAAAAAGTATTCAACTCTAAAAGGCAGGGGACAGCCTCTATTAAAGACCATCCCTTGTTAAGAGACCACTTAACCCTTGTCCTGCTGAATAAATTAAAATGCCACACCCATTTCTAATTCTCAGCCAATCACATTACTTGATCAAGGTTGTTGACATAGATTCACATACTGAATGGCAAACAGTGCAGATCCAGATCAGTTGGCTTCTTCAGAAGCCAACTGATCTGGATCTACACTGTTTGCAAAGGCAGGGTATTTTGGGGTTCAGCAGGACCAGGGTTAAAACATATCTACAGTGTAGATCTATAACATTCAGCAGATGACTTATGGATTTTATTTTTCTTGTTTTTGGTTGTTGTTTTTTCTAAGAAAATAGGCCTTGACATTTCATGTAAACTGTCTCCTTGAGAGAATGTTTGCATGAAATGTCAACTCCTATTTTCTGGGAAAAATTAAGGAAAATATTTTCAAAATGTTGTTTGCTGAATTTTTTATCTAGTATCCTGTTAAAATATTATCATTATTACCAGTATTAAGAGACCACCTGTCTTAAAGGACCACATTTTAGATTCCTCGGGTGGTCCCAAAATATAGGTTGAACTCTAAAGGTTAAAGAAACACTCGAGTAAAATCTGCATGGAAAAATTCCTATGATGCCCTTTTTTGTGTGTTTGTGTGTGTGATTCTCTGACTTTCAGACTTCAATTAATAAAGTGCTGCCCATAAAATGGATTCAAATTTTAATCTTTTCACATTATTGACCAAACCTACATCAAAGGCTTGAAAACAACAATAAAGATTACAATTTTATCATTTCTCACATTTTTATTGACTTATAGCACTTTCATCAACACTCAGTACACAACTCTAGATAAGACATTTTCTTTTCAAACAAAATATTGATATTTTTCTTCTTGCTTCATGAAAACTTGTTGTACCATGAAAATGCTGTGGGTGTGTGTACTCACTGGAATTGCCTGGGCAATTCCAGTGAGTACACACACCCATAGCATATTTTCATGGAGAAATTAAAAAAAAAAAAAAAAAAAAAAAAAATTTTTTTTTTTTGGATACCCCTGTCTAGAGTTTTACATGATAGAGCTGGAAAATCAAAGCTGACTGGTATCCTAACAACATGCAAAAAATGAGAACCCAGGCCAGTCTGTTCATCTTTGCACAGTCTAATCAAATCACAAATGCATGCTGTAATTTACAGATTGCCTAAATTATAGAAAACCCACCCCCACCCTGCACTAACTACCATATGATGCTGACCAACTGACAAACATTTTAGAAAGGTGCATTTTCTTGTTCATTCCCCTCACTGAATTCAGTCGAAACTTTAACTCTCAATAAATTGAAAGTGAGATTATCTTAAAGCCTATTGAATTCTTATTCAAATATGGCAGATAAAATAAAGCAGACTTTAACAGAGAGAAAGATAAAACATGACTGAATAAATTTCTAGTTTTCTTTAAATGGGGAAACTTTCCAGTACAATTATTTGAGGCACTGAATCTCAGAATGCTGTCTGGGAATACTTATCACACTGGCAGTATTGTGTGAATCAACAAAACAAATGTTGTGTCTCAGCCAATCAAATCATTCAAATTTTCAGTTAACAAAAATAAATTGTTATGTCTTAGCCAATTAAATCATCACATTTAAGTTTCAGTTGAAAAAATGACTGTTGTGTCTCAGCCAATCAAATCATCAGAATTTTCAGTTAAGAAAATAACTGTTGGGACTTAACCAATCAAATCAGGAGAATTTGCAGCTAAACTTTACCACACCAAAGGCAAATTCAGCAGACAAAAAGTCATGATAATTTTTTTTTTTCCCCCAGAAAATAGGCATTGACATTGCATGCAAATCCCAGTAGAAGCAGCCACCCACCCACCTGCTCATGGATGACTACATTCCCTCCCAAACTTTGTTTGCCTGGGTAATATATAAACCACTAAAAACACCTGTCTCTTCTTCATCAGTTGGGCCACGCCAAGTAAAACAGTGCTTTCGAACATGCACAGATTCAGATCAGCCTGAGCATGTACAAAGCATCAACATCCAGGCCTTCGCTCTCCACTCATACATTCTGTAGTAGCCAATGATTCTGTTAGCTGACAGTGAAGGCCCTGATCAGATGTGCAGGCTGATCTGGGCCTTAGCTGTCCGCATACGCCTAAAGACACATTTTTATTGGTGCCACCATGCCAAAATACCAATTTAGTTCAAGTTCATACTACCCTGAACAAAATTACAGTATTTACCTTAAATATTAAGACACCTTACCTCATTACCACGATTCTCCTAAACTTTAACCTTTACCACTTTCTGGGCAAATTCAGCATATATATTGTCTGCTGAAAATTTCACCAAAGTGATACCAGTAAGTGTTAAAAAAGTCCATTTAACCACCTGGGCCCAGTTGTTCAAAGCATCATTAGCTTAATGAGCATGTCAGTGGTCAAAATGTTAACTGTTCATCTAAGTATAATATCTAATTCATATGTATGTTTGCTAATCACAATTTTTCAGCAAAAATATTAGGGTATATGCCATATTTAATGATAAAGTTTTATTGATATGTTAAGACATGGTTACTTTTGAACAACTGGGCCCCGGCCTGTTGACGTGTCAAAACAAGACTGGTGGGTGAGTGGCAAACAGTGTAGATCCTGATTTGTGGCATCTGATCTGTTTGTGAGGCCTATCTGTCCCAATACTTAGGGTAAATATGATAACCCGGTCCTGCTGAATAAATTAAAATGCCACACCCACTTGTAATTTTCAGCCAATCAGATTGCTTGATCTGGATTGTTGCACATACTTAATGGCAACAATGCAGATCCAGATCAGTTGGCTTCTTTAGAACTGATCTGGATCTACACAGTTTGCAGAGGCAGGACATATCCAGGTTCAGCAGCACAAGGGTTAAAAATTTTGAGTTTGAGTGTGTGTAGCAACAAACACAATCATGTGAAAAAAAAATAAATAAAAAAACCTTGTCTGAACCATGACATAACACATCAGATGGTTCTGCCAGAATAATTAATACAGATGAAATATCATTATGTATTCCCTGTTAAAATAATCAAACGTCACGCTTCAATGAAATTAGAAAACTCTACCAATTCTCTCCTTTCAACAGATATTTGTGAAAATGGGAGGTTTCACTGCAATGAAAATATTATTGGACCCATGCCATCTGAGAATGTTGTGACGAAAGGAACAGGGATGTTACCCTGTAAAATGGCATTCTTGGATATAGTAAATTGTAAAGCAACTGTTTTAGTTATCAGACGGCAATTTTCATCTGCTTTTATGAGATGGAAACCAAAAGCAAGCAGAAAGCGAATAATTACCCACAATAAACCTCTTTTATTGCTATAATGATGCTTAACTATTTTTTGTTTACACTTAGCATGCTGGGTAAAAACTTCAACAGATGACATTTTGAAATATTTTTCTTATTTTTCCCAGAAAACAGACTTTGACATGAAGGAGACATGAAATGTCAGTCTTTTTTCTTGGAAAAATAAAAAAAATATCATCAATTTTTCATCTGCTGAATTTGTCCACATAGTGAAAGGTGAACTTCTTTATTTTTTTTTTTTGTTAATCGTTTTCCATCATGCGCTATGGTAAAAACCTCCTTGTGGGTCCTCCATTGGGGACAATAATTACAGAGGCATCTTTTCCAATAAAATAGCACTGATACATGTATTTTTCTTATTTTTCCATGTAAACATACATTGTGGGTACTAAATGGAATCGCCTGAGCTAAGCAATTGACTCCTTCACAGAAGTGGCTGACAGCTAATGAAAGCAAAGGCAGTCGATACATTTTTGAAAATCTGGACTTGCCCAAGTCGGTTCATTGATTTCTTGATCTCCTTTTTTTAATATTTTATATTAAAGGTAAAAAAAAAAAAATCAAGTCCTATATCTGTGTTTCGGAAATGAACACCTACATTGAGAGGTAAAAACTAAAGGGGCTGTTACAATAGTTTGCTCTTAAAGTGACATTTACAATAACAAGGACAAAATTTACAGATGTATGGACTTCTACTGAAAAATCAAACGGTAATGGTTAGACAAACATTGCATACTGATTTTATAGGGCAAAAAATAACCTTGTTTGGTGATCTGAGGCTTCTGGTTCCCGGCTGTATTACATCAAACAAAAAGCTGAAACCAGAGGACACAGGTCGCTGGACAGGGTTATCTTTATATCTATACCTGTATATTTCAAAATGAACTTGTAATGTTTGTCTGAAGAAAATGAACCATTAATCTATCTGGACATGATTAATCCTAGTCCTGCTAAGCCTGGATATACCCTAGCTGTCTTTACATACAGTGTAAATCTAGATCAGTTGGCATCAGAAGAAGCCAACTGATATAGATCTGCACTGTTTGCCATTAAGTATGTGAGTTTGTATCAACAAACTGGATCAAGTAATCTGAATGATGGGCTGAAAATTAGAAAAGGGAGTGGCATCTTAATTTATTAAGCATAAAAAGGGTTAAGTATGCTCTGTTGCAGAGTCAATTCCAATGAGTCTACAACGTATGTTTAATTTCATTGAGAAATAAGAAATTGATCTCCTTTGGACAATTTATATTAAAACTTTCAAGCTCTATTTTCTTGGAAAAATAAGAAAAATACTTCCATAGGTCTAGATAAGAGTGAGTATGAGGTAAATAGTTTTCTTATTTCTCGACAAAAACATATGTTGTGGGTACTCATTAGAAGCACCTCGCTGAGGCACTTCTAATGAGGTGCTTCTAATGAGTACCCACAACATATGATTTTGTTGAGAAATAAGAAAAATAGAGATACTGTTTGGTTGGAAAAAAGCGCCTTATCAAGAGCTATGACTTCAAAATGTTGTCTGCTGCTGAAATTTTTATCCAGTATGCAAAGCATTTATTGAAATTTATCTTTAGAATGTTGCTGAGAACATCAACATACAACATTTTTATTTTCACTTTTTTTGTTCTTGAAAACAAGGCTTTATATTTCATTCCATTTTTCTCCAAAGGACACAATTTGAAATGTCAGGCCCATTTTTGCAAACAAAACTAACAAAAATATGTTTAAATGTGAAATATGGATATTTAAATTCAGCAGAATAAATGTTAAATTGCTTCCTTTTCTTCCTTTTAATTACTACATGCTTGTGTGGTGGGAAATGAATTTGGTCACAGAACAGTCATACAATTTTCATGAGTTATAGGAACCCCCTTTACATGACAAATTAGATAACATTTTGAGATAACTTGATTTTTTAAGATTAATGCTCATCTTCGCTGGTAGCAATTTTGTAATTCTCTCAGCTCCTGTCAGTATTCATTGCAAGACAATTTCGCCTAAATGACTTCAGATTTAAGATCGCAGTATGTCAATCAATGACAATTTACTTTTCCTTAGTACTGATAGCTGGCTGCATCATTCCTTTGAGACAAGTATTACTATTTTATTTATCTTAATCTTTGACCTGCTGCTGCAGACAACATTTTAGAATATACAGATTTTTTTTTTCATTTTTCACAAGAAATAAGGCTTTACATTTTATTAAAATTGTTTCTTAAGTACTGAAGTTAAAGTTTTACTCTCTGGGCTAATTCAGCAGGCAACAAATCAGTTATAGTTTTCTTATTTTTCTCCAATGAAGACAATTTGCATGAAATGTCAAAACCTGTTTTCTGAGAAATATATGAAAAATATTTCATTATGTTGTCTCCTGAATGCTAAACTTGCTAAGCAGTTAATATTAGCAGATGACATGCAAAAAGCAAAGGACCCAACCAAACTGCACACACTCACGAGTTTTTAGTTCTTGTTTAACTCTAGTTATGCTGAGTAACTTTGCATGCTTTTTTGTCACCTGTGGATGTTTTTTTAAAATTAACTTTTTCAAAAAAATCTTTTAGGAATACTATCAGAGTTTCAAACAGTTTGGATCCAGATCAGACCTGACATTTTGTCGGGCCTGATCTGTTTGCAAAGGGTATCAGTAGAGGACAAAAGACACCACTAGCAATGAAGGAGTTTACAACATATTGCACTTGTGGGTCATGCGTTATAAAATATATGGTAATTGTCCAAAAATTCTTTATACCAAGTTTTCTGACACAATGGCATATGCAAATAGTCTAGACCCAGATCTAACTGTTCCTGAAGAAACAGTTCAATCTGGGTCTACACTGTTTGCCATACCACCATGTAATTTGTGAAACACATGCAACCTTTACAATAAAATTTTGGCAAATAAAATTATGGAATAAAGTGTTAAAAAGTTAGGACATTTACCGTATATACAATAAAATCTCTTTATAACAGTACTGTTGAGATCCAAAGCAAAAAAAATGTTAGCATTCATTCAACCATAATTTATCCAAACCAAAAAGTGTCAAATACACTACAACCTCTTTATAACATGGTTTGTTATAACAACAATTTGGATATAACACAGTTCAAAGATGGATCCCAAAAATGTATAGATCATATTGAAAAATGACCATAAATGGTCATTTTTCAATATAATCTATACATTTTTGTTTGGATATAACACGGTTGTTTAACTAACACGGTTTATGCTATGGACCCCCACAATAGTGTTATAAAGAGGTTGTGGTGTATATAGAAAAATGGCCATGAACGATCAGCCTCATTTTTCAATATCATCGATACATTTTGTTCATATACAACATTTTTTGGGTCCATCTTTTATCCATGTTATAAAGAGATTTCAGTGTATTTCCATGATGTTGGTCATTTGGATTGAGTAAACTAGCTACCTGTTCCATATCTTGTCCAGTGAACGTTGATAAGGTTGAGTTGTGAAGGTCATTTCTTTGTCTCTCATATGTCTCATCAAGATCAAAACTCACTTCTTTTTTCTTTGGCAGTGTGGATAAGGGGTCATAGGTCAAAAGGTCAGTACTGTTGTTGCTGGCTGTACTGTTGTCAAGGTAACGAGTCTGGCTGTCAAGGAAACAGGAAGGATACTTTTCATCAGCAGCCACAATCATGCTTCCATTGCACTTTTTCTGAGAGTTATTTCTACCATCAAACTTTCTTAGAAAACAGATGACCATGATCATAAATACAGATAGCACCAGAGTAACAACAACAACAACTACTACTATTATAACATTACTGGCTGTTTCTCCTTGGTTCAAGGTTAAATCTGTAACATTTGCCTCCTTCATGAGTATTTTCAGTGGTTTATTTATGGACAAACTTGGATTTCCACCATCATAAACAGAGATCACTAAATTGAAGCTGCGGTTTTGTTTCACATTTACTGGTTTTGACAGATAGATCCCACCTTGTTTAACATCCACTACAAAGAGGTTCTCCTCATTACCAGAAATTATAGCATAACCTGAGATTCCATTTTTATCTTTGTCTAAATCCTCAGCAAGAATCTGAACAACCTTCTGTCCTGGTCTAATATCACTATAAATTGTAACAGTATTGTTACCATCAGCAGGAAACTTAATCTCTGGTGTGTGGTCATTGTCATCTGCTACAAAGACAGTAATATTCGCTGAACTACTTAATCTTGGAGATCCCTGATCAAATACAACTACAACAAAATCATATCTTGCTTGGATTTCTCTATCTAACTGCCTGTTTGTTTTGATGATGCCATCAGGATACACTACAAAAGGGACCAATGTTTCATATTCAGGTTTTATAACAAACATTAGCTTTGCATTCTCACCTTCATCAGCATCAGAGGCATTAAGAGTACCTACTACTGTATTAGTCTTCTTATTTTCCATCACAGAAAATTCTGTTGGTTCCAATATTAATGGTGCATTGTCATTATAATCTGTTATTGTAACTTTTACTCTAGCTGAACCAGTTAAAGCTGGACTACCTTTATCAACAGCTAATATAGTGAATGTTATTTCTGATATTTCCTCCCTGTCAAAAACTTGATCTGGTCTTATATGTCCTGATCTTTCATTAATAGAGAATTTAAATGGGGTGCTATTTGGGTCAATGTAATATCTAATCTCCCCATTTGATTTTAAGTCTTCATCAAATGCTTCAACTCTCATAAATGTTCGGAATTCTCTTTTATTTTCTGGCACAGATCCTGTAAATACTGGTTTTATAAACCTAGGAGTAAAGTCATTTTCATCAGAAACTGAGACTAGAAAGCTTGAAGAAGCACTTAATGAAGGTGTGCCATTATCATGACAGCTTATATATACTGAATGTAAATCCTGAGTTTCTCTATCTAATGTTTTCTTGATGACAACTTTATAACCTTTCCCTGTCATACTAAGCAATTCAAAGTTCTTGTCTGAAATGATACAAGAAACTTCTCCATTTTCACCCGTATCTTTGTCATTAACATTTACATGTGCAACAAACGTACCAATAGTAGCTGATTCAGAAATGTTTACTATTCTTGAATTCCCTGGTGAAAGAAGATTTATTTCTACAGTAGGAGCATTATTACCAACATCTAAAACATGTACTGTAGCTATCACTTGTGTAACCTGAGGCTGATCTCCTCTATCACTTGCTTCAACTATTATTTTATAAAAAGTCCCTGATTCATAAATGAGGTTATTTTTTACAATGAGTTCACCTGTAGTTGGAGCAATGGAAAACAAGTTATTCACTCGGGTATCTAACTGATGAGGACTGAATCTATAAACAATTTCACCATTTTTTCCTGTATCTGCATCCACAGCTTTAAGAGTAAGAATAGCTGTACCTATTGTTACATTCTCATGTACGGTCACATTATAACTTGCTTCAGTAAACTCTGGACCATTGTCATTCATATCAGTGACTGTTATGTTCACAGAAAGCGCACCAAATTTTTTAGGCACACCTCCATCCATAGCAATAATAACTACAGAATATTTATCTTTCATTTCTCTATCTAATGGTGAATTAACAATTAGTTTTACTGTAAAGCTACCATCTAGTTTACGAATAACATCTAAATCAAAATCACCATCCTGTTGGCCAATTTCATAGCCCTGAACTGAAAATTCTCCAGCATCCTGATCAGAAGCACTGTCAATGAGAAAAGCTGTCCTAGAAACTGTAGATTCAGGGATTTCAAGATCAAGGACATCAGTAGGAAAAAATGGTGCATTGTCATTAATATCCTGAATAATCAGGGTTACAGAAATAATAGCAAAGAATGAACTCTGTGGTCTTGAAGATCTGACAGCTACATCAAAGGTAAGCCTACAGGAAGACTGTGACTGGCACACATTTTTGGATTCTCTATCAATATTGGCAGAAGTAGTCAAAATACCAGTCTTGGTGTTCAAATTAAGGAGGCTCTGAATGTATGACTGGGTCAGAAATCCAAACTGGACATATCCCCATTCTTCATGGGGAATTTCTGACAGAAACTTGAAAGCACTGGAAAGATTTCCAACAAATGTACCACTTGGTTTCTCTTCTTCTATCTCAAATGTCACTTGATAGTTTTGAGCAGATGAAAGATGAAGCTGTATCACAGTTATGATCCCAAGAATCATGAATTTACAGAATGCTGCAGCCATATTTATCGTTCAGTTTGACTTTCTTCTAGTCAAGTTTTCCTTGTTCACCATTTCACAATCACCTGAAATGAAATAAATGTCATTAAAAATCTTTCAAAATTAGTTCACTCTGCCCTTCGGAATTCAGTCATCAGAGAAATACACTAGAACCTCTTTATAAGACAAATTATTATAAGATGGTTCAGTTATAAGACAGTTTGACTGTGGACTCCAAAAGTGTTATATCCAAACAAAAATGTATAGATTATATAGAAAAATGACCATTTTCTATATAATCTAGACATTTTTGTTTGGATACAACACAGTTGTTTAGCTAACACGGCTTCCACTTTGGATCCCAGCAATCATGTTATAAAGAGGTTGTGGTGTATTGTGTTTGTTCTTAAAATTTTAACGTGCCTGAGCAATTCTGAGTAAATCCAGATGGAGCAGTCTGATTTGTGTCAGGCGTCATATGGACGTTCAAAATTTTAGAATAACTGAGCCACAATAGGAGAAAATATACTTTCAGACATGTGTCCCAGTGAAGATTCAGTTCAGCTGGTGTATCTGCATAGTCTTTATTGACCACTCTTTGGATAACCAAGGATTCCAGATTTATTCAAGGATACTGGATACACTTGATAGTTTTTTTCACCAAGGGAGATAAATTTTCTGACTTCCTGTTTACTTTACTGTACATCAAGCCCTTTTTGAAAAGGGGTCCACTCTAAAATTTGAATACTTTTAAAACTATTTTTACTACCTAAAAATACTGCTGGGTATCAAGCAAACAGTGTAGACCCTGATCAGATGCCACATTCTCCAGACTCTGATCTTGGTCTGCACTGTTTGACTGTTTGTCCCAATACTTTGGGTAATTATGGATAAAACATTGGCCTAAACAAACTGCCATCAGAGCCCCTCTCTTCAATGTTTGTATGAATTAAGGGGAATTGACACACTTGGTAGATTTTCTGCCATTTTTTATAAGGGGGACAACTTTTGTGACTTCCTGTTTGCTTTTCTTCGCATTATACTCTTCTGAAAAGAGGTCTACTTTAAAAGGAAAGAATTTGCTCTCAAAGAGAGCAAATTCTTTCCTTTTAAAGTAGACTCCTTTTCAAAAGGGAGGTAAAATCAACATTGACAGAATTGCCCCCCATGAAAGTGTATCAGTTCCTATTAAGTGACTTGATGTCTGAAACCAACACTTCAGTTGTTGCAATCAATAGTATTAACAGAATCACAAAGCAGAATCAAGACATTGAAGAAAGTAACCACACTTCTTCAAAAGTCATTTTTACTACAGCAGACAATATCTAAAAATATAAAGAGCAAACACTTGAGATATAAAAAGGATTGCTTCACATTATAGTGACAAGAATGTATTAAGAGTTTGCACTTCACAGATTAAAAGGAGTTTGGTCAATACAATATTGTCAATACAGAAGTAGTTTAGGGTTAGAAAGTTCAACAGTTTGGTTGGGTAAATACTGTTAATGGGGTAATATGGTACCAGAACTATTGTCCAGTTTTTAATGATTATCTGTCCACAAGTACCACTTTTACCCTAAAAAGTTGAATAGACATGTCAGAGCAAACAGTATGGCCCCAGATCAAATTGTTTCTTCTACTGCCCTAAGTCCTTATCATAATAATTCTAAAATTTGAACAAGTCCGTTTTACTAACCCCTGTCCTGCTGAACCCCGATATGCCTTGCCTTTGGAAACAGTGTAGATTCAGATCAGCTGGCTTTTGAAGAAGCCAAGTGATCTGGATCTGCACTGTTTGCCATTAAGTATGTGAATTTATAACATTCTGGATCAAGTAGTCTGACTGACTGACAAATGGAAGTCGGCATGGCATCTTAATTTATTCAACATGACAAGGGTTTAAGTATATGAAAACTGCTGTATGAGTCAGAAATAGTGTAAGTCCAAATCAAATGTTGTTTTCTGCAGCTTCTGATCTTAATCGACATCATTTGCATGGGCCTGTCTGTCCAAATATATGGGCAAATATTGTTAGTCACATGGGGTACTCTAAATAGACTTAACACTTGTCCTGCCGAATAAAGCAGTATGCCATGCCCACTTCTGATTTTCAGCCAATCAGATTACTTGATCTGGATCTTGAGAAGCCAACTGATCTGGATCTACACTGTTTGCAAAGGCGAGGCATATCAGAGTTCAGCAGGACTAGGGTTACATGACTTCTAACTATTATCCTGAACTTTGAACAATTTAACCACCGGTGTATGAGATGATGTCTAAAATGTTGAAACAGAATAGCAAAAAGTGTAGACCCTGAGCAAACTACTCCCCAGTTAACAGTGTCTGCTGGCAGGCCTATTGTACAATAGTATTTTATTTTCAATTCGTCAAAATCATTACGAAAACACGCCTATTCAAATATACTGAAAATTTTACCACCAAAAAATGAACATTTTCCGTTAAAAAATCCTAATATTTTAATAGTTCTAACGAGTACCCACAATCTATGTTTTAAGCAGAAATAAGAAAAATAATGTATACCCCTGTAAACCCCAGTTTTACTACATAAAAGTGGGGTTTAAGGGGGTCAAAATTATATAGGCATGTTTTTGTGATGGCTAACAAGAATTCTGCAAATTAAAGAAAACCTACAAATCGTTTTTGAGGAACAGGAACTACAAACAGAAACCTGTACTCATTCACATATTTGCCTTGGATCTATCAATAAAATGATAGTTATTGTCTGATAAGCACACTCAAAAAACAATCACAAGTCAAGTTAGAACTTTCACTATTCAAACAGATGGAGTCTTGAATTAAAGAAATAAAACTTGTATAAAAAAACACCCTTAACACTTGCATGCTGGGAAAACAAATCAGCAGATGATATTGTGAAATATTTTTCCTTATTTTTCCTAGAAAACAGAATTCGATATTTCCTACAAATTGTCTCCTAATTTGCATGAAATGCCATATTTATTTTCTGGGGAAAATAAAAAAAAAATATCAAATTGTTTCCTGCTGAATTTGCCCAGAACATGCTACGTGCTTAAGACCTTGTCACAACAGCAACATTCTTTCTTTCTTTTTTTTTTTTTTTGAGAAAATAAAGTTTGACATTTCATGTGTAACACCTACTAGTCAAATGAATCACATGCAATGCTAAGTCTTTTATTTTATTTATTTATTTTTTTTTTTTTTTTTTGTTTGTTTGATTAAAATTCCACATTTACGCACAAACGCATTTATTTAACATTGCTCCTACATTTGCATCTCACTGACATTTCCCTTGCATTTCATTTACATTTCAGCTGCATGTTACTTCATTTAAATTTCACATCACATGAGTTCTCTGTGTTATTTTACTACTTAGCACACTGGATAAAATTTTCAGCAGACAGCATATTGAAATATTTTTCTTATTTTTCCAAGATAACAGGTTTTGACATTTAATGCAACTTGTCTCCACTGGAGACAATTTGGCATGAAATGTCAAAACCTATTTTCTGGGAAAACTAAGAAAAATATCATACAATGTGCCTGCTGCTTAAGTTGCTCAGAGAGTGGTAAAGGTTAACAGATACCATTCATAGTTGTTATTTTTTATTTTTTATTTTTTTTTTTTTTTTTCAGGAGTCAACTTACATGACTTCATTCAAATCATGATTCACCGCCTCCTTTTCTCCAGAAAACAGGGCTAGATTTCAGATCAGATGCCCAACCACATTTGCAGCAAAAAAGAGGAAAAAAAAAAAATACTACTACACATTTGTTGAGTGCTGAGTGCTGATGTTACCAGCAGCAGACTAAGGGTGTTTTAGAAATGATTTTTTTCCTTCAAAATTTTCAACACCGGGACCCAGTTGTTTAAAGCTAACGATATCGTTAGTTAACGATTCGTTAAAATTTACATGGAGTGATACACAAATATGCTGAAATTTTTTGCTGAAAAAAATGTGAGTAGCTTTCACATTTTTACAGCAAAAAATATCATCATATTGTATATTGAATCTGCTAACAGTTAATGAAATGACCCTTAACGAGCTCATTAAGCTAACGATGCTTTGAACAACTGGGCCCAGAATATTAAGAAATTACTTTAACCTTTACCACTCTCTGGGCTAATTATAATTCAGCAGACAACAAATTAGAGATACTTTTCTTAATTTTCTCAGAAAACAGGTTTGATATTTCATGCAAATTGTCTGGAGACAATTTGCATGAAATGTAAAATCCTGTTTTCTTGGAAAAATAAGAAAATTATTTCAGTATGTTGTCAGCTGAAAATTTTACCCAGAGTGCTCTGCTAAGCATTAAAGAAATTTGTCAAAATTTTAAATATTACTTGGAAAATGACAACCTCTCATACATTCTAGTGAAAACTTACTGAAAACACTGAAATAGTGATCCATAGTTATTTTCAAGGAGATGGAAAAAAGAAATTTGTCAGTTTCAACACAACCTCCTTCACCAAACCACAACAATGAAATAAAGGCAAAAATCTGTATCTAAATTACAATGAAAATTTCTTATCAGTTACATTATCAAAGCGAAAATATTGAGTTACTTTAGCATACAGTACAAGGCACACAATATTCAAATTACTCAGGTAACTGATTAAATGTAACCACAAATCTTAATTAGCATGACTTTTACAACAAATAAATGAATCATAATTTTCTAATTGTTAAAAATGTCATCAGTATGCTTAACCCCAAAAGTGCTAAACAAAATCATAGCAGACAACATTCTATTTTTTTTTTTTAATTCATTTTAAGAGAAAATAAGACTTGCCATTTCATGTGAATCATCTGCCAAGCAGTGTACTTAGGGCTAACAAATAAACCTTAGGAAATCAGTTTCTTAAAAAAAAAAAAAAAAAAAGCAAAGGGAAAACAAAACTGTTCTTTAATCCTTAGATCAGCTTATCTTCCAGCTTCAATTAGATTAGGACTTTCAGACTTCCAGGAGTCTGCCTTATAAATTTAACAGCTGACCTACTAAATAACAGGGCCCAGTTGTTCAAAGCGTTGTTAGCTTAACGAGCTCGTTAAGGGTCATTTCGTTAACTGTTTGAGCGGATTCAATGCACAATATTCTGATATTTTTTGCTGAAAAAATGTGAGTAGCTTTTGCATTGCAAAAGCTACTCACATTTTTTCAGCAAAGAATTTCAGCATATTTGCGTATCACTCGATGTAAATTTTAACGATACGTTAACTAACGACATCGTTAGTTTCCAACAACTGGGCCCTGGCTTTTTCAAACCTTTTAAAGCAGCAATCATTACTGCAGCAGGCAATATTGTAATTTTTGTTTTTACATTTTTTATTTTTTATTCAGAAAAAAAAATATACTTGACATTTCATGTGAATTGTCTGTTTAGCAGACAATTCACATGAAATGTCAGCCTTATTTTCTCTGAAAAATAATATAAAAAAAACATACTACTGCTGCAAAGTTACCTTGTTCTTTAATGATCTTTAATTAACCTTAAATCTGCTAAGGCAAATGAATAAATTTCCAAGGGGGCGATCATTCAGACCTCATGTATTTGCCTCCCTTCTCAAACTGGTTACCCTTAAGGAAAAAGAATCTCCCCTTGGAAAAAAGGACCTTCCCATCTTGTTTTGAAAACTGGCCATTTACCACTAGGGTGGGAGTTACTCTCAAAGAGATTTTCAGCTGTAAAATTTTATGAATAAGAATATTTTACAGGTCATTTCATATACTGGAAAATAACATAAACACAATGTTCATTTTTCCAGAATTGTTTTTTCACTCCATTCACTGATTCACCTGGAAGTGTATACCATATTTCTTCTAATAAAGAAGCCAGGTACAGGTAATTGAGTCTGGAATGCTATTTTTAGAATCATGCTATTCTAGAGACCCCTAAAAGGGTATTTAGCAAACAGTGCAGACCCAGATCAGATGCCACAGAATGTGGCATCTGATCAGGGTCTCCACTGTTTGCAAATAGTTCAACAATTTTTCTCTAAGAATATCTAAATCAATAGCCTGACATATCTCAAATAGAAATAAGAATCTTCCAATATATATATAGTGTGGGGGAGTTCATTCAGTCTATAATGGGTTAAGGGAGATGGATGCACTTTCAGGGAGGCAACTTTGTCAAAACTGTTGTCTCTTTTCTGAAAAGGGGTCTACTCTAAAAGGAAAGAATTTGCTCCCACAGGGAGCAAATTCTTTCCTTTTAGAGTAGACCCCTTTTCAGAATGGACTTGTGGGGCCGGAAAGCGAACAGGAGGTCATTAAAGTTGTCTCTCTTGTAGAAAATGTCAGAGACTCAACCAAGGGTATCCAGTCTCCTAAATCAAGGAAAGACACTGTGACAAATGTTAACTTACCTGAGTTCTCCAAATATAATTGTTAAGGTATAAAGCTCTTCACAAAATAAATCAGTGATTGAGAGAATCACCCAAAAAAATTAGGAATCAAAGCTTTCAAAACAGAGAATATTATGATATTCAAGTATCCTGTTTTTCATTGCCACTTATATTTTTTCTGACATTTACTGCATTTACCCTAAGTATTTCCATAACTGTTTACCACACATGTCCTAAAATTTGAATAAGTCCATTTTACTACCTTTTGATATGTTAAAAAAACTGCTGGATGATCAAGTCAGGTAAAGACTCTGATCAGATTCTGCTGCTCAGCCAACAATTCTAAAAATTTAGACACCATAACTGTTTACTATACTAATCCTAAATTTTGAACAAGTCAGTTCAAAAGAATCTTAAAGTTATCTGTGGTGCTCCAACAAATGACCAGGTTAAGGGACTGATGAGGAATGAGAAGGAGATATTCACCTACAATGGTTTTACATTGTCAACAGTTGTCAGTATTTGTAATAGTAAAACCATTTGGAAATGAAGGAAGTTAAGGATTTAAAAGTTGTGGAGGATGCTGGCAAAGAGGAAATTCTATAACTACTCTCTAAGCAAGTTATCCTCAAGCCATGCATGCATACCTAGACAGGATAACAGTTTTGACAAGCCAGCTGAGAAAACAGAGGCTTCAGGCATGGATAAGATGCAGGACGTGGCAGTAGTAGACATGTAATAACTTTTTAATCCTGATAATTTATTGTCTGATCCCCAAATATTAAACATATCAAACATAATCCTTATTTAACACAAGCACAACTCATATTATTGAAACCATACATTCAAGGTGTGAAATGTTATGGTTTAGCATGAAGTGGAAAAAATGGTTTTCTATTTATTTATTTTTTTATTTATTCATTTTTTTTTTTTCAGAAAATGGGGCTTGATTTTTTATACAGATTATCTCATTTAAGGAAATGGTTTGCATGACATGTCAAATCCCAGTTTCTCATTAGGAATGCCAAAATGGATTTTCTGGGAAAAATAAGAAAATATTATTTTGACATCAGCTGAATTAGCCAGAGAAAGCTAACAGATTAAGAGGATTTTTGTCTCAGCCATGCCATAGGAAAAATCAGCCGTCTGGGCATTATGCCTACATCAGCTTGTACAGACTGATCAATGCAGAATCGTAATAGCTTGCATAGAAATTATCTACCAAAAGGTTCAGCAAACTGCACAGCTGTACATCCCTGGTCTGTTTAATGATGATGATGATGATGATGGTTTTGGTATTTTATGTTCCTTTCAACATTATTTAAGTTATATCAAGAGGATGGAAGGGTGATAATCATCACGAAAACATGCCTATATAATTTTGACCCCCTTAAACCCCACTTTTATATAGTAAAACTGGGGTTAACAGGGGTATACATTATTATTTTAATTTTGGCTCAAAAACATAGATTATGGGTGCACGTTAGAACCGCCTCATCGAGGCGGTTCTAATGAGTACCCATAATCTATGTTTTGAACAGAAATATGACAAATATCAGAATTTTTTATCTGAAAATTTTCATTTTTTGGTGGTAAAATTTTCAGTATATTTGAAGAGGCATGTTTTCGTAATGGAAAGGCTTTGTGCAACGAAGCGGCATACAGTAATAAGCTGATTTCGGACTCCAGTGGGATTCAAGCCTGAACCACTCGTGAGTAACTGAGTAAGGAGTCTAGCATAAAATGCTCCTCTAAAGGGAAATAATTTGCTCCAGATTCTTTCCTTTTAGAGCAGATTTTCTTCAGAAGGGAGACAAAACAATTTGACAGAGTTGTCTCCCTTGAAAGTGTATCCATTCCCATTCACTGCAATAATTATTTTGTCAATTCTCATATAAACCCCAGTGTACCTCAGCTTTCCTCCAGTAGATCATATTTACCCTAAGTATTCAAACACATTATGAAAACATGCCTATTCAAATATATTGAAAATTCCACAACAAAAAACTGAAAGTCTTCAGATAAAAATTCTGATATTTTTCATATTTCTGCCAAAAACATAATTTGTGGGTACTCATTAGAACTGCCTCAGTGAGGAGGTTCTAATGAGTACCCACAATCTATGTTTTTGAGCAGAAATATCACTATATAAAAGTGGGGTTTACGTAAAGGTGTCAACATTATATAGGCATCATTTTTCGTGATGATACAGTACAGTGCACATAAGCTACTTCCTATTGTGGGAGCATCTACAATGATCCACCATTAATTAATCGATCCCAATTTTATGAAAATGAAAAATGCAAATCCAATATTGTTTTATTATCATCAACTCTGATTTTCTGTGTGACATTATGGTGGCCATAAATGGCTAGATGTATTCAAATGAGGTGTTTCAATTGTTAACTTAATAGATGCAGGCAACCAAAGGTTATAAATGTCAAGCTATACTGTAATTTATTCTATATTGGCATGAAATTAGATCAAGACAATAAGGCTGTTTCAGTTTCTAAATAATATAATAAACTATAAAGTTTAGGGCCCAGCTGTGTAAAGCTTTGTTAGCTTAATGAAGTCATTAATATTATGAATAACATCTAATATTGTAACATGAAAAAAATAAAATACACATCAATCGCGGTATAACGCAATTTATTTTAAGCATGATGGTCACCATAATATAAACTAAAATGGATAGATTCATATAGAAAATTGACCATTAATGGTATTTTCTATACAATCTGTAGAGTTTTGTTTACACTGATATTGTGTGTACACCAATATTTTTTATGAAGAATTGTGTGTCCATTTTGCACTACAAAAGTGGAAAAGCTACCCGTATATTTTGAGAAAAAAATAGTGTATATGATTATGTAAAATATTAATGCTTGGCTTAATGAGTTATTTAAGCTAATGAAGCTTTAACAGCTGGCCCAGGCCATAACCATGCAGGTTTGCTTGAAATGATTAACCCCCAGCACTCTCTTAGCATGTTTAGCAGAGAACAAATTAATGACAGTTTTCTTATTTTTCCCAGAAAACAGGGTCTGATATTTCACACAAGGTATCTCTTTGGGAGGCCATCTGCATAAAATGTCAACCTTTTATTTTCTGGGGAAAATATGAAAAAATGTTTCAAAATGTCTTCTGCTGAAATTTTACCCAGCTTGCTAAGAGTTAACCCTTGTCCTGCTGAACCCCCATATACTCTTTCTTTGCAAACAGTGTAGATCCAGATCAGTTGGCTTCTGAGGAAGCCACTGATCTGGATCTGCACTGTTTGCCATTGAGAATGTGAATTTATATCAACAACCTTGATCAAGTAATCTGACTGGCTGAAAATTAGAAGTGAGCGAGGCATCTTAATTTATTCAGCATGACAAGGGTTAAAATAACTTTTAGCTTCAAGTCATGAACCATTATTTTAGACAATAAAGGAAGAAATTGCATTTATGCATTATGGTTTATATGGATCTTCAGGCTTCTCATAGCCCCAGATAAGATATATTTTCAATGAAAATGTATTGATATTTTTCTTATTTCTCCAAGAAATTATAATTATGTTGTGGGTACTCATTAGAAGCGCCTCAGCAAGGCACTTCTAATGAGTACCCACAACTTATGTTTTAATGGAGAAATAAAAAAATATTTATTGAGATACTCCTCTTATCTGGAGCTATGTCTGGGTCATGATATCCTGGTGAGGCAGCACTTTGGCAGCACTGAGCTTCTGTCACATCAGACTGGGTTGTAATATATCTGGGCCCAGTTGTTCAAAGCTAATGACATTGTTAGTTAACAATTCGTTAAAATTTACATATATATTCACAAATAAGCTGAAAATTTTTGCTGAAAAAATGTGAGTAGCTTTTGCAGTGCAAAAGCTACTCACATTTTTCAAGCAAAAAATATCAGAATATTGTGTATTGAATCAGCTAAAACAGCTAAAGAAATGACCCTTAACGAGCTTGTTAAGATAACAATGCTTTGAACAACTGGGCCCTGATCATTGAAAGTGACCCTACGCTCACAAACAAGACCACCATATTTATGTCAAGTATTTGGACACCTTAACTTTTTACCATACTTGTCCTAAAATTTTAACCAGTCCATTTTACTACCTGTTAATTTGTCTAAATGACTTCTGAATGAACGGCAAACAGCATAGACTCTGAACAGATGCTGCATTCTGCACTGTTTGCATATGCCGTTTTGTCAAAAACTTTGGTGTACAATTTTTTAGGACAATCATTTACCATATTATAATACAACTCCTTTGGAGGCATTTTGCATGTAATCTCCATGTCTATTTTCTTGGAAAAGTAAGAAAAATATTTCAAAATGTTGTCTGATGGGCACTCAATATGCTGTGTTAATTAACCCTTGTCCTGCTGAACCCAGATATACCCTGCCTTTGCAAACAGTGTAGATCCAGATCAGTTGGCAAGAAGTCAACTGATCTGGATCTGCACTGTTTGCTATTAAGTATGTGAATTTATAGCAACAATCTGGATCAAGTAATCTGATTGGTTAAAAATTAGAAGTGGGTGTGGCATCTTAATTTATTCAGCAGGACAAGGGTTAACAAGACTGACCACAGAAGATTCAGATAAATCATTTCATCTAGGACGAGTGTAGGACAAAATCCCTCCCGGACAAAATCCCTTCTGCTCCCATGGTTTTTGCAACGTGGACATAATCCCCCCCCCCCCCCCCCCCCCCACTCTTTTTTACAAGGTGGACAAAATCCCTTCTGTAAATTTTCCAACTAGGACAAAATCCCTTCTTTGGACAAAATCCCTTCTGTTTAATTTTTCAAGGTGGATAGAATCCCCCCCACCCTGCCCATCCTCCCCAGCTTATTTTATAAACTGCACACTCTTGTGTGTATGATCTGGAGCCTTCGAGAAGAAACAAAGCATCGAAAAAGTAAATCAGTGAAACTGCTTGGTTCAATACTGTGTCATTGGTCTTCTGAATGAGATCTTAATAGTATTGCTGCTGAAAATTGTATCTGTCAGTCCTCACCACTTATAACAGTGATTAACCCTTAGAGCGCCAATCACAACTGCAGCAGACGACAACTTAATTTTTGTTTTATATTTCAGAGAAATCAAGTATTGACATTCCATGTGAATCGTCTGCCATGCAGATGATTCACATGAAATATCAAGACTTATTTTCTCTGAAAAATAAAACAATAATAACAGAATAATAAAAGTTTTGCAATGTCGTCTGCTGCAAATTTGCCTGGCGCTTTAAGGGTCAAGCGTAATAAGATAGGAAATGACAGAGACATTTAGAGGCATGAAATAGATCTACAATAGAGAGCTTTGTTGACTTCCATCAGTCTCAGTGACATTTCGCTTGATCTTCACTTGGGATGTAGTACAAATCAGCACAATAATTGTCCCAGTTCAACCAATCAAATCATCTGAATTTTCAGTTAAGGGGAATGCATTCATTTTCAAGGGAAGCAAGTCTGTCTGAAAAGGGGTCTGCTCTGAAAGGAAAGAATTTGCTCCCTTTGGAACTGGTGTGCAGGAATGCAAACAGAAAAATCATAAATTGTCTCCCTTCTAAAGAATGGCTACCCCCACTCACTCCCCCCCCCCCCCCCCCCCCCCACACACACACACACACTCCCCTTTGAAAGCTTATTAGAAATGTATTATTTTACTGATGGAGAAAGTATTGTGGTTTCCACAACATTTTTTTTTCTGCACATGTATGAAATTGATCACTGTATAAGAATTAACTGAAAACAACATGATTAATTATTTTATGCACATTTTCTGCTCAGGATATATCTGCATGTTTTAAATATAGTTTTCAGAGAAAAACAAAAAAATACATGTCTGTTTAACCTGTGACTTTTCAATGTGTCAAAAATAGCTGGATAACTGACAAAAAAGGCACACCTGATCGGATTCTGTATTTTGCAAGATCTGTCCATCCACAAAATTAGGCTAAGATTACAAATTATTGTACTTACTGAATGCTGTCCTGAGGAAAAGAATACTATTGTATCATCCAAAAGAAACTGCAACCTATACTGCAACAGACGGCACTTTTAATTTTTCTTTTTTTTTTTTCAATTTTCATATGAAATAAATCTAGATATTTCACATGAATCATCAGATAATTCACATGAACTTTCATTTATTTTCTCTGAAAAATTTTAAAACAAAAATAAAATTTTTAGAATGTCGTATGCTGCAGTTTTGCTTGGCACTTTTTAGGTTAAACCCACTGCAATCCAGTGAAAAACACTTACAGCTAAATCCAGTTAAATGCACATTACTGGTATTAACATCAGTTTTAGGATTTACGAGAATTTTATACCAATACAAAATATAAAACTACAGCCATGATTTTCCATATTCCTCTTCAAGATCCCGCCCCCAGCATCTATCTCAAATCCAATATACTTTATCACAGCGGGTGGACATTATTTTAATATTTTTAAGATGCTGACTTTCTTGTCAGCTCTTGTGAAGAACAGCCGCAGTGCTGAGAGGGGTATCAAGAAAACATTCATCATGCCTTCTAGTAACTTTGTCACTTTCAATTATAAAAGATCAAAAATAATTGCTAGGATACTTTTAAGGCACACTAGGGGTGGTCATGTTTCTAATCCTCTTCAAAAAACATAACAGTAAGATTTATGATCAAGATGCATGGTTCAGTAGCCAGATTTAGTCAAAATTTAATTAGCAAAGTGGCTATTAATTAGGGACTTCCCATAGTTAAGGGTGGGAAGGTCAGAGGCCAGCCTGCTTCAAGTCTTCCTACAAGGAAACTCCAAGTCTGTAGGGGTTAGCATTTTTAACAGGCTTTCAAAAACCTCAGCACAATGCAAGGCACAATAAAAAGGAAAAGAAACAAGCCTGTGTCTTGTTAAAACAGTTTTAATGGCAATTATTTGATTATGGAAATTAAATGCCTGAATAATAACATAGAGAAGTATCAGGGATCAGCCAAAGGCATTAATTCTGCAGCATCTGATCTTGGTCTACACACTTTGCTAAGGCCTGTCTGTCTTACTGTACTTGTTTAGAGTAGACCCAAAAACTCTCACAATAAATCCCCAGTTATGGCCAATAATTCTTGATTTATGTAATATAACTTACTTTATTACCAGATGCAGAATAATTTTGTTTCCATGGAAATAGACAAAAAAGCCAGATAGATACAAGTCAACTGTGCACTTAAAGTAATTAGGCGTATCCTGTTCCAGCAGATGCCATCTCAAGTTTTATGCACTGTTTATGAGCATTCGCTCTTTAACCCTCTAAAATGAAGTGGTTCCAAATTTTTGACACTTTTTATGAATGCTTTACAGATTTTCGGGTTCATTTCAAAGATAAAGATGCAAAGGAAGGTAACCCTTAACCCTTGTCCTGCTGAACCCGGATATACCCTGCATTTGCAAACAGTGTAGATCCAGATCAGTTGGCTTCTGAAGAAGCCAACTGATCTGGATCTGCACTGTTTGCCATTAAGTATGTGAATCTATATCAACAACCTTGATCAAGTAATTGACTGGCTGAAAATTAGAAATGGGTATGGCTTCTTAATTTATTCAGCAGGATAAGGGTTAAAGATGTCCATCCTCTTACCATAAAATCTCTAAACATTCCGACAGTTAGGCAGACTGCTACCTTTGAATTAGGACATGCCCATTGTTGTAAATACACCAAATGTACCATTAAATTGTCCCCGAGCCAGTCTAATTGTCCCCATCTGAACTGGCACTCAGTGGCTCAAACTACCCATGTCTACAACAAATTTCCCAAAGATCTTTGAGCCACTGAATTATACAAATATTACCCTAAGGATCTGACATCCAATCTCTTTACTATACAATTCAATTTCACTGATGTTTCTAGAAAGAGCAAGCTATTTGGCAATCAGAGCAGATTCTCCAGCAGTTGCAAAGTTTGCATGAATATTTACAATAAATTTAGTATATTTGTATTGGTGTATCTATAGAATGGAAGAGTCTGGGCAAATTCACTAGACGACAAATTGATATTTCGCTTATTTTCCCAAAAATGTAGGTTTAGACATTTCATGCAACAATTTGCATGAAATGCCAAAGCCTGTTTCTGAGAAGATTAAGAAAATATTTGAAAATGTCGTATGCTGAAATTTTTACCCAGCATGCAAAGTGTTGAAAATCACCTACCTCTGAGAAACATCTAACAGCTTCCTTGAACAGCTTAAGATAAAAAGTGTTTAACATTTAGTTTGCTTCCAAATCCAAGCGAACATTTTTTTTTTTCATTTTCTCTTTTTCTTGCCATCATGTTATCAATACATTCTTTCATCTTCTGAAGCCAGCCCCAGAATAACAGAGAAGAGAAACAAACAATGTTTCTATACTTATCTATTGGCTAAGAAAATAAGTAATCCCAAGGTAATGAGGCTTTAATAGCCCAATAATAATCTCTTCATCCAACATGCTGAAACACTTTACATATGACTCTCAGAAATCCCAAACAGACCCTGCCACAGACTGAATATACCGTATTAGACCTAACTACCGCAAATACCCCTATAAGCGCACAGTCAAGCAATTTCATAATTTTCAGCTTACAGCCAGTGTAATTTTTGTCTACTTTTTTTTAAAAAAAGACATATGTTGCGGCTATCTATTTGAATTGCATCAACTTGTCCAAAACATATGCTTTTATAGAGAAAATCAGAAGAAAAAAAAAACATTACGAAAACACGCCTATTCAAATATATACTGGAAAATTTCACCTTCAAAAACTGAAAATTTCAGATAAAAAAACTGATATTTTTCCCATTTCAGCTCAAAACATGGATTGTGGGTACTCGTTAGAACCATCTCAGTGAGGCAGTTCTAACGAGTACCCACAATCTATGTTTTTGAGCAGAAATAAGAAAAATAATATATACCCCTGTAAACCCCAGTTTTACTATATAAAAGTGGGGTTTAAGGGGGTCAACATTATATAGGCATGTTATCGTGATGACACAAAAACATCACATAAGCATCATTTGATGTCCTTAGCTGATCTGTTTTTAAGTGTGTCCTGAGTATAGGTAGGTCCATATTTTACCATAAGTTTTCCCAGTATTTCTGAAAAACCCAAGCACACAGTGTGATAATTAGGTCAAATACAGTATACCATAATACCCTTAACTTCCTTATCATACTTATCCTAAAATTTGAAAAAGATCACTTATATGTCTAAAAAGGATTGATAGAATGGAAAAGAGTGTAGATACTTATAGAAGCATTTTGATCATGGTCTACACTATTTGCTATGGCACTTTTCTGTGAATATTTAGGGTAAATAGGGTACTTAATATATAATAAGCCAGTTGTATTTTGAGATAAAAGTACTAAAAACAATGTGTATTTTTCTATGTATGAAGATTGTGAGACTTTCTGCATAAAGGAGTTACCTCTTACTTTCTTCATATTAAACAAAGAAATCCTGGGAATCTCACATAAGCAATAAGTTCATTTAACCCTTAAAGCACCAATCACAACAATTGTCATCTGCTTTGTCTTACACCGGTAACTTTAAAAGTCATTGTTGCAAACAGTGTAGACCCAGATCAGACTGCTCCTTTAGGAGCAGTCTGATCTGGGTCCACACTGTTTGCCTATATGCAAAATGTAAGTTTGGAAAGTTTGCAAGAAGATGCAGCAGACGACATAAGCAGACAACATTTTCTTGGCGCTTTAAGGGTTAAATTTGTTATATTTCATATGAAGAATCTGTAAGTCTCTTCACTTATAAAGTTAAACTTTAAATGTACATGTACAAAAACAGAAAAAACACAATATTAACACAACCTCTTTATAACACTATTGCTGGGATCCAAAGCAATAATGTTGTTAGCTAAACACTGCTGTATCCAAACAAAAATGTATAGATTATATAGTAAAATGGCCATTTAAAAAGTGTATAGATTATATAGAAGAATTATCTTATAAAATGTATAAATTATATAGAAAAATTACCATTAATGGTCATTTTTCAATATAATCTATAAATTTTGTGACCCTGCTGTATCAAAACAAACATGTATAAATTACATAGAAATTGATAATTTATCAAAATGTATAGATTGTATAGAAAAATTACAATTTATGATCATTTTTCTTTGTAATCTGTACATTTTTGTTTGTATATAACATTTTGGGGCCCTCCTTTGAACTCTGGTATTTCAAAAACTATGCTATAATGAACAATGTTATAAATAGATTTCCATGTACATTACAATTAATGATATATTTGGATCTGTTCAATATTTAATAAATAAATACCTAGTCTGACAAATTAGAGAAAGTAACATGGAGAAGTTCCCATATACAAACATTAAATGTTAATCGAGGGATCTTATTAAAGCTATTTTCACCAAGACAAATTCTAAATAGTATACTGGAAAATATTTGTTTTGCAAATTAAGAAAATTATGTTATTAATTAAATACCTGCTACTTACCAATGCTTGTAACAGCATCCAAACCAAATGTCCAAAATACTTCACATTTATTTACAAGTCTAATATAACTTATCTATAATGGTTCCTCCCCAATAGCTGATGTCTAAATTGCTTGTTTAACTGACTTAATATGACCAGCTATTTGTATTTGAATGAAACCAATACCAATCTTATCAACCTGAAGAGGGTTTGGGAAATTGATAAAAATAACATTAAACATGCAGAAGTAACAATAGAAGAGGCACTAGAAAATTCCAACAAAGCAGTCAGAAATATAAAACTTCTGGCTGCTGAGCCAGAATAGGTTACTGCCCACACCTAAATATCATATTTACCCTAAATATTCGAACACCATAACTCCTTACTTTATTTCATCCAATATTTCAACAACTCCATTTGACAACCTGTTGATGTGTCTAAAAATAGCTGGATGAGTGACAAACAGTATAGATCCTGATCAGATGCTGCATTCTGCAGCATCTGATCTGAGTCTACACTGTTTGTTCAGGCCTGTCTATCCCAATACTTAGGATTATTACGGTAATTAGCAATCAGGAAAAAGGGTAACATTACAAAAAGCATGTAAAACTAATCATGGCCAAAGATATTTGACAAGCTGGATCGGTTTTATACTTAAAAAAACAGCTTTGCTGCCGAGTTTTTGGAAGTTTTCACCCTTCAAATCAGCTGAAGTGTCTGGAATTGAGTCAAAGTTTCACTCAAAATCTAAGAATTTGTCAGTTTGATATTCTGTCTACCCATGATGAAGGGATGCCACTAATTACAAGGTTTACCTTTCTCTCACTCACAACTATGAAGAAACAAGTACAGTCATCACAAAAACATACCTATATAATTTTGACCCCCTTAAACCCCACTTTTATATAGTAAAACTGGGGTTTACAGGGGTATACATTATTTTTCATATTTCTGCTCAAAACATAGATTGTGGGTACTTGTTAGAACTGCCTCAGTGAGGCAGTTCTAACGAGTACCCACAATCTATGTTTTGAGCAGAAATATGAAAAATATCAGAGTTTTTTATCTGAAAATTTTCAGTTTTTCGAGGTGAAATTTTCTATATATTTGAATAGGCCTGTTTTCATAATGGAACCCTCGTTATAACGACAGCATTTGTTCCCAAAGATGTTGCCGAAGGTTTCGTGACATTCAAATCGTCATTATAACGAATTTTGTCGTTGTATTGAGCATTGGTATAAAGAGGGCTGACTATACAAAATATTCCACAAAGTACTATATCATATTCCCCCTAAATACAGTGTAACTTCCATGACTCAAACATCTTCAGGACCATGTAAATTTGTTCTCAACACTGGTAGTGCAGAGGAATGTTTTTCGATCTTCTAGAAAACAATGGTGTGTTGAGTGTACTCTTTAGAACTGCCTCAATGAAGCAATTCTAATGAGTACATAAAACATATTTTTTGATGATAAAATTCCCTTAAATATTCCTAAATATGTGTTTTCTTGAGCTATCTCATTACGAAAACACACCTATATAACTTTGACCCCCTAACCCAATATTTATATAGTAAAACCGGGGTTTAGAGGGGTATACATTATTTTTCTTATTTCTGCTCAAAACATAGTTTTGATCAGAAATATGAAAAAATATCAGGATTTTTTTTTCTGAAAACTTGCATTTTTGGTGGTGAAATTTTCAATATATTTGAATAGGTGTGTTTTCGTAATGTGAAGAATTTCCTGGGATTCAAAAACAAGTTCAAATGAGGCTCATTCAAGTTTTATGGTATTGGGACACCCTATCTCCATATATACCACATGCTTGTCCTTAAATTTTAAAGAAGTTCATTTCATTTTCTGCTGGTGCAGTTAAAAACTGCTGAGTATAGACCCTGATCAGATCCACTGATCACTTTTTTCTTTCATGCTGAAGCACTAAAAATATGTTGTAAATTGACCTGCTTTATTTAAATATTAGTTATTTTTTCTCTTTCTATTTTCACTGAAACTAGGGTCTGTCATTTCATGCAAATAACCTCAGGATAATTAACTTGAAGTACCCTGTGAGCCTTACTTTCTGGATACTGGATGAAAACATTTTAAAACATTTTCTTTAAGTTTGAATATTTCAAGCACACATCTGCTCAGGTGTAACATGCAATATCAAACCATATTTTCTAAGAAAATACTAAATACTATAGATATGCCTATTTCCCCATTAGTAACATTTTTTTTTTTTCACAGAAAATAAGTCTTGGCTTGTATGGCAGAAGAATCACATGAAATATGAAATGTCAAGACATATTTTTTTTTTTTTTGAAAAATAAAAAAAAAAGAGAATGCTATCTGCTACAAATTTTGCTTGGCACTTAAAATAAGTGTTAACTTACCAGAAGTTGATAAAGCTTAGTTATTTTCCTTCTTTGTCCCAGAAAATAGAGTCTGACATTGATTTTAATGTCCTTATGAAACAAATTGCACAAAAACGGTCAAAAATGAATTTTTTTTTTTTTTTTTTTCAATTACTGCCAATTAATGTTGTCTGCTGATTTTACCCAGGTTAATAAAGTACAACTTAACACTTAATCATTCACCAGAATTATGAGAAAATAAATGAAACAAAAAGTTATACCAATTTTCTTTTTGCTGCCAAAAACAAATGTCATGTACAGCTTTAGCATTGAATTCAGCACTTGATTTGACTGTCTCTTAGCACCGACTTCACACAGAATGTGCAAAACCAATAATGAAAGAATCTCTAATTTTTGTCCTTTTAAGCAATCCCAGAGAGCATCAATAAAACAATTATCTTCTGTTACACAGTAATTAATATCTGTCCAACTCTATAATCAATGAGTCTTAGGACTCCCAACTCTCTCTAATCAACCTTGATTACTGCGAAAAATAGTTTTACAAGAACTTCTTTTGCTGCTGATATATCTAAATCTATAGTCTAATTCACTTCCAACTACAGTAGTACCCTGAAGGTATTTAGATTAATCTAGAAATGACAAAAGAGCTGGATGTAAAACAAGAAATGTTTGAGACAAATTATAGATAATTAGATCAGGAGGTCAAAGATAAAAGGTAGATTCTATGACCAATGCTTGACCAGTTTGACTGTATATTATGTGTTAGAGATAATTAAGTTAAGTAACCCTGGTTTTAGTACAGTAACACCTTTTGATTGATTTTATCAGGCCTAGTGTATTGTGGTAACAAACTAATAACACTGCACACAATAGAAAATTTATTGCCCCTGATCTTGAAAGAAATCTATGTCTATTTGAAAGGAAAAAAGGTGTTCAGATAAACATTAAGAGGTGTTTTGTGTCTACTTTATTTCCAGATTCAGTTTATTTTGATGTATTACACCAGATACAGAAGGAAGAGATGAAATAATATTAAATAATACTGTGCCCAGAATGACCAACTCAAAGTAAATTAAAATTCCAAAAAGTTATATGGTAAATGCCCTAAAATTTTGTACACCAAAGCTTCCAATAAAATGGCATATGCACATAGTAAATGTCCTAAAATTTAGAACACCAAAGTGTCTGACAAAATGACATATGCAAACAGTGCAGACCCAGATCAGACTGCTCCTGGAGGAGCAGTCTGATCAGGGTCTACACTATTTGCCATTCCACCAGGTATTTTGAGAAATATCTACATAAAAAGCAAACTTTAGACGAAAAAGTAGGGATTTAAGTGCTTATGACATAAACCATAAATAATACTGTACCAAGAATGACCAAAACTGTGAAATTAATTTTAAAATTCCAAAAATTTGTAAATGAGAGAGGACCTGAATGCATCTTTTTTATACCCTAATGTCAGGCCTGAGCAAACAGTGTAGACCCAGTTCTGACACCACAGTATGCATAATGCAGAGTAGCAATGGGTGGGCAAAGGACAAATGTCCATCAATGAATTTGGAGTGGGGGAGGAGAGAGGGGAAACAAATGTCTTCCCTTTGACAACTGTCATGGGGCAGGTGTCCATCCTTTTCACATGTTTGAGGAATAGATGCCTCTCTTTACCAATTTCCAAGGCAGAAGGGAGGGTGATGAGTGCAAATGACTGGGGAGCAGATCAAACCACTCTGAGCAATTTTTATATGGGTCTGCATAGACTAGCTCCTAGACCTTGATGTCATGTTTTATCACTCCTAACTATAAGCTGATTCAAATTTATGTATGACATCTTGTATAGCCAGTCTCTAATAGTTGGTCTCTGACATCTCCAAGATTAGTTGCTGCTATCAAAGAGGTGAGGCAAGCAGTAAGTAGTAGATGGCCCTTAGTTCATTAAGTAAATTAATAATTATAATTGAATGATGAAAATAATATTGATATCCGACTAGTAGCTAGTCTAGGGTCTGCACTATTTGCCCTTCAGTCAGGATATGGTAATTAAACATGTTCAAAATCTATAAGCATGTTAATTAGGAGTTAGGGAAACTGAGACGATTCCAAGGAAAATAACATGGAAATATCTGGCTACTCTTAAAGGAAAGAATCTTTTCCATCTGGAAGTTATTTCTTTCCATTAAAGTAAGCCCCATTTTTAACCCTTGTCCTGCTGAATCCAGATATACCCTGCCTTTGCAAACAGTATAGATCCAGATCAGCTGGCTTCTGAAGAAGCCAGCTGATCTGGATCTACACTGTTTGTCATTTGGTATATGAATTTATATCAACTTGGATCAAGTAATCTGATTGGCTGAAAATTGGAAGTGGGCACAGCATCTTAATTTATTCAGCATGACAAGGGTTAAAAGTCATTCAAATACTAGGGTCTTGTTCTGTGAGTGTTTCTCTGGCTTTTACATGTTGACAAAATCAGCCAAAATGAAATTCACTCCCATAAAAACACTCATATGCCAAAACCATAATCAAGATCACACGCATGCATACGTGCATGCATGTACACATGCACACACACACACACATACTTCTATCTAAGACTTTTGGAAGCTGATTTGGAAAAATACATGTCCTAAAGAAAAGTTTGAATAATTAAAGAGAAGCCGCTTTGTGAAAAGAGGTCTATTCTATAAGAGGAAGCAAATTCTTTCCTTATAGAATAGACCTCTTTTCAGAAGGGGATTGGTGTACAGTTAAGCAAACAGGAAGTCACAAAAGATGTCTCCCTTGGCAAAAATGGCTAAAAAAGGCTATCCATTCTCCTTAACTCTTTCAGCTCCAAATTTCAGACATTTGTCGTCTGCCTTTCTTTTTTTTTTTTTTAACAAACTATCACTTGGAAAGAAGTTTATATGTAAAGTTGAAAGACTGAATATCAAACAGCGTAGATCCAGATGAGACGGCTCATGAGCTGTCTCATCTGGATCTGTGCTGTTTGCAAAAGTCTATTATTAGCGACCGGTGAAAGAGTTAAAGCAGTGAAATGGGGTTTTCAGGTTTTTTGGGTTTTTTTTCATTGAGAATCATTGGGCATATGGCAAATTAAAAAAAATAATGGTGGCATGTTATTTTTTTTTTCATTTACTTATTTTTTATTTTTTTTTTATCTAAGAATCTTTTTTTATGAAATACTGACTTGGTGAAATGTTAGCTTGGATGAAAGGGTTTTCAATGGAATGTTTTGTACATTGTTTGCTGGACATACAGGTAAAGACATACTATATTTCATAAGCAAATAGTGTAGAGATCTTCATGAATGGTCAGCTGCCAACAACAGCAACCTCCCTATAACAGATACTTTTCTTCTTTCCCAAAGTGTCTTTTTTCTATATATTTAGCCTCTCTATAACAGACATCTTCCTACAACAGCCCATTTTGTGCACTCCCAAGGGTGGCTGTTATAGACAGGATGCATTATATGTATGTGCTTCCCTGCTTTTGTTGTTTGTTTGTGTGGAGGTTTTAAGACCCAGTCAAGCAAATAGGGTCATGATGAGCCCAGTCAGTTTACCTCATTCTTTTATTGGGCAGGCTTAGACCACTAAGTGGTTAAACAGTATTGTGCACATTCTTTTGCCAGAAACTGACAACTGCCCTTCTTGAATCAGAAGAAGGGACAGAATGACCACTGAAAATATTTCCTGATCAAATCTCCACGAAAGAATATGCTTCCCTGCTTTTAACCAACCAATCAATCATAAGAACATTTATTGAAGACTATACTGAAATAATCACTTGACTTCCCACCCCCTCAAAATGTAAACAATGCCTTGAATTTAGCAACTTCAAGTTCTGTGAAATGGGGAAACACATATTTTTTTCCTTAACCCTTCTCTTGCTGAACACGACAAGCCCTGTCTTAGCAAACTGTGTAGATCCAGATCAGTTGGCTTCCGCAGAAGCCAACTGATCTGGATCTGCACTGTTTGTCATTTAATATGTGAATTTCTATCAAAAACCCGGATCAAGTAATCTGACTGGCTGGAAATTAGAAGTGGGTGTGGCATCTTAATTTATTCATAAAGGGAAGGGTTAAGTAACTGGGCACACCTGGTAGATTGTTTGCTATTTCTGCCAATTCTGCCAAGGGAGACAACTTTTGTGACTTCCTGTTTGCTTTACTGCACACCAATCCATTTTTGGAAAGAGTACTACTCTATAAGAAATGAATTTGCTCCCACAGGGAGCTAATTCTTTCCTTATAGAGTAGACCCCCTTTCAGAAGGGGAGAAAAACAATTTTAACAGGGTTGTCTCACTTGAATGCCTCTTAATGTAGCACCATGACTAGCACTGTATCATGCATGAAGCAAAGTTGAAAAGGATTACTCATGTAGATATTGTAATCAAAAGGTCTGTGGCCAAACTGTCCTAGACCAAACTAACCGAGGCCAAATTGTCCTTGGCCAAAATGTTCATAGCCAAACATCCTAGGTCAAAATGTCCATGGCCAAAACCATACTAGGCCAAAATGTCCACGGCCAACTGTCCTAGGCCAAAAAATTATCTTAGGCTTAAATGTCCATGGCCAACATGTCCTTCCATCAGTGGAAAACATAGATAAGACCAGGAAATGCATAACAACATTAATTTGTCTGACATCATGCCAAATAAAA
The DNA here is from genome assembly GCA_964016985.1 of Anodontia alba. NCBI lineage: Eukaryota > Metazoa > Mollusca > Bivalvia > Lucinida > Lucinidae > Anodontia > Anodontia alba. The sequence continues at coordinate 30,817,463 of OZ024826.1, read as the reverse complement.
AGTAAAAGCCATCATGCAATGTCTACTATTAGAAAACAAGATCTGATATATACTCTATTAGCATGCAGCTGTAGATCAAGATATTGATGCCTATGATAGTGCAAATCTACCAAATTAATCCTTATAGCGCTAAACAAACTTATAGCAGACAACTTTCTAATTCTTTTTATTTCTATTTTTCAGAGAAAATAAGAAGCATTTCATGTGAATTGTCTGCTAATTCATATGAATTGTCAAGCCTTATTTTCTCAGAAAAAAAAATGAAAATGTCATCTGCTGCAGTTGGGATTAGTGCTTAAAGAGTTAACCTTAAGGTTTGTTTTTTTTGTTTTGTTTTTTTTTTTATCTCAGACTCTTTTTTTTAAAAAACAGATGCATGCCAGCAATTCTTATTTTTATATTTCAGGCTGGATACATTCTTGGACATTTCAGTTCATTTGGCAAAATAAAATGGCGACACCCATACAAAGTTTTTTGAATGCAACTTTTCAGACTCAAACAACATAAACAGATCATAATTTACCAATTTTCTTTGCAAGTAAGTAAGAATAGCATATATTTGTGGTCTGGACCACTAACTGGTTAAAAATAATGCATAGAAAATCAAGAAAACTGCCAGTGTCATAAATTTACATTGTTTGAAAAAAAAAAATCACTAAAAAAAAATTTTATATGTGGGACCATTTGGATAGATGCGGCAGTGTCTGAGAATCTATTTTTTTTATTTGGCCTAATCATTTAGAAAGGAAGAACTGAAATATACCCTGTTAGAATGCTCATGTAGACAGAAATATTGATGCTATTTATTTCAAATCAATACTAAAGCAAAAAATAAAAAAAAAAAGATGAGAAGATACATGGCTCTAGGTAAGAAAGTATCAACAAATATTTTTTCTTATTTCTCCATGAAAATATACATTGTGCATACTCATTTGAAGCACCTTGGCCAGGTATTAATCAAGTGAGTACCACAACATATGTTTTCATGGAGACAAAAAATATCAATAATTTTTGGCAAAAAAAGAAAGCGCACTCTGTATCTACAGCTATGATGTCTGATACTCTGTAGCCTATATCTTCATCTCAATAATCTGAACACTTAACATAACAATCAAGACATAATTGAAATTGACAGAGAGTGTAGCGATGTCACAATCGTGGTTACTGATGTCACGACACCACGATATCACTGTTATACAAAAAACATTTTCCAATAATAGAGAGCCCCAGCACAAGACATTAAGGATCAAAAGCCAGACTGAGAGCAAACAGTAGCCAACTGAAATATAATATATCTCCTGTGGTCTTTTTGAACCAAACAATGTCATATTTGATTTTTATTTCATATAAAAACATTTACTCATGAAATGTTCAGAAAAATGAAGGTGTCACAATATCACACCATACCCTTACAACTTTAATAGGACCTATTGTTGAAAAAGGTGGGAAAACAATTTTATTTCATTATCAACTGTCACAAGATATAAATTTGGGATTCCAGATGGATTGTTAGAACCTGATATTTTTATGCATTTCTCCATGACAAAAATGATCTGGAAAATCATGAGAATTGTTTCATTAAGGGCCATTAAATTAATACTTCTGAGACCTGGGAGAAATAATTGTAAAGAAAAAAGTACTGTACATCTGGAGTTTTGCTCATTACACGCTCTATTCAAATATATAGAAAATTTCACCTCCAAAAACTGAAAATTTTCAGATAAAAAAATTCTGATATTTTTCATATTTCTGCTCAAAAACATAGATTGTGGGTACTCATTAGACCTCACTGAGGCAGTTCTGAGGCAGTTCTAATGAGTACCCACAATCTATGTTTTTGAGCAGAAATCTGAAAAACATAGATTGTGGGTACTCATTAGAACTGCCTCACTAAGGCAGTTCTAATGAGTACCCACAATCTGTGTTTTTGAGCAGAAATAATAATGTATAACCCTGTAAACCCCAGTTTTACTATATAAAAGTGGGGTTTCAGGGGGTTAAAAATATATACGCATGTTTTAGTAATATAATGTTGCTAAGCATGCTGGGTAAAAAATTCAGCAGACATTTTGAAATATATTTCTTATTTTTTCCAGAAATTAGATTTTGACATTTCATGCAAATTGTCTCCCAAGGAGACAATAAGGAGACAATTTGCATGAAAGCTAAACCTTTTTTTTTTCTGGCAAAATAAAAAAAATATATATCAATTTATCATCTGCTGTCTCTGCCACCCATACAGTGCTAAACATTAAGGATATAGTTCTAAATAGAAAGATTTCCAGAGAAGCATTTTTCTTAGTACAACATAAAAGCAGATCTTGTGTTTCTCATTGGATTTGGCTCGATGAGGCAATTCCAAAGAGTATCCGCAATGAAATGAGTATAATACGGACACCATTATGAAAACACGCCTATACAAATATATTGAAAATTTCACCCAAAACAAATGAAATTTTTTGGATAAAAATTCTGATGTTTTTCATATTCCTGCTCAAAACATAGATTGTGGGTACTCATTAGAACTGCCTGGATGAGGAGTTTTGCTCATTACACGCGCCTATTCAAATATATAGAAAATTTCACCTCCAAAAACTGAAAATTTTCAGATAAAAAACTCTGATATTTTTCATATTTCTGCTCAAAAACATAGATTGTGGGTACTCATTAGAACTGCCTGAGGCAGTTCTAATGAGTACCCACAATCTATGTTTTTGAGCAGAAATAAGAAAAATAATGTTTACCCCTGTAAACCCCAGTTTTACCATATAAAGGTGGGGTTTAAGGGGGCCAGAATTTAATAGGTATGTTTTCGTGATGCTTGTTTCCTGAAAAAGTGTCATATCTAGTCTCAGTTGTGAAAGTTTTCTCCTCTGAGGCATAGGACAAGCTGAAATTACAAAGAAGTCAATAAAGACTTCAAAAGTTTCACAATAATATGATAAGATTACAACTATTGAATTTCATTTAAAATACAGCCTACCTACATCAGAATTAAACAGTTTCTACACTTTTGTATTTTACAGAATAAACAAGTAAAACATCACTCTACTTTCAATACTTTCTTGATTTTTTCCCCCACAATATATGTTTCTATCCTATTCAGAGCATACTAACCCTTCTCTTGCTGAGCATGACATGCCCTGTCTTAGCAAACAGTGTAGATCCAGATCAGCTGGCTTCTGACTGATCTGAATCTGCACTGTTTGCCATTAAATATGTGAATTTCTATCAAAAACCAGGATCAAGTAATCTGACTGGCTGGAAATTAGAAGTGGGCGTGGCATCTTAATTTATTCAGCAAGGCAAGGGCTCAACCTCTTGTTTTTTTTACACTATTGCTGGGATCCAAAGTGAAAACCTGTGTTAGCTAAACATCTTTGTTGTATCCAAACAAAAATGAAGAGATAAATGGTCAGTTTTTCTATATAATCTATACATTTTTGTTTCAATACAACACTTTTGGGGTCCACGCCTTTAAATAGTCTTACATCCGAACCCGTCATTAAAAGAAACCATTTTATAAAAAGGTTTCAGTGTACCTTTATTGAAAACAAGATTCCACCTATGATTCTATGATCTAGCAACCCACTGAATGGCACTGGTTTACACCAAGTAGCAACTAGAGCTGTTTTTAACAAAAAAAAAACATATGTCTCCGCAAACTGTCAGTGTGTCTGTATACAGTCTCCATTAGGGTAAACATGACCAAATTCCTTTGCGGCATTTATTTAAGTGATATGAAGGAGACACAAAATCCAAGGCGAAAATCTTGCATGTTGTCTGATGATGCTTAACATTTCTATGAAGTTTCATGAAAATACCCTGAATGGTTTTCAAGTTATATAGCAGACATGGAACTACTTCAAAGGGAAATAACTCCAAAAATATATAGACAAGAGTTATGGTTCTTGTAGTCTGCATGTTATCTGATAGTGCTTTATATTATTTTCTATGAAGTGTCATGAAAATATCTTAAATGGTTTTCAAGTTTTAGAGTGGACACGAAATGACCATTGTCAAATTTCAAAGGGGAATAATTCCAAAAATGTAGACAAGAGTTATGGTTATTATAGTGTGCACATCATCTGATGATGCTTTATATTTCTGTGAAGTTTCATGAAAATATCTTGAACGGTTTTCACATGAAATTACCATTGTCAAATTTCAAAGGGAAATAACTCCAAAAATGTATAGACAAGAGTTACAGTTCTTAAGTTGTGCACATCAACTGATAATGCTTTACATTTCTATGAAGTTTCATGAAAATATCTTGAAGTAGTTTCAAGTTATAGAGCTTCCCCCCACCCCCCCTCACCCCCACAAATGTGTGTGCATGTGTGTGGTGCAGGGGGTGAGAGGGCTGGAATACCCTGGGGAAAACAGCAAAAATATCCTTGCCCTCAGGAATTTGAGACCACTGACAAACAGGGGTGGGATTTTTGATACCTGAACTGGAAATTCTTCAAGACGCTAAGTGAAAGCCCTCACACAGGAGTTTTCACACAAACTTAGAACCGGACATAGAATCGGACATAACATTTTCAAAATTGTCTAATTCCCACTCGCCACTGCCCTCTCTGGCAGAAAACATTGACAGGTGCATAACACTATGTCATAAATTGACCTTTAAACATTGATATTTTTTTTTTTTAATTTTGGTCCTATTTTCATGAAATTTTCACCAAAATGTAGGGTTTTATGTCTGGACTTGAAACAAGAGGGCCAAGCTAGCCCTGTGTCGCTCACCTGATTACCAGACAAGTCTGAGTCAATTGGCCTTTCTGTTCAAGAGAAGAAGTTCATTATAGATTTTCAAGATGGGGACCATCTTGGATTTCCAATCAGAATGATTTTAGCTACTTTTGATCTACAAGTCACCTTGATACTTCAGATGAAGTTTGGAGTCAATTGCCCTTTTGGTTAAGGAGGAAAAAATTCAAAATAGATTTTCAACATGGCTGCTAGGGTGACCAACTTGGATTTCTGATCAGAATGATTTTAACTATTTTTGATCTATAAGTCACCCCAATACTTCCTATCAAGTTTCGAGTCAGTGGGCCTTTCTATTCAGGAGAAGAATTTCAAAACAGATTTTCAAGATGGCAACTGTGGCGGCCATCTTGTATTTCAGATCAGAACAATTTTAGCTACTTTTGATCTACAAGTCACCCTGATGCATTCTACCAAGTTTTGAGTTAGTTGGCCTTTCCGTTCAGGAAAAGAAGCACAAATAGATTTCCAAGATAGCAGCCATGGAGGCCATCTTGGATATCAGAGCAGAATGATTTTAGCTATTTTTTGTCTACAAGTCACCCTGATGCTTCCTACCAAGTTTTAAGTCAATTAGCCTTTTGGTTCAGGAGAAGCGAAAAATAGATTTTCAAGATGGAGGCCATTTAGCTATATTTTAGCTATTATTTGATCTAAAAGTCACCCAAATGCTTCCTACCAAGTTTCAAACCAGTTGGCCTTTCAGTTTAAGAGAAGAAGTGAAAAATAGATTTTCAAGATGGCGGCCATCTCAGATTTCCTATCGGAACCATTTTAGCTAGTTTTGATCTACAAGTCCCCCTGATGCTTCCTACCAAGTTTCAAATAAACTGGCCTCTCGGTTCAGGAGAACAAATTGAAAATAGATTTTCAAGATGGCCATCATCTTGGATTTCCGATCTGAACAATTTTAGCTTTTTTTTTTTTTTAATCAACAAGTCACCCAAATACTTCCTACCAAGTTTCAAGTCAGCTGGCCTTTCAGTTCAGGAGAAGAAGCAAAAAATAGATTTTTAAGATGGCCACAATTGAGGTCATCTTGGATTTCTGATTGGAATGATTTTTGCTATTTTTGATCTACCAGTCATCCCAATGCTTCCTACCAAGTTGATTGGCCTTTTTGTTCAGGAGAAGAAGTGATAAATAAATTTTCAATATGGCCACCATGGTGCCCATCTTGGATTTCTGATCGGGGATGATTTTAACTAATTTTGATCTACAAGTCACCCCAATGCTTCCTACCAAGTTTCAAGTTAATTGGCCTTTTGGTTGAGGAGAAGAAGCCAAAAAATATTTTCAAGATGGCCATCTTGGATGCCGGATCTCAATAGCTCACCTTGAGCACTGCGTGCTCAGGTGAGCTAATAAGGCAGAAAGCAGCTTTAGTAGGGCTGAGATGTGGCAGGAGTGGGCAAGAGGGGTAGCCCACCCCTCTATACAGGGCTAGCTGGAGCACTGAAACTGATGATATTTTTCTAATTTTCCTAAAAAAACAGACATTTCATGCAAATTGTCTCCTTAGGCATGAACATCAAAGCCTGTTTTCTAGGAGAATTTGTAAAATACTGTAGAATGTTTTCTGCTGAACTGTTTTACCCAGCATGCCATGCATTAAGGTCACAGATTTTTTATTTTTAGGTCTATGGGAGAAACTACCCTATGATTTTAGGGCTTCCAGGGCCCAGTTGTTCAAAGCCTCGTTAGCTTAACGAGCTCGTTAAGGGTCATTTCGTTAACTGTTTTAGCGGATTCAATATACAATATTCTGATATTTTTTGCTGAAAAAATGTGAGTAGCTTTTGCACTGCAAAAGCTACTCACATTTTTTCAGCAAAAAATATCAGCATATTTGCGTATCACTCAATGTAAATTTTAATGAATCGTTAACTAACAATGTCGTTAGCTTTGAACAACTGGTCCCAGAATAATAAAATCATTTTTATTTATGTCCCTACCCTTCAAATCTGAGTCTAAAATATTGCATTTTTACATGTACTTTTGTTAAAAAATGTCATTGAACCAAAATTTTTCATATTTTCATTTTTATTCCTCCTGCCCAACAGCAAGTTTTTTAAGAAATCTCTCATAAACCTAAAGATAAATAAAAAAGCCCTGGCCTAAATAACAAGGAAAAGAACAATGCTAAATGCAGAAGCCATCTGGTAAGACTATAACTGACAACTCTCACATTTTTTACTGCAGTTTTATCATCAGCATCAGCCCCTTAAACTATAAAAATGGCAATTTGAGCAGCACGGCCAATAGATGAAAATCATACAGCCGAAATTTGAATATTAGTGCAACTTTGAATAAAAAGTCAGTTTTATGACAAGTTTTGATTTCAAAAATGACTCCGAGACATTCATTTTACACCTGGGAAATGCAAATCTTTCAACAATGACCACTCAAATTAAAAGTGCTACACTCAAACCCCTTAGGGGAGTGAATACACTTTAAAAGGAAATAATTTTGATATAAATATATTTACCTTCCTTCTTATTGGGGACTATGTTTAAAGGAAAGCATTTTTCCTTTGGGAGAAAATCCATTTCATTAAAAGAAGTCCCCATTTTTGAAAGGAGTTAAATATTACCTGGCACAGACCTTTAACCCTAGTCCTGCTGAACCCGGATATAGACATTCTTTGCAAACAGTGTAGATCCAGATCAGCTGGCTTCTGAAGAAGCCAACTACTCTGGATCTGCACTGTTTGCCATTAAATATGTGAATTTATAGCAACATTATGGATCAAGTAATCTGATTGGCTGAAAATAAGAAGTAGGCGTGGCATCTTAATTTATTCAGCAGGACAAGGGTTAATTAATATATAAAAAGAAAACTTTAACATTTACAATGGGAAAAATTCTCTAAGTCTGTGAACTTGACCTCTAAATCTATTCAGGGAACCAGTAGATATCTCCACATTAGTGGACACTGGCACCAATGCCAACACCAACATCGGGGATGGTGCAATTGCTTCTCTATACTTTTGTAGACTAAAGCAAGGGGTATACTCTTAAGAAAGAATTATTTCCTTTAATATTTGCACACACACTCCCACATCTTGCCCCTCCCCATCCCTGCCCCCAACAATGAGAAGGCATACTAATATTTCCATGTCATGATTATTTCCCTTGGAGATGTAGCCATTCCACTAAAAGGAATTAGCCCTTAAATAAAGCACCAACCATGATTGCAGCAGACAACATTTTATTTTTCAGAGAAAACAATGTCTTGACATTTCATGTGAATCATCTTCCAAGCAGACAATTCAAATGAAATGTCAAGACTTGTTTTCTCTAAAAAATAAAAAAAAAAATAGAATGTCGTCAGCTACAAATTTTGCTTGGCGCTTTAAAGGGTTAATTACTTATCAGTGTAAAGATTCAAAGTAGTAAAACCTATTTCTTACATTTTATATCTTACCAAAGTATCATTTACCCATACACAGTTTTGGATGATTTTGACTATTAACCCTTGCCCTGCTGAGCCCGGATATACCCTGCCTTTGCAAACAGTGTAGATCCAGATCAGTTGGCTTCTGCCAACTGATCTGGATCTGCACTGTTTGCCATTAAGTATTTGAATTTATAGCAACAATCGGGATCAAGTAATCTGATTGGCTGAAAATCAGAAGGGGGTGTGGCATCTTAATTCATTCAGCAGGACAAGGATTAAGAAAACAATTTCACTACTAAGGTTTTAAAACCTCAATTAAAAAACATTAAAATCTCAATTAAACTACAGTTTCTCTCCTCACAGTGAAAGGTGATATATAGCAAAAAGCTTTGCCTTTTAACCATGATTTACCAAATTTCAGTATATTTTGTAGACAATAATACTTTGAAAGTTTCTTACTTTCTCAGATAAAAGACTTTAAAATGTTTATTCAAACTAGGATACACTTTGAATGAAACAACATACCCATCTTTTTTTTTTTTTTTTTTTTTTTGTTCAAAAAGGAAAAAAAAAAAAAGATAAATAAATAAAATCAAAACAAAAAAATAATATTACAAAACAACAAAAAAATGCCTAATGGCATAAAAGGTAAACCTCGGACGTCAGGGGAGATAAGTACATAATGAAGAAAGTGAGAGTTGTCCCTCTTGCATGTGACACTCCTACTGGTCCTCCTGAGTCTTCATCCCTACCAAATATGAAAACAATCCACTGAAGAATAAAGATAACAACATATAACTTTGAAAAAAGTTTAACCAAAAGTTAAACCTGGGATGACGCCCAATGTCCGCCTGACCGGACATCACTATTTTAAAGGACGGATTTTTTTAAAAACATGTCCAATAAAAAAATAAGAATAAATAAATAAGCAAACAAATAAAATAGAACAATACCTTATCTATACTAAATATTTAAACAAATACTGGTATGCCCAAGCAAACAGTGTAACTACATAATGCACATGTAATTTTCAAATATGCCATTTTAAGTTTTTTTTTCTTAACCCTTGTCATGCTGAATAAAAGATGCCAACTGCCCACTTCTAATTGTCAGACAATCAGATTACTTGATCCAGGCTGTTAATACAAATTCACATGTGACAAACAGTGCAGATCCAGATCAGTTGGCTTCTGAAGAAGCCAACTGATCTGGATCTACACTATTTGCAAAGGCAGGGCATATTTGGGACCTGAAGGACCAGGGTTAATTAAAGGTTATTATGATGTCATAAAGTTCTATCTGGTTTCTTGAAAACTGACAACTGAATATCCAATTCAATACCATATTTACGCAAGGTATTCTAACCATCTGAATAAGCTTTTTCAAATACCATTTGACATATCTAAAATGTACTACTATTATGTACTTTTTGGAAAACTAAGCAGATATGGTGTAGACTCTAATAAACCTGCTCCTGTTGATGCAGTTTGATCTATAAAGGACTGCAATGTTTGCCCAGGCATTGCTGTTGCATATTTATAGTAAATATCGTATTTCAGTGGAGAACATTATATTTCCCACCAAACTGAATGCAAAACAGATATAAGAGAAGATGAACACAGACTGCATCTCAATAAAATCTCAATCACAGCATTTAACCTAAAGATTGGGACACTTTAACCCTTAAACTGCCAATCACAACAATTGTCGTCTGCTTTGTCATCTGCTTGTGATTTTAAAAGTCATTTCTGCAAACAGTGTGGACTCAGATCAGACTGCTCCTGAGGAGCAGTCTGATTTGGGTCCACACTGTTTGCCTGTATGCAAAAATAGGTTTGAAAAGTTTGCAAGAATATTCAGCAGACGACATAAACAGACGGCATTTTCAGATGCAGGTTTTCTTGGCATTTTAAGGGTTAATTCCTTACCATATCTGTCAAAAAAATTCAAACAAGTCCAGTTTACTACCTGTTGAAGTATCTGTATAGAACACTGGATGAGTGACAAACAGTGCATTCTGCAGCATCTGATCTGTGTCTACATTGTTTGCTTAGTCCTTTATCTGAATACTTAGGGTAAATAGGAAACATTTTACTATTAGTTGCTGCATAAAGTGCTGGGTGTCAGTGGCAAACAATGTAGACCCTGATCAGATACCATATTTTATGGCATCTGGATCTGGATCTACATTATTTGCTCGGGCTGTTTTTCAAACCCTTAGGGTAAATAGAAAAAAGTTTACTATTTGTTGATGTGTCTTAACTCTTCACTCTGGGTAAAATTTTCAGCAGACGAGATTTTGAAATATTTTTCTTATTTTCCCCAAAACAGGATTTGACATTTCATGCAAATTGTCTCCTAAGGAGACAATTTGCATGAAATGTCAAATCCTGTTTTCTGGGAAAAATAAAAAAAAATATCATCAATTTGTCGTCTGCTGAAAATGCCCAGAGAGTGGTAAAGGTTAAAGTGCTTGGAGAGTGGCAAACAATGTAGACCCTGATCAGATGCCACATTTTGTGGCATCTAATCTGGGTATACATTATTTGCTCAGGCTGTTGTCCAAATACTTAGGGAAAATAGGGTTCAAGAAAAAACACAGACTACATCTCAATAAAATCTCAATTATACAAATACCTTTCATAAAACGAAAATAAAAGAAGATATTTTTCTACCTGATCCGGTTAGATAACCACTATCTATCATGTCTAACAAGGCATTTTATATCTCATATCAATAATAATCATCCTTACTGCACAGTAAGATGAAATAAATCCCGCCAGGAAATATAAAAATAATCCCACTACTCTTGTAAAGCAGCTGGAGCCGTTACTTCAATAGAGCTAGCGATTAAATTCTCGTGGTACCCTAAGTACAGAGTAATCACACCATTTTATAACCAATTTCTATGGATCAATATAAAAAACAGGGAGGTTGGAGTCAATCAAAATTATATCTTTGTTTAATCACTCCTATTATCTCCAAGTTAAACTATTTTGTCTTTGGGAAAATGTTTTCAAAACAGAACATTGATTTTCCATTTGGTCAATTTTCTCTGGAGAAGGGAATAAGCTTTGAAGAAGAGAGACAACTCCTTTCTTTTATTACCGTTGAGATATGAGCAATCATTGTATTAGTTTTACAGATTTAGAGAAATTATCTAGGTTTCTGTGGGATATCTGGGTTAGGACAACACCCACAATCTTGTCCTTTGGGATTACTGAGCTCATCTGGATTAATCTGAAAACAGAACATTGATCAACCCGGAGCATAAGGGCGTGAGCAGATTTACACATTATTAAAGGCGTGATCAGAGTTACACATCGTTAATTACTGCTCATGAAAAGACTCAAAGAAACCAAGTCATTGAGCCTTTACTTTGTTTCATTGCAATTTTGATTGTGTAATTTACTGTGATGTTTCAATGAAGAGGCAGAGGATACTATATAGACCAAATACATCGGTCAAAGCTGCCTTAATTCTTTGCATGCTGGGTAATTTTGTGTGCTTTTTTGCCGTCTGTGGATTTTTTTTTTAAAATTAACTTTTTCAAAAAATCCTTCAGGATTACCATCAGAGTGTCAAACAGTTTGGATACAAATCAGGCCTGATGTTTTGTTGGGCCTGATCAGGGTCCAAACTGTTTGCAAAAGTTATCAGCAGACAACAAAAGTTGCCACTTGCTGGGAAAGAGATAAGCTCTGACAAAATGTCGGGCCTGATCTGGGTCCAAACTGTTTGCAAAGGTTATCTATCAGCAGGTGACAAAAGTCACCACTTGCAGGGAAAGAGTTAAAGGTCACCTGTATTAAGCAATCACCTTATTTAAAAGTCAGTTTTCAAGTCCCATAAAAGGAAAATTAGTTTAAATTTAACTTACCTAAATTACGCAAGCACCTGTCTTAACCCTTCTCTTGCTGAACACAACGTCTTAGCAAACAATGTAGATCCAGATCAGTTTGCTTCTGAAGAAGCCAACTAATCTGGATCTGCACTGTTTGTCATTAAATATGTATTTAATTTCTATCAAAAACCCGGATCAAGTAATCTGATTGGGCGAAAATTAGAAATGGGCGTGGCATCTTAATTTATTCAGCAAGGCAAGGGTTAAGCATCTACATTCTGACTTTCCCTTTGGGTGCTTGCTTAACCCAGTTTAGACTGTATTTGTAATTTGTGATGCAACAGAATTTAGGGCAGGTTTCAATTGTGGAAAACTAGTTTTAGTTCCCCAATAGCAGAGGCTTATAAAGGGGCTATGATTCCTGAAAGGACTTACACAGAGTAAAGTGCCATTGTGGTCTTCTAACCTTTACAACTCCCTAGGTAAATTTCATAGTCCACAATTTAATGCTTTTTTTCTTTTCTTTTTTTTTTCCAGAAAACAAGGTTAAGACATTAGGAGACAGTTTGCATGAAATTTCAAACCCTATTTTCTGGAAAAAAATATGAAAAATATTCAAAATGTCGTCTGCTGAAATTTTTACCCAGCATGCTTAGTGTTATCCAACTTTGACTGGGCAAATAGCATGTGTAATTATATGTGTTCCTGATAAGCTCTTAATCAGAAGCCAATCAGATGACAGGCAACCAGCACTCAACATGTTGTGTACCCTATACTAGAAAACTGATAGCCTTGTTAGTAGAATTATAAGCCTCAGCCAGCAGTTATTTCTATTGACTATTCAAAGGCAGTTCCTCTGTAGCAGTTCTTGTCATTCTCATTCCTCATTTCTTCTTTTGGTGCCTCTGAAAGGCTGTATTTTGTGACTGTGGCCTTTCGTGGTATCTTCATTTATATTTCTGCTGTGTTGCTTTATTTCATTTGTTCCTGGTTTCCAAGGGATCTTTATATATACACACAATAAGACTATTCTTAATAAATTCTTTCTTTAACATTTTACCACTCTGTGGGCAAATCCAGCACATGACAAATTGATGATATTTTCCTTATTTTTCCCAGACAACAGATTTTGACATTTCATGCAATGGAGACAATTTGCATGAAATGTCAAAACATGTTTTCTGGGAAAAAAAAATAAGAAAATATTTCAATACATGTATGTCATCTGCTGTAAATTTTACCAAGAGTACTAAACTTTAAAATCAGTTTGCACAGAAGTTTTACACATTTTATAGAAAAATGAAGAAACAAGAATTCTGCCGAAGGCTATGTCGCGCCTGCTAGGAGAGAGGTTAAAGCAAGTTTGCAGTCAGTGAATCATGAAATATAGGTTGAGGTCAAATATGGGTACTGCTCTGAGTTGTCATCCCTAAGTGCAAGCTTATACCAAGTCTTTATAGTTCATGAGAAACAAACTTGAACAATAGGGTCATAGTAAAGTTGACGCAAAGGTTGACAGATTGACTGATGAACAGACAAATAGATGGACAGACAAACGAAAAACCAGATCCCTATACTGCCCCATGCTAAAAGGAGGTGCAACAAAAATCACAAGACAAAATTATGCCAGAATTTCTCAAGTAAAACTGAACCTAAACTCACAGATTCAGATAAGATGTTATTTAACCAGAAAGTATTGGTATTCTTCTCATTTCTCCAGGAAAACGTTGTTGGTACTCATTAGAAGTACCTCATGGAGGCATTTTGAATGAGTAACAACAACTTATATTTTTGTGGAGAAATGAGATAATGTGCAGATCAAATTTTGATTTTTATATATTTCAGAGAAAATAAGGCTTGAAAGTTCATCTGCCAACAGCGCTTTAAAGGTAAATGCTGGGCAGAGATATCTGTGTCTCACATATAGTTTTCAGTTTCAGGACAAGTTTACAATATTTATGCTAAATATTGGGACACCTTAACCCATTTTAGATAGTATAAACTCCCCCACACTATATATTGGAAGAGTCCAATTTCAGTTTTAGGTATGTCAGGCTATGTTATTTAGATATTCCTAGAAAAAAAAAATGGCTAAACTATTTGCAAACAGTGGAGATTCTAATCAGATGCCACATGCTGTGGTGTCCTATCTGTGTCTGCACTGTTTGCCAGTTGTCCTTTTGGGGGTCTAGACTAAAAAAAATGGATTAACTAATATACATTTCACAAAAAAAAATAAAAATAAAAAATAAAAAATAAAAAAAAATAAAAGAAATACATAATGAAATTAAATGTCTGATTAAAAAAAAAAAAATAATAAAAATATCCAATTAACAATCTGCTGATATACCTAAAACTGCTGGAAAAGTGGCCAATAGCGTAGACCCAAAGTCTACACAAAATTCACATAAAATGCCAAGCCCTATTTTCTTTGAAAAATAACAAAACAAAACTATTTCAAAAAGTTGTATACTGCAGCTGTGATTTATGCTTTTATGGTTGAGAAAATGCAGCAGTTCTTTTACACGGCAATATTGGATATGGAAACGAGATGATTTTAACAACCTCCATGTCATCCGGATATCACCCATCAAGTTTCAGCTCAATCTGACTTACAATTCGAGAGGAAATGTCATTTTAAAGATTTTCAAGATGCCCACCAAGGTGGCCATCTTGGATATCAGAACAGAACAATTTAGCTATTCTGAATCTCCAGGTTGCCCTGATGCCTTCCATCAAGTTCTGGCTCAATGGCCTTACTCTTCAGGTGCAGATGTTGTTTGAAGAGTTTCAAGATGGCCAATCCAACTTAGTGTTCGGAAGAGATGTGGTTTGAAGATTTATGGCAGCCAAATTGGATATCTGAAAGGAACAACTTCAGCAATTCTAAATCTCCTTTTTGCCCCAATGCCTTCCACCAAGTTTTGGCTCAATCTGACTTTACGGCTTGAGGGCAGATAACAATTCAAGATTTTCAAGATTGCCATCCTAGTGGCCATCTTGGATATTGTAACAAAATGATTTTAGCAATTCTGAATCTACATGTCACCCCAATGCCTCCCACAAAGTTTTGACTCAATCTGACTTACCATTCCGGAGCATATGTGGTTTGAAGAATTCCAAGATGGCTGCCATGACGGCCATCTTGGATATTTGAATAGAACTATTTCAGCAATTCTGAATCTCAATGTCACTCCATTTCCTCCTTCAAGTTTCTGCTCAATTCAACTACAGTTTGGGAGGAGATGTCATTTGAAGAATTTCAAGATGGCCTCCATGGTGGCCATTTTGGATATTGGAACAGAAAAATTTTAGCAATTCTGAATCTCCATGTCTCCCAAATACCTCCCATCATGTTTAGGCTTAATCCAACTTACTGTTCGGGAGCAGATGTTGTTTGAAGCTTTTCAAGATGGCTACCATACTGGCCATCTTAAACATGGGAACAGAAAGACTTTAGCAGTTCTGAATCTCCATGTCACTTTGATGCCTCCCACCAAGTTTCAGCTCAAACTGATGTACTTATAGTTTGGGAGATGTGGTTTGAAGAATTTCAAGACGGCCACCATTTTGGATATCTGAACCAAATGATTTTAACCAAATGTTTTGAATCTCTATGTCGCTCCACTGCCTCCTACCAAGTTTGGCTGAATCAGACTTTAAGTGTTCAGAAGCAGATGTGGTTTGAAGGTTTTCAAAATGGCCACCATAGTGGCCATCTTGGATATCGGAACAGTTTTAGCGATTCTGAATCTCGATGTCCCCTCAATCCGACATTCGATTCGGAAAGAGATGTCGTTTGAAGAATTTCAAGATGGCTGCCATGGTAGCCATCTTGGATACCAAAACTAAACAATTTAAGCAATGCTTATCTCCATGTTGCCCCAATACCTCACACCAACTTTCAGCTCAATCCAACTTACCATTCAGTGAAAAGTTAAAGACTGGCAAAAGATGGATGATGGACAACAGGCCAGCCCATAAGCTGACCTAGAGCAAAGGTTGTAAGTGAGCTAATAAAATATTTTCAGAAAAAAAAAAAAAAATACAATTTTAAAATGACTTGTGTCAGCAGGCTAAGGATGAACTCTTCAGAACTATATTAATGCTTTGGTTAGACTTTTAACCCACAAAGGGACATGGAAAATTATTTTGTCATTTTAGAGCATTATTCCTTTCCAGACTAGTTAAGATTGCTTTACATTCCCAAGTGATTGCCTATAACTCTGGATAAGACACTTTTTTCGACAAAAACTTTTTGCTGTTTTACTTATTTCTCCACAAAAACATATATTGTGGGTACTCATTAGAAGCACCTCACTGAGGTGAGATACTTCTAATGAGTACCCACAATATATGTTTTTGTAGAGAAATAAGAAAAATATTTATTTGGATATCTTCTACTCTAGAGCTATGGGCCCTGATGGAACAGCATCACAAGAAATCTTCATTGTCTTATACAATTTGTTACAAAAGAAAACGAAAGCCAGTTTATGTGACTGTGCATGCAGACAGGCCACCATGCCTTTAACACTGGAGTTTTGTAGAATACATGAAGGTATCAGTCTAAGACTACATGGATGAGCAGTTAGGTCTTGGCCATTGCTTTTAGCAGAAGGTAGGTCAGTTCTGGTGGTACACAGCCAATGTCAAATATTATGTATCTGTAAATCTACATACTGTATTTATGCTAAGTACCGTATTCGACCTAATTACTGCACTGTATGCTTAGTTTTTCAAAATTACTGAGAAAAATTGTGGTAAACTATGTATCCACCTATATTAAGGGTACACACACAAAAAAAAAAAAAAAAAAATCAGCAAAGCGCTTATCAAATGATGCTTATGTTTTTTGGATTTGTTTTTCTGATTTTTTTTTATATAGGCATATGTTGTGGATACTCATTTGAACTGCACTGACTTGTCAATGCAATTCAAATGAGTACCCACAACATATGCTTTTTCAAAGAAGTAGACAAAAAGTACACTGGCTGTTATCTGAAGACTACAGAATAACTTGACTGTGTGCTTATAGGGGCATGTGCAGTAATTAGGTCGAATACAGTATTTGGGCAGCTAGCAAACAGTGGAAACTCAGATCAAAACCCTAAGAATGTGGCTTCTGATGGGGCCCTACACTGTTTGTCACTCATCCAGCAGTTTTTAGACATATTAGTAAAAAGGTAGTTAAATGTTCTCGACAAATATGGTTAAGACTTAATGATTAGCACCTTGGGTGAAGGGTGTCTTGATATTTAGGTTATTTACAAGAACCATCCTGATGCCTTTTTGGGCCTCTTTTTGTTCAGTGTTTACTACAAAGAAGTTTGACCATCCTGAAAGTCAGTGACTTCAGATTCATGAGTGACACAATATGAGACCTTCCCAACAAAAATCAAGCTCATGCCATAACTGACCAGTGCAGACCCAGCTCAGCCTTGGCATCCATGCAGTCTGATTAAGGTCTTTGTCTGAGTTCTTAAGGACAGGACACATCACTCCTTATAGCTATTTCATGTCATCTCACAGAGAAAGGGAAAAAAATAGATGAAAGAGCTAGAAGATGAGAGGGAAGAAAGAAACAGAGGATAAACACTGGTGGCTAACATGGATTCTATTAGCCAACAAAGCGTATCCTGCTCAGACTGTACAGTTGTGTAGGCTGATCTTGGTCTATACTGGACACATTTGTCATAATGTAGATTTCTATTCAATGGAATAAATAGATGCTGTATAATCAAAGAGCATCCTGATCAGACTGGGAGGAAATGGAAATGTGCAAAATATGCTGCCATGATGTATTTTGAACAGATTAGGTAAAACAACATAAAATACGTCCAGGAAGAACATGCTATTATTTTAACCTTTGCCATGCTGAATAAATTAAGATGCCTTGCCCATTTCTAATTTTCAGCCAATCAGATTACTTGATCTGGATTGTTGCTATAAATTCACATAGTTAATAGCAAACAGTGCAGATCCAGATCAGTTGGCTTCTTCAGAAGCCAACTGATCTGGATCTACACTGTTTGCGAAGGCAGGGTATATCTGAGTTCAGCAGGACAAGGGTTAAGGCAAAAGAGATGACTATGGACATCAATATATTGTGAACGATGGTACTACTGAGAATTTTTGGTTCTTATGGCATTGATATAGTTGTGTGCACACATCTTGACAATAATGCATAAATTGTTCTTGACTGGACAAGCCTTTTAGTGGATTAACCTTTGACATGCTACTGACAACATTAACAGACTGCAAATGTTTCATGTTTTCCTTATCCAGGCCTGAAAGTTCATTTAAACTGTCTCCGCTATTAAACAGAGACACAGGATAAAGGGTCAAGCCCTGTTTTCTAGAAAAAAAAGTAATAAAGATATTTTAAAAAGGTATCTCTAGCTTTTAAATTAGAAAGGTTAATGGTATCATATACACCCTAAGAATTGAACAGACAGGCCTGTGCAAACAGTGTAGACCCAGATCAGATGCTGCTCAATGCAGCATCTGATCTGGATCTATACTGTTTGTCATTTAATAAGCAATACAGTAGTCTGCATCGTGAGGTAGTAAAATGGATATGTTCTGATTTTAGGACAACTATGGTAAGGAGGTAAATAGACTGGCTCCAGTTTCCGGCGACTAAATATTTTTCTCATAATCCTGTTTGATAATCACTAGAATAAAACCAAAAAAATATCATACTATAAAGGCTGGTCACTAGTGACCAGCCTTTATAGTCATGATATTATTTTGGTTTTATTTTAGTGGCTTATTAAACAGATTATAAGAAAAAAACAGTTAGTCACTGGAGACTGGAGCCAGTCTAGGAGGTAAAGTATCCCAATATTTAGGTAAATTACTGCTTTGTAAAGAATATATGAAATATTTTTTCTCAGACTGACTATACTGGAACTGTATTACCCTTTGAAGCACTTATCACAACTGCAGCAGACATTTTATTTTTTATTTTTTAGAGAAAATAAGGTTTGGCAATCATAAGGCTTGACATTCCATGTGAATCATCTGCCTAGCAGATGATTCACATGAAATGCCAAGGCTTATTTTTTCTGAAACATAACTAAAAATAAAATTAAATGTCATCTGCTACATCTGCTTAGCATTTTAAGGGTTCATTGCAGGATCCTAATGATATTTCTGACCATATTTTTTCAAAAAGGCAAAACTTTTAATACCATCTTTTTTTTGTGTGTGTTTGGAAAAACCAAAAAAAAAATCTGGAGCCCACAAAAATTACCATTTGGATTCTGATAAAACAATCAAATCTGCATATAGATGGACAAGGACCAAGAACAAATGGTTTTAATTTGAAATAGCATGATCCTTGGTATCAGAAGCATTTAATTTCTATTCATGTAATCGGCAAACAATGAAGAAGAACAGTGATATACGGCCCTATTAGGAATTGTTTTTCCAAGACCTGAGGCAAAAAAAATACACTAAACGCACCGAAGCATTAATTATTTGCAAGCCGAAAGTAAATATTAGCAGTCAACACCTTAAAATATTTTCCAACATTCCCAGAGAATTCGGTTTCATATGTCATTTCAATCATCTCCTTAAGAAAGATTTGCACAAAATTTCAAGCCCTATTTTCTGAAAAAAGACAGAGAAAATTATCTCCCATCTGTCATCTGCAGAATTCGCCTTCATCTTGCAGTAGCGATAAACGTCTAAATCAATATTAATAATCACTATAAAGTAATAAGGCTGATATGTATCAATAAAGAAGATGAAATTAGCGGCTTTCATAAATTGCTCCATCAAAAAGATATTCAAATACAATATTAACCCTAAATATTCTGACAGACATGCATGAGCAAATAGTGTAGACCCTGATCAAACTGATCCAAAGGATCAGTTTGATCTTGGTCTACACTATTTGCTGTACAAGCAGAACTTTTGAGACATAAGACTAGATATACTCAGATACTCAAATTTTAGGATAAACATGGTAAGGAGATATAAAGTGTCTGAATATTTTAGGAATAGCTTTAACCCTTACCTTGCTGAATAAATTAAGATGCCATGCCCATTTCTAATTTTCAGCCAATCAGATTACTTGATCCGGGTTTTTGATAGAAATTCACATATTTAATGACAGTGCAGATCCAGATCAGTTGGCTTCTTCAGAAGCCAACTGATCTGGATCTACACTGTTTGCTAAGACAGGGCATGTCTTGTTAAGCAAGAGAAGGGTTAAATATGGTTCTTTTTTTCAATCATTAAGTATTGATATTTTCTTAATTCTCAACAAAAACATATGGTTTGGGTACTCATTAGAAATGCTTTACCCTAATGCTCCTAACAAGTACCGTAATTATGTTTTTTGTTGAGAAATGTACAACTAATTAGAATGAAATAAGTAAAAAAAAATATGATTTTATAAAGATTCTTAATCATAATTAATGCAGCTGGAGTAGGGCCTTCCCCATCCACTAACAGAATCATTGGATACTATAGAATGTAAGAATGGAGAACAAAGGCCTTGATGATACCTTGCAAATGCCAAGGATGATCTACAACTGAACATCACGAAACCATGCCTAAATAATTATGACCTCCTTAAACCCCACTTTTATACAGTAAAACAGGGGTGTACAGGGGTATACGTTGTTTTTCTTATTTCTGCTCAAAACATAGATTGTGGGTACTCGTTAGAACTGCCTCGCCGAGGCAGTTCTAACTAGTACCCACAATCTATGTTTAGAACATAAATATGAAAGAATATCTGTTTTTTATCTAAACATTTTCAGTTTTTGGAAGTGAAATTTTCTATATATTTGAATAGGCTTGTTTTCATAATGACATTTTGCACATGTTTGAAGGGACTTTTTTGCTTGACATGGACCATGTGTATATAACCAAGAGGCAGGAGCAGACAACTCCTAGGTTCTAACAGAAGACTTCCACCACTTTGGTCCTCAGTTGTCAGTTTGTTCCATCATTTCTGGAAATGGCTTTCTGTTGAACCTAGCCATATAAAAGTATAAGGAATCAGAACTAGTCTTTCCATTAAATAAAAATGTAAAATGATAATACATTGTCATTATTGTGTTGCATGTGGAGAGCTCTGTCAAAAACTGATGAAATTTGCCCATTAGCAATCCCAAACAAGAGCTTCCTAATATCAATGCATGTACCAAGTTTGGTTAAAATCCATTGAGATTTACTCAACTTATCGTCCTGAAACGAAAATATGGGTGTGTCTCGGGCAGGTATCAGTCAAAATTTGATGATATTTGCCCATAAGCAATCGCAAACCAGATATCCACAATATCAATGCACATAACATTACCAAGCTTGGTGAAAATCCATTGATGTTTACTGAAGTTATCATCTGGAAATAATCATATATGGACAGATGAACATACCTGCAATGGACATCCAATGTGAAACCATAATACCCTGCCACTATCTTGTGTGTGTTTTAGGTATACATATGTGTTGGGGGGGGGGGAGGAGGGGGGGGAGGGATGGTATTAAGAGGTCAAAGGACAATCTGAGATTATTATTTGAACAGACCTGGTAGGCTCTATATCCCCAATGCTACATATCAAGATTCAGCTTCAAAGCTCTCTGGAGGAAGATTGTTATCTATGCATATTGTGATCAACCTGGTCAATGAACCATCACCATTTGAAACAAAATTACTTCCTCCAACTGTGAGGTCTGTATGGAGTTGGGTGTGTGTGTGTGGGGGGGGGGGGGAGGTGATGAGGCAAGAGGGCCAGGGCTGAAAAGATAATTCCTTGAGGACAAAATTTTGGTTGAAACTAAAGGATTAAGTAGCAAAATGTTTCAAGGCCTTCCATTAAAGCTTAAATAAATTTCCAGAAACTGATATCTGACTTTGAAATATGTGGAGAAAAACTTCTCGTAGTGGTGGGAGGTTGGGGTGGGGGCTTAAACCAGTTTACTCGTGTGAAACATCATCCATAATCTAATGCAACTCTAACTTACAAACATATGTTTGGTCCACATAGAGGTCCATCAAAGGAACATGCATGCATTATTTCACTGATACAAATTCAATATTTTGAAGATGCTATTTAAAGATTTCCTATTCTAAAATTAATTGTCTCCATGGCAACTGGTCAAAATATAGTGGAGGCAGACCACAAACACAAGTTGTGGATCATCCTAGGAACATTTCTGCCAAGGACTTCTAGCTTTTTTCTATTACCTATTTCTCTTTTGAAATTCAGCCTATACAATATCAAAATGTTGACTGTATCAAAACACAAACCAAGTTTACATATTTATTTTTATTTATTATAAATAAACAAGTGTTATTATTATTATTAAACAAGTGTTAGATCTATTATCTTTAATAATATAATAATAATATTTATTATTTATTATTATTATTATAATTATTATTATACAATCATTTTTATTTTCAATAAATTAAGACAAAACCTGACTTGAAGAAAGTAAAAACTATTTAATAAGTAAAGGACTTCATCAAGTATGTAATGTAAATATTTACCTTTTTCTCCCTAATTGTTACCTAGTTCAAGTAATTCTCTGCCAATAGCTGCACAAACACTGTCACTCAACAACTAAACACATTTACACTGTTTTAGCTTCTCAAGTAGCAAGACTCCCTCTTAAATCAAACACATTTATTTCCTTGCAGTCATTCCAGTGGTGAAATGGGAAAAACATTCAAATGAAATGTTAAGTGTATGTATTCTTCTTTCAAAAATCCGATCTGAAGTGTTCCTCCTCTTCGTAAAGAAGAATCAGCCTGCGACTTGAGTGAAAAGGTATCTAGCAGGTTACACATTGTATACTGAATAGACTCTCCCACACTATATATTGGATGAGTCCAATTTCAATTTAGGTACGTCCGGCTATGAGATTTACATATTCATAGAGAAAAATGGCTAAACTATTTGCAAACAGTGGAGACCCTGATCTGAATCTGCACTGTTTGCCAAATACTCTTTTATGTGAAGAGCGGAGACCTCCACTAATCTGGAAATCATGTCTAATAGTCAGGAACTTTAACCCTTCTCTCACTGAACATGACAAGCCCTGTCTTAGCAAACAGTGTAGAAGCCAACTGATCTGGATCTGCACTGTTTGTCATTAATTATGTGAATTTCTATCAAAAACCTGGATCAAGTAATCTGATTGGCTGGAAATTTGAAGTGGGAGTGGCATCTAAATTTATTCAGCAAGGCAAGGGTTAAACACTGGGGCACTGTAACTCATACAGAACCTTTTTCTCAAAACTGAACAAGGCCATTTGATTACTAGTACCTGGTTATGTGTCTATAGAACCGCGGTTGAGTGGTAAACAGTGCAGAGCCTGATTAAACTAGGAGCAGTCTGATCTGGGTTTACAGTTTTCTAAAACACTTCTTTCCCAACTTTTAAGAACAACACAGCCCTAGATTAACCTTTGTCCTGCTGAACCCAGATATACCCTGCCTTTGCAAACAGTGTAGATCCAGATCAGTTGGCTTCTTCAGAAGCCAACTGATCTGGATCTGCACTGTTTGCCATTAAGTCTGTAAATTTATATCAACAACCTTGATCAAGTAATCTGATTGGCTGAAAATTAGAAGTGGGTGTGGCTTCTTAATTTATTTAGTAGGACAAGGGTTAAAGATATTGATACTTTTCTTTTCTAATCAAATACATATATTGTGGATACTTATTGGAATTGCCTCAATCAGGCAATTCCAATAAGTACCCATAATATATGTTTTTGATGAAAAATAAGAAATTTATTTATCTGACTACCCCTCTTCACCTACAGATATAACAACATCCACTCCACAACTGAGCAGGTGGAGGCGAGTGCTATTATTTCTATTTCTTATAAGGGACCTTTTTTCCTGGCCGATCAGCTCATGTAAATTCGTTCATGTTTTATGATTGGTTGTGGATGTCAATTACATGAGCCTACCCTCAGTCAATCAGCCATATGAAAAAACAGATTACATTTCGTAAATGTCTTTCACTGTTAAAAAACACGAACCTGACAGACAGAGCATAACTTTTCTCACCTTTTTTTCCTCTTTCTAATTGGCAGTACAAACCGAAAATTCACATAGCATTTCAAGAAGTTTCCTCTACTATTTCACTAAAATAACACTAGAGTTCTTGCTTGACATGAAGTTTCATTACTATTAAAATTCTCATTATTTATCTTGAGAGGGGGTGGGGGTCCTTTGTCATAAAATCTAAACAGGAACAGTCACGCCAAAGCTCTCCAAGACATCTTCACTGGTCCAGATAAGGAGATTGTTCAGAAGGTATTTTTTGCTAATTTTACACCAAAACATATGATGTGGGTACTCAATGGAATTGTCTCATTGAGACAATTCAAATGAGTACCCAAAAGATATAGTTTGGTGAAAAAAAAAAAGCATAAATTATTGTAGATTGTCACCACAGTTACCATAGTAACCCCAAGTACTGGGACAGATAGGCATGATCAAACAGTGTAGAACAAGATCAGATGTCACACAGTGTAGCTTCTGACCAAGGCCTACACTGTTTGCCATAGACTGGCTTCAGTCTCCAGTGACTAAATATTTTTTTCTTATAATCTGTTTAATAATCCTCTAACATTAAACCAAAATAATATCACGACTATAAAGGCTGGTCACTAGTGGCCAGCCTTTATATATAGTCATGATATTTTTTGGGTTTTATTTTAGTGGATTATCAAACAGGAGTTTGAGAAAAATATTTAGTCACTGGAGACTGGAGCCAGTCTATGTTTGCCACTCATTCAGCTGTTTTAAACACATCAATAGGTAGTAAAATGAATTTGTTCAATTTAAGGACAAGTATGGTACTGAGTTAAAATGTAGCAATATTTAGAGTGAATATGGCATCTTATCTGGAGTCATGCATGCTTTTTTATTGTAAAATGCAAGGAATTGCATTGCTAGGAATATGGGCATTCCTTCATAATAACATGATGACATTAGCACTTTGCATGCTAGGTAAAAATTTCAGCAGATGGTGTTTTGAAACACTCTTCGTATTTTTCCTAGAAAATTGGATCTAACTCTTCATGCAAATTGTCTCCTAAGGAGACAATTTGCATGCAGTGTCAGAGTCTATTTTCTAGGAAAAATAAGAAAAATATCATCAGTTTGTAGTTTGCTGAATTTGCCCATCAGCATGGTAAGTGTTAGGCAAAGTGACTAGAATGTTGATAGGTTATAAAAAGTTGTTATCAACCAAGAGAAAGCAATGTTAATGAAATTGTTTCCAGAATTCTAGATCATATGCTTGTTTCCAAACAAACAAATCCATACAAACACATATTATTGAAACACATTAGACATTCATTAGAACTGACTCAATGAGGCAATTCTAATGAAGAGTGAACTACATGTATAATAAAGACATAAGAAAAAATATTGATCAGAACAATGCTTTTGTTTGGAGTGTTTGTTTTCTTCCTTCGGTTTTTGAGGGTTTTATTTTATCTCTTTCCCCACTATAGGTGACTTTTGTCATCTGCCCATAACCTTTGCAAGCAGTTTGGCCCCAGATCAGGCCCGACAAAATGTCAGGCCTGAACTGGATCCAAAATGTTTGACAATGATGGTATTCCTGAAAGACTTTTTGAAAAAGTTAATTCTTAAAAAAAAATCCAGATAACAAAAAAGCCTGCAAAATTACCTAGCATGCAAAGAGTTAAAGCATCCAAGACAGAAGGCTTTTAATCTTATCTATGCTTTGATCATCAACCTAACTTATTCCAGATAAGATGTTAACCCTTATCCTGCTGAATAAATTAAGATGCCATGCCCATTTCTAATTTTCAGCCAATCAGATTACTTGATCCAGATTGTTGATACAAATTCAAATACTGAATGGCAAACAGTGCAGATCAAGATCAGTTGGCTTCTTTAGAACTGATGTGGATCTACACTGCTTGCAAAGGCAGGGTATATCCTAAATCCGGATTCAGCAGGACAAGGGTTAATTTGGTGACAAACATATTGTGTTAGTTTCATGCAAAAGCAAAACCTTGTTCTGAACTGCATGGAACTAGAGTTGTCAAAGCAAAATAATTTTGGTGAAATCCCAGAACATAAGTTTCCCAGAAGAAACTAGAGTATATTATCAATACTCTGCTTATATTACCTGGAGCCTTGGGCTTTTCAGGCCACCAACAAGGAAGGTATTCATGTCTTTCAGACTCATCATTGCCATTACGAAAACATGCCTATATAATTTTGACCCCCTTAAACCCCACTTATATAGTAAAACTGGGGTTTACACGGGTATACATTATTTTTCTTATTTCTGCTCAAAACATAGATTGTGGATACTCGTTAGAACTGCCTCGGCGAGGCGGTTCTAACGAGTACCCACAATCTGTGTTTTGTGCAGAAATATGAAAAATATCTGAGTTTTTTATCTGAAAATTTACAGTTTTTGGAGATAAAATTTTCTATACATTTGAATAGGCGTGTTCGTAATGCATGCAAAAATCAGTATCTCTAAACACCACCCATCCCATCCCACAAAAAAGATACTCTGTAAATGTATCTAGCATATAGGGTCAAATCTGTCTTAATGGACAACTGTATTAAACATTATGACCTATATAAAGAGATCACAATTTTTTTATCCCTTAAATGTATTTACATATACTTGTATTTAACCCATTTTATCTGGAGATTCCAAAAAGGGTAATTGGAAATTATGCATCCTTTGACCCAGTGGGAATTTAAGATTCCTCCCAATTTAGAAGGATATATCCTCATGACATATCTTTAAGTTGAATAGGTTTTGGTGACCTTGACCTTTTGGTGCATATCCCTTTGGTATCATCCTTAGTATGGACATATGCACTGACACTGCCTTTGCATAACATTCTTACCAAACATGCATGGGGCATGCCTGAGGGCTTGTTCAGTTTTGTTGACCTTGATATCATTTTCATTGTCATAATCAGAATTGGTACGACTAGTTTTGTCTGCAAAATTTGATGTTTGAACTAGTGGGTGGATTCTTACCAAAACTGTAAGGATCAACCAAATGGAGTAAATGCAGTATGCATCATTTATTTGTCATATGGAAGGGTGTATGGTCTCTGCCCTTAAATCTCATTAGTAGCCCTATGTTTATTTATAGGTTCATTTGTCCACTTCATGTATATAAATGAGGGTCATTCCGCCCCTCATTACCTTGCAATTCTCTGACCCAAACCCCTGCTGGTCTTTAAGTTGACAAATCTTAACATCATTGACTTTTTGTATTAAGGCACATCTGTCTGGCTGTTGTGTTCAGTAGCTGGTCAATTTGTGCAATTCAGATATGAAGACAATGTTTGCAATGAAGGCAGACAGTGTTGACAAAAGTGCATTTGAACCTGCACAAAATCTGTGGTTCCCATCATCTGCATAATTATGCACACAGTCTCATCTGGGCATTAGCTCGCCACTGACATATTCTATAGTATCCATTGAATCTGCGCCCAGTTGTTTAAAACTAACGATGTTGTTAGTTAATGTATCGTTAAAACTTTGATCATTAAATATGGCATATATGCTAATATTTTTGCTGAAAAAAAAAAAAGTGAGTAGCTTTTGCATTTCACATTTTTTCAGCAAAAATACCTAGGAATAAGATATTGTACTTACTAGAACAGTTAACAGTTTAACCATTAACAAGCTTGTTAAGCTAATGAAGCTTTGAACAAATGGGTCCTGGTTGCAGACTGCATGGATAATCAGGGACTTCACTGTCCGCATATGCCCAGAGACACGTTTTCACACGGCACAGCCCAGATGATGTGCAATGTGTGAAAAAGGCCATATACAAATAGCAAAAGTCTAGATGAGTGTGCACATCAATGCAGTCTGATCATGGTATTCTCTGTTCATCATCATACACAATAACACCCAGTGATTCTGTAAGTTGGATCAGCCTGTGCAGAAGTGCAGGCTGATCTGCACCTATCTTGTCTAAAATTGCATGAGGGCCCTTTTCGTGCATTGCATATCATATCAATGTCGATATGACATTGTGTTAGTGATTCGTATCTACTAGGTAGTTACTAACTCTTGTCTTGCTGAACCCAGATATACCCTGCCTTTGCAAACAGTGTAGATCCAGATCAGTTGGCTTCTAAAGAAGCCAACTGATCTGGAGCTGCACTATTTGCCATAAAGTATATGAATTTATAGCAACAATCTGCATCAAGCAATCTGATTGGCTGAAAATTAGAAGTGGGTGTGGCATTTAATTTTATTCAGCATGACAAGGGCTAAAATAACAACAAAAAATAAGGGTCAAGTCACACAGACAGGGATTTATCATATGGTATAGGCAGATAACCGAGGCTCTGATCAGCATGCACAGCCTCAATATCTGAATCAGATCAATAAAATAACTGCAAATTGTTCGGCTTTTCCTTTAACCATTGCCACTCACTGGATAAAATAAGCAAATAACAAATTAATAATATGTTTCTTACTTTTTTATAGACTTTCACATTTCAGTCAGATTTCTCCAATTTGTATGAGCTGTCAAAAGTTATTTTCTGGGAAAAAAATAAACCTAGAAGATCCCTAAAGCGATGAATGTCCCTGCTACTGCCAGTTTGGCTTTGTAGATTTATTATTCTGAACAAAAAGTGAAAGAAGAGTGATTTGATTAACATTTGTAAGTAAATCAAGGTCATGTAATTCTAGCAATGAAAATTTGATCAAAGTTCTCTGCTCTTCATGCACATGCCCTGCCTGTAATAATTATACTTACTTTGCAGAAACTTTCAAAGCATTATCTTAAAAACTATAGAAGTTGCTGAGACACAGCCCTACTATACCTATGTATATGTGTACAAGGCCATATTTCAAAGTACGGTAAATATCCTAAAAATTCGAACACTAAAGCATCTGACAAAATGACATATGCAAACAGTGTAGACCCTGATCAGACTGCTCCTGAAGGAGCAGTCTGATCATGGTCTACACTGTTTGCCATTCCACTAAATATTTAAAGAAACTGCTGCATAAAAATGCAAACTTTAAGCCAAAAGAGTATGGAATAAAGTGCTCGAAATTTTAGGAAATTTACTGTAAATCCATGGTATGTCACTCTAACAATAAAAATTTGATCAGAGTTCTGTGACCTTTATGCACATGCCCAACCTTATAAAAAATGTTACTTTGCTGCAAGTTTCTAATCATTATCTTGAAAACTGTAGGAGGAGCTGCGGAGATACGAACCCTACTATGCCATGAGTACAAGGCCATATTTTAAAGTAAATCCATGGTATGTCACTCTAACAATAAAAATTTGATCAGAGTTCTGTGACCTTAATGCACATTACCAGCTTATGTTCTTACTTTGCTATGAGTTTCTAATCATTATCTTGAAAACTGTAGGCACAAACCTTACTATACCATGTGTATAAGACAAATTTTCTAAGTAAATCAAGCGTATGTAACTCTAACCAGATTTTTGTGACCTTAATGCACATGCTCAGTCTATATCCTTACTTTGATGCAAGTTTCAAACCATTACTTTGAAAACTGTAGGAGTTGTAGAGACACAAACAGTACAATAAAGTGTGATGGATGGAGGGACAAAAGACACGTACCTGCATGGACAAATGTATGATGGCGAGTAACACTATATGATCTCCTCCACTTTGTGGCATGGGCATAACATATATTTCAAACTGATGTCTGCTGAAATTTTTACTCAACATGTTGAGCATTGTAACTTCTTACCAGTGCTTTTGTTTTTATTATCCATGCAAAAAATTGCTCTTAAAAATATATGTATATGTGTTCTATATGTTTAACTTCTCCATAGCAGCTGCTTGTATCCTTTACCACTCTCTGGGCTTATTCAGCAAATGGCAGATTGATTTTATTTTTTCTTCTTTTTGCCAGATAACAGGATTTGACATTTCTTGCAAATTGTCTCCATTGGCAACAATTTGCATGAAATGTCAATTGTGTTTTCTGGGAGAAATAAGTGCTGAAAATTTTACACAGAGAGCAAAGCATTATACAAAAGCCAAATGCATGCCTGTATGCCTTTTAACCCTTGTCCTGCTGAACCCAGATATACTCTTCTTTTGCAAACAGTGTAGATCCAGATCAGTTGGCTTCTTCAGAAGCCAACTGATCAGGATCTGCACTGTTTGCCATTAAGTATTTTAATTTGTATCAACAACTTGGATGAAATAATCTGATTGGCTGAGAAATTAGAACTGGGTGTGGCATCTTAATTTATTCAGCAGGACAAGGGTTAAGAGACAGGCTCCACTCACCAGATGCATACTTCCCACAATATGCATTTCGTAAATTTCAGTGTGAAAAATAATTTAAAAGTGTGCATTCGTGAAATTAAGGGTTCCCCAGATGCTGGTCATTTGCAGCTGAACCTTATAAGGAGCTAATTATACTGCAGTTGTAAGCCGAAGTTATTCCGATTTATGAAAGATTCATTGATTCTTCCCACTGCTTCTGTGGTCACATACAATCAGTGTAATTAATCGCCCATAACAATCTGCTTCTTGGAATTTCTGAGAGAGACTTATGCAAATCAGCAACCCAAATTGTGTCTCATTTCTGTTGCCATGTCAAGTGAGTCAATTTTTTCAACCTTTAGGTTGCTGCATTGAAATAAAAGCAGATGGCTGAAAATATTTTTCATACATTTCCCTGGAAATAGTGTTTGGCGAAAATTTGTATGAAATGTTGGGTGCCATATTTTGGGTATATAAGAGTACTGCACTGTTGACTGTATGTGTATAAGATTAACCTTTGTCCTGCTGAATCCAGATATACCTTGCCTTTGCAAACAGTGTAGATCCAGATCAGTTGGCTTCTGCAGCTGATCTGGATCTGAATCTGCACTGTTTGCCATTAAGTATATGAATTTGTTGTAACAATTGGAATCAAGTAATCTGATTGGCTAAAAATTAGAAGCGGGTGTGGCATCAATTTATTCAGCAGGACAAGGGTTAACACCATATGCATCTGGCTATGTGCAGAGAAGCAAACAGGAAGTCACAAAAGTTGTCTCCCTTGTAAAAATTATTGGAAAATCTATCAAGCATTTCCAGTCCCCAAAAAGGTCAACTGATACATTTTCAGGGGAGGTATAATAACATGACTTTGCAGAATTGCTTTTATTCTCTTCTGGAAAGGGTTAAATATAGAAGTTAAGAATTTGCTCCTGCCAGGCCAGGGAGCAAATTCCTTCCTTTTAGAAAAGATTACTTTTCAAAAGATTTGGTGTACAGCAAAGCAAACAGGAAGCCATAAAAGTTGTCTCCCTTGTTCAAAATGGCAGAAAATCTATCAAGTGTATTCGGTTCCCTTTAGGCACTGTCATAATATTATCTATAAATTTTTTAATAATTCAGGAAAACTGGTTCCCGATTCTCTGGGAGATATGTGTAAATGCTGAAAATTCATTTTGGGGGTTTCAGTGCAAAACCTGAGACACTGAACCCCTATGGTACCCTCCTATCTGAAAAGACCTATCTGAAGTCACTTAACACAGACAGATGACTCTGAAACATATCTGGTATCTTCGAATGTATCAATCCATATCTAAAATGGAAAATCTGACAGATTAACTTTCTGTGAAATTACAGAAATTTAGAAAGAAATAACAGAGTGTCAGTTTGACAAATGATGCCAAGACGTGATAAAATGTACCTTCTATCATGTACACCCAACGAAGACTCAAATCAGCCTGCGCATCTGTGCAGCCTGACCAGAGTCTTCATTGTCTGCATGAAGATACTTTGCATCCTTGGCTATCCAGAATGCACCCAGTGAAGATTCTGATCAGACTGTGCGAATGCACAGTCTGATCTGAATCTTCGCTGGGTGCACATGTCTGATGGTACCTTTTCTGATGTTATGGCTCAAATGATGCCTGTATAAAGGAATTTGATGAAAATTTTAGCTTCAAATCTTAATCTGAAATATTGATGAATTGTTACCAAGCTTTCAGTAATTGTGGAAAGTCGGAAAAAAAATAATCCATCGGAATTATGAAAGGCAAAAAAGACAAGAAGCTCATGCAATAAACCAAATGTAATGAACAAATCTGAGGAAGAATTTGATTGCTTTAAAACTGAAAAAAAACATGCAATCAAATCTCAATTTTCATGAATTGATCTGTGCGTGACTCTAGCTAAGAGGGGTTTTCAGATAAATGTTTTTTCTTATTTCCCAACAATACATCACTATAACATACCTTTATAATTTTGACCCCCATAAACCCCACTTTTATATAGTAAAACTGGGGTTTAAAGGGGTATACATTATTTGTCTTATTTCTGCTCAAAAACATAGATTGTGGGTACTAGTTA
The DNA here is from genome assembly GCA_964016985.1 of Anodontia alba. Classification (NCBI taxonomy): domain Eukaryota; kingdom Metazoa; phylum Mollusca; class Bivalvia; order Lucinida; family Lucinidae; genus Anodontia; species Anodontia alba. The sequence goes on along the minus strand of OZ024826.1, from coordinate 30,785,091 downwards.
GAACTGCCTCTGCTCAAAAGACTGTGTGTGAGGTGGTTCTAAGGAGTACTCACAATTTATGTTTTGAGCAGAAATATGAAAACTATCAGAATTTTTATCTGAAAACTTTCAGTTTTTGGTGGTGAAATTTTCAATATATTTGAATAGGTGTGTTTTCTTAATGACATATATATTGTTTGTATTCATTAGAAGTGTCTCAGTGAGGTGCTTCTAATGCATAGCACAAAATGTTCTCATCGAGAAGAAAGAAAAATGTTAAACCTTTGTAGTTAACCATTCTCATGCTGAATAAATAAGATGCCACGCCCACTTCTAATTTCCAACCAATCAGATTACTTGATCTGGGTTTTTGATAGAAATTCACACATTTAATGACAAACAGTGCAGATCCAGATCAGTTGGCTTCTTTAAGAAGCCAACTGATCTGGATCTATACTGTTTGCTAAGACAGGGCATGTCGTGTTTAGCAAGAGAAGGGTTAAGAAAAGCATCTAATCTAGAGCAAAGGAATCCAAATCTAATTGGTAAAACCAATATTTTCTACCAATTTTACTGTTTAATCCTTTAAGCCCATTCAGGCAGCAGACCAAAATATACAACTGTGCAAACAGTTAGATCCAGATGAGATGGCTCATGAGCCAGCCATCTCATCAGGATCTACACTGTTTGGCATTCTGTTTTTCATTTTAGATTGAAACCCCTATTTTCATCAGTGGTCAAGTCCAAATTTAAGAATGGAAGAGTCCACTTCAGAAACTCTAGGATGAAAGGGTTAATTAAATATTGGGACACCTTATGGGGAACTGATACGCTTTCAAGGGCATAACTCTGCCAAAACTCTTTTTTTGCTCCCTTCTGAAAAAGGGTCTACTCTAAAAGGAAAGAATTTGCTCCCAAGGAGCAAATTCTTTCCTTTTAGAGTAGATCGCTTGACATGATGGTAAGCCAATAGGCAATCACAAAAGTTGTCTTCTTTGTTCAATATGGAGGAAAATCTACCAAATGCAGCGGTTCATCATTAGTTCCTTACCATACTTGTCATTAAATTTGACTATCAGTTGTTGTGTCCAGAAACTGCTGGATGAGTAGCAAACAGTGTAGATCCTGATTAGATGCTGCATTCCAAGGCATCTGATTTGGGTCTACACTGTTTGGTTATTATAGTAATTTTGGAACAGAGAAGCGCCAAGCCAGAGGTCCAGAGTGTTATTCATCAAGACCCCTATATTTTGTAGGGAGAACAAAAACAACTCTTTTCAGAATGTTCTAATATGACATGAATTTTCACTAAATTTCATGTATTATAGAGTATTACAGTAATGTCAATTTTTCCAATAAATCTTGAGTTGACAAATGAGCCAATGTTACTGGGAAGTCATGTCTGTATGAGGTCTTTTAAGGGGTATGAATACACCTCCAAGGGAGATAACTTTCACCTGAAAATATCTGCTTTCTTTCTCAAAGTGAAAATACTCCTAAAAGTAAGAATTTTGTCCACTTCTTTTAACTTCCCAAGAGAGCAAATTCTTTCTTTCAAGAGTAACCCCACTTTGAGAAAGGAGCTATGTATGCAAACCTGGGTACCACCCTGTGTTTTTGTTGTTGTTTTCTGCTAGAGACCTGGGAGGTAGGTAACAAATTTCAACTTTGAGTGCTCTCTCTTTGAAATGATTTTTTTTTTTTCAAACTTCTCATTAATCTTATTGCGTTAGATGTCCTAAAATTTCGACACCAAAGTGACAATATGACATATGCAAACAGTGCAGACCCAGATCAGACTGCTCCTGGAGGAGCAGTCTGATCAGGGTCTACACTGTTTGCCATTCCTCAAAGTATTTTAAGAAACAGCTGCATTAAAAACAAAATTTAGACCAAAATAGTACGGAATAAAGTGTTCAAAATTTTAGGACATTTACCATACCATATTTTACTCTAAGCATTTGGAACCCATAACTCCTTACTCTTATCCCAAAATTTGAACGAGTCCATTTTACTACCACTTGATGTATCTTAACTTAAGGTAGTTGGCAAACAGTGCAGACCCAGATCAGACATAGAATTCAGCATCCGATCAGGGTCTACACTGTTTGCATTCACTACAGAAGAGTCCACTTGACGTAAATGGGTAAAAACTGTTGGATGAGTGGCAAACCATGCAGACCTAATCCACACTATATTCTTAGGGCCCTCCATCTGAATACTTAGGTTTATATAATATTATGTTATTACTAGAATATGAAGCAGGGTTGTGGAATTATCAAATTTTATTACTTCTCCGTCAACAAGGTCAGAATCCACTTGTCCAACCAACATTTACTTGCTTGAAAATTTACATATTTCTTAAAGAAAACATATGTTGTGGGTACTCATTAGAAGCTCCTTGGTGAGGCACTACCATTGAATGTTTCTTCAGGAAATAAGATAAATATATCTCGCAAATAATCTGGAAACTCTTCTTAGCTACAGCCATGAAGTCCTTGTCCCAGGACAAGTACTTGTCCTCAGGGAAATGGGGCAAGTTTGACAAGCCAAGCATGGTATTTCCACAGCCCTGATGAAAACATTTAATTAGTTTTACAGCTACAAAACTTTACTAGTTAATTGTTCATTACTTACACAAAACTATTATTTCCAAAGAACCATATCCAAGCAGAAGAAGAATAATCATTAGTTTGAAAGTAACAACAGAACCTGTCAGACATCTCTCTCAAAACCATTATACCAAAGTCAGGTAACAAGCATTTTTTTTCTTTGTTTCCTTCAGAGATGCAAAATATTTCTGACATTCAGCCATAAACAGAAAGTTGCACTAGCCTAACCATACCACCCAGTGTGAGTATTTACAGAACAATCTCCCTAATTACAGCCATTATTATGCACCTCTACTAATTATCTTAAATTATAGCTCTAGATAAGATAGGCAGCCAGACTGTTTTCTTATTTCTCCATGAAAACATATGTTGTGGGTGCTCATTAGAAGTGCCTCAGTGAGGCACTTCTAATGAGTACCCACAACATATGTTTTCATGGAGAAATAAGAAAAATGACAATAGTGTTTGAACAAAAAAAATGTTTAATCTAGAGCTATGGAGGTTAATTACCCTATCATCACTAATGAGGGACAATCATAACCTAATTATATTTGTGGTCAGTTTGACATTCTTGTAATTGAAAACAAATGTCAGGATGCCATGTGACAGTCAGCTTCTTGTAGTAAATTTGCTTTTAATTCTCTACTGTTGTATGTATTGTATATATGTTCTCTTAATTATAAGGCCACATGTGTAGCCTGAGCTTAGTCAAATAAAGTTTAGTTCTGTTCTGTTCTGTACTGAAACAATGCTTTTGGTATCAGTTTCTAAATACAAAAATACTAATAACCATGATTACAGAGCACATTTTTATTTTATTTTTTTTCTGAGAAATAAGACTCAGCATTTCATGTGAATCAGCAAATCATTTGAATAATAATTAAAAAAAAAAAAAAAATAGAATATAGTCTGCTACAATTTTGCTTAGAGCTTAATGGTAAAAAAAAATACTGATGAATTTGCAAAGGAAAGCATCTTCTATTACATATTTGCATGTCAAAAGTGAAATATTATTTGTGCCAGAACATGAGATAATGTACCTAACAACACATGCATCCAGCAAAAGACTCAGATCAGCCTGTGCAAACTGTACAGTCTGAACAGTTCTCACTGCTGAAGAAATCTTGCATCATTAGATGGCTATCAATGCTTTCCCCATGAAGACTTTTTTTTTGTCATGGGCATTAACACTTTGCATGCTGGGTAAAAATTTCAGTAGACAACATTTTGAAATATGTTTCTTATTTTTCCTAGAAATAGGATTTGACACTTCATGCAAATTGTCTCCTAAGGAGACAATTTGCATGAAGTGTCAGATCCTATTTTCTAAGAAAAATAAGAAAAAATATCATCAGTTTGTCATCTGCTGAATCTACCCATGGCATGGTTAATTAACTAATATGCATCTAGGCAATAAATTAGTTGCATTTTTCCCCAGCAAAAATGATAGCATTTATAGTGAAAATTATCAAAATGGAATAACTGTCAGTCTGTGGCAGCAGATCATTTACATCTGACACAACAATTAAGATGCCATGCCCACTTCCAATTTCCAGCCAATCAGATTACTTGATCCTGGTTTTTGACAGAAATTCACATATTTAATGACAAACAGTGCAGATCCAGATCAGTTAAGAAGCCAACTGATCTGGATCTGTTTGCTAAGACAGGGCATGTCATGTTCAGCAAGAGAAGGGTTAACTAGCCTAAAATGATTCCCTATAATTAGACTCCTGTAGTTAACATGTAGTATCATTATTACCTGCTAATGATGCCACTGGGGGTAAAATGCAACTCCAGACAGGTAGAGAATTCAGATGATCTACAGCAAGAGAAAATGTACCTTCTGACATGTATGCCTAGCAAAGACTCCAATCAGCCTGTTCATGAGATGCACAGGCTAATCAGTCTTTGCTGGCCACTCTATCTATGGATTGCCAAGGATTCAGGATTTTTAGGCAGAATTAACAATGATTGATCAGACTGCAGATGCACAGGCTGGTCTGAGTCTTTGTTTCTGAGCAAAGCATCTGGTAAAAAATGCCTTTTTGAAAGATATCAAAAGCAGAGTAGGGTATATACAATGCCTGCAGTATTTACTCTAAACATTGGGACATCTTAATGCCTTAACCTGTTGTAGTATGACTAGACTTTCCCACACTATATATTGGAAGAGTCCAATTTCAATTTTAGGGAGGTGAGGCTATGAGATTTACATATTCCTAGAGAAAAATGGCTAAACGATTTGCAAACGGTGGAGATCCTGATCAGACGCCGCATTCTGCAGCGTCTGATCTGGGTCAGCACTGTTTGCCAAGTACCTTTTTACGGGTCTCCAGACTACAATGGGTTAAAGTGCCAAGGAAAAATTTGAATCGTATGCCCAGCACATGATTCACATGAAAAGTGAAGACTTGTTTTCTCTGAAAAATAAGAAAAAATCAAAATGTCATCTGCTGCAGTTGTGATTGGCTCTTTAAGGGTTAATGCCTTACTTTACTTTACCTAAAATTTGGACAACTCCATTTGACAACTAAACCCGTCGATGTGTCTAAAATAGCTGAATGAGTGACAGTGTAGACGCTGATCAGACATTGCATTCCACAGCATCTACTCTGGATCTTTCCGCAGCATCTACTCATTTGCTCAGGCCTGACTGTCCCAATACTTTGGGTTCTTACGGTAGACTTTGCTTTTAGCATGCTAAGTGTTACAACAACAAAGCACATTAACAAGATTTTGTTCTTTTCTCCTCTAGCATTATGTTACTTTTTAATCTATTTTTAAAAACTTACTGACAAAACTCTGAGATAAACATCAACACTTTTCAGTTTAAGAAAATGTAACTTATTACTGGCAACAAGTGAAGAATTCTTGTCTCTGAATCATTCATCACATTTTCACCTGCCAACATCCACATAGCTGTAAGGAAACTCCCAATGCTCTGCCTAAAAGTTTGTTTATTATTTAAGCATCCTGCCTCCTACCCCCACCAACCTCCAAAAGAAAACTTTTTTATGTTTACAAACTATTGTTCTTTAACTTTCAAAAAGACTTTAACTGTCAGTATGACAACAATGTTAAAAAGATAAAATTATTCTAATTTTGGACAGAAAATAGGGCTAGACATTTCATGCAGATCGATTGTCTCCAGATGATCTGCATGAAATGTCAAGCCTTATTTTCAGGGAAAAGAAATATAAATATTTTAAACTGTTATACGCTAATGTTTAAATTATTCAAGTTACCACTACAAACATCATTATATCCCATTAGGCCAAGAAAAAAGTCTGCGTTTCTAGTTCTGTGTCTCTACCACCCACCCCACCCCCACCCCTACCCCCCACCACACCCCTAACTTTTTTCTCCCAACCCAGAACTAATATTTTAGACATCTTTGGTAGTCTTGGTGCATTCTGATCTCTTTTAAATCATTCACTGCATTAACTGCTAATTTGCCTGCTTATCCTGCTGTTAAACCAGAATATCTTGAAATCTTTGCATTTATCTTTTGTATGATCTAATACAGATCAGTCATTGCTGTGTGTTAAAAAACAAAAACAAAGAAAAAAAGGAAAACCAAGTTACTAAACCTTATTTTTTTTTTCAGACTGGTACCAAAAACAAAGCTATTTCTTGACCTTACCATCATCATTCTCTGCATTCTGGTGCCAAATCTTGTCATACAAAATAATAATTGCCAAAATAACTGTGAAAATGGAATCCTATCAGTCGCATTAAACCAAACTCCACTACTGAGCATGTGCAAACAGAAGGACTTTGGTGAGCAGTAAAGACCCAGACTAGCCTGCATACTCTGGTTCGTAACATAGTCAACAACTACTTTACAACACTTCTAATGGGATTCAAAGCAAAGGCATTAGCTGAACAATCATGTTGTATCCAAATAAAATGTAAGGATTATATAAAAAAATGACCATAAATGGTCATTTTTTCTATATAATCTATACATTTTATTTGGATACAAATGTATAGATTATATAAAAAAATGACCATAAATGGTCATTTTTCTATATAATCTATACATTTTATTTGGATACACTTTTAGTCCATATCTAAAATATATTATATCAGAAAATGTGATCCAAAGCCAATACTGTGTTGGCTAAACAATCATGTTGTATCCAAACAAAATGTATAGATCATATAGAAAAATGATAATTTAAAGTCATTTTTTCTATATGATTTATATATTTTTGTTTGGATACAACATCTTTGAGTCCATCCTTAAATTATGTTATATCCAAAATGTGCTCCGAAGCAAATACTGCATGTTTAAGCCCAACAACCATGCTGTTTTCAAATCAAATGTACAAATTAAATAGAAGAATGACCATAAATGGTCATTTTTCTAAATAATCTATACATTTTTGGATACAACAGGTTTTTGGAGTCCATTTTAATTTTTTTCTATATCCAAAACTGCTATAATGAACCAGGTTATAAAGTGGTTCTTATGTATCTTGCAGAGCTTACATACCCAGCAAGCACACAAAATCAAAATGACGTTGTATAAATGTCGATGCGACGTGATCACGTCGCATCGACGTTGATACAACGTCATTTTAACGTTGTGTGCCTGCTGGGTAGGAAGTATTTAGACCTTATCCAATCGACATAGACATAATAAGCTGTAACTGACAATTGTCAGATGACCTTTTCACATCCACATGCTCATTGTGAAAAAGGAATGCTATCATTTTTGTAAGCATGTGGAAAAGACACACACAGCAGTACAAACAATAAACAAACTGCAAGCTTGAGAAGACCACAAAGTAAACAAAACCAGGCAAGATGACCAACAAACAGCAGGTATATAAATACAAGACATAGGAAATGAGCTGAACCATGACAGAAATGTGTTTTCCACAAACTGGAATAATCAAATTTCTGCACAAAAACAGATGGACAAACAGGAAGATGCAATTAAGCTCAGAAAGGAACAAAAAGTTATAAAAAATATAATATTACAGTAATTACCCAAAGTATACTTAGCAGTTGGACTGACAGGCCATGGCAAACAGTGTTTGCATTGTTCGCCAATTAATCATCACCTTTCTGACACAGCACTAGGTAGCAAAATATACTTGTTCAAATTTTAGAGCAAGTATGGCAGTCAGTTTACGGGTTTGTTATTTAGGGTAATATGGTAACAAGGTGAAAAACTCACCATCAGCCATTGCAACTGCAAGTATGGCAGACCATGATTAATCCATGGTAGGCCATACTTTAACATTCTGTGGAGAAGCTAATTTGTCCACAGAAAAGAAGTTGCTCAAACAATGCTAAAAAAATAAAGATCTAAAAAATAAAGATGGAAAATGAGAGACAAAAATAAATAGAACAAAAGGAAATCAATCATTTCTTTTTTGTAGAAATTGTTATGCATAAATAAATATTCTAAATGCTATGTATAGCTCTTGATAAGATGCTTTTTTTCGATGCAAAAGTATTGATATTTTTCTCGTTTCTCCACGAAAACATTATATTGTGGGTACTCACAACATATGTTTTTGTCGAGAAGTAAGAAAACTATTTACCAGATACCCACTCTTATTTAGACCTATGCAGTATGATTAAAAGTTACCCAAACTTCTTTTCAAAGTCTCAAAGTCCATGCTGTTTTTTGTTGTTTTTTTTTGTTGTTTTTTTGTTGCTGTTTTTTCGATGAAAAAAAAAATCATTATGAAGTGCAACAAAAAGTGTCCATAACATTTCAGAATCACAGAATAGAGTCTAAATTCTCAAAATTTTCTCAGTCTAGACCCACCCCTGTAGAAGAAGGAAAGACCCAATGCTCCCTAGACTACAAAATGTTGTGGTACTGCATTAATTACAAAAACTTTCAACTTTCAGCTCTCTCTTTAACATGCTTCCATTCACCATAATAAATTAATATGATATACCTTTTTTAACCCTTGGCATGCTGAATAAAATAGATGCCACACCCACTTTATCAGCCAATCAGATTCCTTGATCCAGATTGTTGATCTAACCACATACTGAAAGGCAAACAGTGCAGATCCAGATCACTTGGCTTCTTCAGAAGCCAACTGATCTGGATCTACAATGTCTGCAAAGGCAGGGTTTATCCAGGTTCAGCAGGACAAGGGTTACATTTCTTTTTTATATTTTTTTTCCTCAGAAAATATAGCATCACATTATATTCAAATCATCTCAATATAGGAACATAAAAATATCCTGTTGTGTTATAAAGAGTTCTTCAGGTTAAAAATGGCAAAATGTGTTAATGGACTGTTACAATATAACATTATCCATCAATTTTTCTATTGAACATGCATATTTTAGAATTCCTGCATGAACAGATCTTTTGAAGCAATTTTCTGATAAGATTAGTGAAACATTTAAGCAAACCACACAGATAAGGCAGGGGTTAATAGGGGTCATGTCTGCCCCTATATCAGACTTATCGCAGCTTTAAGTTACCATAATAACCCTTAGTATTGGGACTCCTTATCTACTTACCTCACTTGTCCTAAAATTTGAACTAGTCCACTCTACTACTACTTGATGTATCTAAACTATTGCTGTATTACGGCAAACAGCGTAGACGCTAATCAGATGCCGCATCTGGGTCAGCACTGATTGTGAAGGCCTAGACTGTCCCAATATTTAGGGTATTTATGGTAATGTGCAACTGTTTCTGAATCAATACTTTTCAACACAACATTTGTTTCATATAACAAACAAATACATTGCAAAAAGAAAAAAAAAAAGAGAACAAGTATCTATGGAGAAATAAAACTAAATTTATAGCCAAACTCAAGATATTGTACAGCCAAAGATTCAAATCAAGGAAGATTATTCTGTTTTCTGGCAGTCAGAGATTTACTTTTGTTTTTGTGTGTACTCACTGATCAAAATTCTTACGGTAAATGTCCTAAAATTTTGTACACAAAAAATTCTAACAAAATGGCATATGCAAACAGTGTAGTCCCTGATCAGACTGCTCCTGAAGTCTGATCAGGGTATATACTGTTTGCCATTCCACCAAGTATTTTAAGAAAGAACTGCATAAAAAAATAAAGTTTAAGCCAAAAAATTATTGAAATTTGAAATTTTAGGACATTTACCGTATGCACTACAAACCTCTACCCTTTCTCATAAATTGTATCAAAAAGAGGATGTTTGTGGGTTATTACTGTACATGTATTTGGTATAAAACTATTCATTGCCTTGGCACCTATTAAAACCATTCTGTATGCAGCCATGCTCCTAACAATTACAACTCACGTTGGCAAATTTAGCATAGACCACAAATTGATATTTTTCTCTTTTTTTTTTCTGAAAATAGGCTTTGGCGTTTTATGCAAATTCTCTCCAAAGATATGTCAGTTAAAAATAGAAAGAACTTTATTCAGGTTTATGTCCCAACAGTCTATTAAAATGTGAAAATAAGTGCTAGAAGAGTGACAGTTGTTGTCCTTGTTTAGCTCAGCGAGAGTTATCCTTGTATGTGACACTCCACCTGACTCTATTCAATAATCCTACCAAGAATCATCAGAATCTTCGAAATGCTAATAAATTATAGATTAAAAACAAAATAAGTTGCTATAAAAAGGGGGATAATTGGAAAACAAAAAGCATGAGAGTTGTCAATCTTGTATATGATACTCTGCCTCACCCTATTCTATAATCCTACCAAATATCATTAACCCTTGGGGGGTGGTCGGGTGGTGCGAAGGTGCTGTGTATCTTACATCACTGGGGCGTCCAACTAATATTGGCTTACAGTTGGGCAAGGCCTGCTATCCTTGTAGTGGGTAAGGGTAGAGGGGGAATGTTTTTATTTCTTCTGTTTCTTCACTTTCATTCCTGTTCCTCTTTCTTCCCTGTCCCTCTCTTTCATCTCCTCTACTCTCTCTTCTATCTCTTTTCTCCCTTTCTCTGGGAGACAACACAAAATGACCCTCAAGGGTTGACGTGTCGTTAAACCCCAACACAATCAATCAATCATTAACCCTTGTCCTGCTGAATAAAGATGACATGCCCACTTCTAATTGTCAGCCACTCAGATTCCTTGATCCAGATTGTTGATATAAATTCACATATATTTGTACTAAATGGCAAACAGTGCAGATTCAGATCAGTTGGCTTCTTCAGAAGCTAACTGATCTGGGTCTACACTGTTTGCAAAGGTAGGGTTTATCAGGGTTCAGCAGGACAAGGGTTAAAATATTTCAAAAGGTTTCCACTTCATTTAGAGTGGTTGCCTGGGTAGACACTAGGGTGGACTTAAGGACACAGACAAGGGGACAAACAAACAGACCAAAATTTGCATGCCTAAGTCACTTATGCTACCACAGATGTGACAAAAATCAAGGATGGCAAAAATACTCTAGATCCTGAAGGATCATAACAAGCCATTTATCTGGATCTACCACTGTTTGCAAATGTATCTACTTGGTTTAAAGGGGTTTTTAAGAATAGTTTTGCTACAGATTTTTCATAATCTTTTAATTCTAGTGACAAGCAATCATTTCCCCCAAAATAAACCAACTTTATGAGAATAACTACCTTTATGAAACGAATTTTACTTTTTTATGAAACCTCATTAAATAATGGAAATGGCGGCACCCATTCCACCAATGTTAAAATATTCAATTGTCTATAACTTACTTAATTTTCCACCGATTTTGATCAAATTTGTGTCAAAATTCATTGTTTGTAAAGTTCTTTACTTTAAAGCACAATACCCTTCAAGATTGTACATTCCCCTTTAACCCTTGTCATGCTGAATAAATTAACATGCCATGCCCATTTCTAATTTCCAGCCAATCAGATTACTTGATCCTTGTTTTTGATAGAAATTCACACATTTAATGACAACCAGTGCAGATCCAGATCTTCTTCAGAAGCCAACTGATCTGGATCTACACTATTTGCTAACACAGGCCATGACGTGTTCAGCAAGAGAAGGGTTAACATTTAGCACTCCTCTGGGCAAATACAGATAGATTCATAAAATTTTCTTATTTTCCCAGATTATAGGTTTTGACATTTACATAAACTGTCTTCTTAAGAGGCAAGTAGTATGAAATGTCAAATTCTTTTTTAAAAGTAAAACAAGGAAAATTTTCAAAAATGTCATCTATTGTTTGTCTGGTGTAAGTCTGAACATGTATTCTGATGAGATCAGCTGGGGAAATGTGAAAGCCAACCTGGGCCAGCATTTGACATTAAAAGGCAAATTCAGCAGACAACAAATTGACGATATTATCCTTATTTATTCCAGAAAATAAGACTTGACATTTTATGTGAATTGCCTCCTAAGAAGATCATTTGTATGAATTGTCAGATCCTATTTTCTGAAAAAAATTAGAAAAAATATGTCAAAATGTTGTCTATTGAATTTCTTGCACAGCGTAATAAGCATTAATGCATTAAGCATCCTTATTGTCTAATGCAGCTAATGTTGTGTTTACTTCTAAGGGATGACCAAAATGAATCATTAAACATTGTCCTATTTTCTCTTGTTAGAACAGACACATGTTCTGCCAACATAAAGGGTATGTCTTGAATCTTTCACACTCTGTTGGTGGTCTGCTGGGCTGTTATTTTATCCAGCAAAAAGATGACTTCTTAAATTGAATTATTATTAACCATCCATCATTCTCAATCTGCTGTCATACAGCTGATACAAAAATTCCACACCAAAATAAAATGTTAACAAACTGCTATCTGAGTACTGTAAACCAATCTTCTTTTGGGAGCAATATTTTTCCAGATTTTCACAGGGAGTAGCAAGCTAGGAACCTTTAAAAGTCTACATGGCTTATACAGTGGCATCTAGAAGTCATGGAAATGACCTGCTGCAGTCTATCTGACCAAACCAATGGCAAAGCCAGGAACCTTTAAAAGTAAGTCTACATGGCTTTTACAGTAGAGTCCTGAAATTCATGGTAATAAATTTGCTGTTATCTACATGACCAGACTTCCTCAGGGAATGGCAAACCCAGGAACCTTGAAAAGTCTGCATGGCTTATACAGTCACATCCTAAAAGTCATGGAAATAAACTGTGGCAGTCTACCTGACTGACTTTCACATAGTTTGTACAGTGTACACTACATCCTAAAAGTCATGGAAATAAACTGTGGCAGTCTACCTGACTGACTTTCACATAGTTTGTACAGTGTACACTACATCCTAAAAGTCATGGAAATAAACTGTGGCAGTCTACCTGACAGACTTTCACATGGTTTGTACAGTGTACACTACATCCTAAAAGTCATGGAAATAAACTGTGGCAGTCTACCTGACAGACACTCACATGGTTTGTACAGTGTACACTACATCCTAAAAGTCATGGAAATAAACTGTGGCAGTCTACCTGACCGACTTTCACATGGCTTGTACAGTGTATATTACATCCTGAAAGCCATGGAAATAAACTGTGGCAGTGTACCTGACAGACTTTCACATGGCTTGTACAGTGTACATTACATCCTGAAGGTTGGAAATAAACTGCTGCATCTACCTGATCTGGCTTTCTCAGGGAATGGCGACGATAGGAACCTTTAAAGAGTCTACATGGCATATACAGTGACAGTCTGAAAGTCATGGAAACAAATTGCTGTAATCAACTAATGAGCTTTGGCAAAATGCTGAATTTTATTTGGTTGGATCATACAAAAACATTCCAGAGGAAATTAGAGATCTGATCCAAGGTTTTCAATAATTTCATGAGCAAAATTAGCAATGACAAATTCAAATCCTAATTGGCTTCTAAAGGGTTGACAAAGTATTCATATTGGCATATAAGAATAAGGAAAACTGGTCCCAAACAGCCTTATTTTTTAACAACTCAACATGGCTTGAACAATTTTTACAGATGGTCACCCAAGGAACACTCATATAATGTTATTTGAAAATCCAATAGCATGTTTTTGACAAAAAGTCTCCTAAGGAAACAGTTTACATGAAGTATCAAATCCTATTTTCTGGAAAAAATAAGGAAAATATCATGAATTTGTCGTCTGCTGAATTTGCCCAGAGAGTGGTACTGCATGCCCCTTGGACGGTAGACCACAGGGGGAAGTCTGTTGGACCTGACACGCTGGAGGTGGTAGCTTCATTTTGCTACCCAGGAGACATGCTCTCAGCAGCCGGTGGATGTGAACTTTCAACCACAACACTGCCTGTGAAAACTTCCTGGAAGAAGTTCAAGGAGCTGCTACCAGTTCTCTCTTCCCTCCACCTCTCTTTCAAGACACATGCCCGCCGGTACAACTCTTGCGTGCAGAGGACAATGCTCCATGCCAGTGAGACTTAGCCATTGACAGAGCCAAACCTCTAACGTCTGCAGCGGAATAACAGAGCAATGATCAGACAGATCTGCAATGTCAAGCTACAAGACAATGTCACCATCAGGTCCAATGAGCTACTTGCGCAGCTTGGCATTGAGGATCTGGACCTCATCCTGAAGGAGAGAAGGTTCCACTGGTATGGACATGTGGAACACTCCAACAGTGCAGTCAAGACAGCCTGTGACATACAGGTTGATGGAAAGCGTGGGCCTGGGAGACACAAAATGACATTGAAGCAGCTGACAGAGAGGGACCGCGGAGAGTGTGGAAGCTCTTGGCTATCCACCCTCATGATAGACACACCTGGAGATCTGGTGTGAGATTTGCCATGTGTGCAGCAAGCCAGCTACCTAGAAGAGGGCCCACTGATGTGGATGTTGCCCCTGTACCTGCATATTAATCAAAAATCCAGTAATGATGATGATGACGATGATGATGATGATGATGTGTGGTAAATGTTAAAGGATACTCTAAAAATCCAGTAACTGGTTTTTGAAACAAGAAAAAAAACTGTTTTAAAAGTTTTCATTGTAGACATAATATAGGGACAACCAGATGAAAGACAAAATATGGTATGTATAGATTTAATATGAATATGAATATGGATATACACCATTTATTTTTGTCTGCTAATCTTCTTTCCAGCATGCTAAATGGATATACCAGATGAGTGCTTAAAGAAAACAGAAAAGTACATAGCCACAGATAAGATGAGGTACCCACATACTATTTTTCTTATTTTTCGATGAAAACATTATGTTGTGGGTACTCATTAGAAGTGCCTCAGTGAGGCACTTCTAATGAGTACCCACAAAATATGTTTATGTCAAGAACAGGGATCATCCTAGAGCTTTCAGAGAGGGAGAAGTTTTGCAACAATTTCAGGATTTCAGGGAGAAGTTTCGGTCCAAATTTTGGATTTCCCTATACATTCTATACATTTTCACTTCTCCCTCAGCTCAAGATAGGGAGAAGTCATCCAGCTTAGGGAGACTTTTTCTCCCAAATCACCCTCTAGGATGACCCCTGATCGAGAAGCAAGAAAACTATCAATACCTTTCACATTACGAAAACACGCCTATTCAAATATACTGAAAATTTTACCGCCAAAAAACGAAAGTTTTCAGATAAAAAATTCTGATATTTTTCATATTTCTACTCAAAACATAGATTGTGGGTACTCGTTAGAACTGCCTGGATGAGACAGTTCTAACAGGTACCCACAATCTATGTTTTTTAGCAGAAATAAAAAAAAATAATGTATACTCCTGTAAACCCCAGTTTTATTATATAGGGTTTAAAGGGGTCAAAATTATATAGGCATGTTTTTGTGATGAGATAAAAAAAAAAATGCCCTATCAGGAGCTATGAAAGTAGGGGTAGAAAACAGCCTTCCAAATTAGCAGCCACTAAATTTTATTACATTCCAAGCTTATTGATGAATAAAAAAAAAAGACACTTCACGCTATTATTCATTTTCTGAACATCAGAGAAATCCATCTTCTTATTTACATAAACTTTCAGACACAAGATTATTTTCTGAACAATTTCAATCTGACAAACATCAGTAAAACGCATCAGCATCTAGTTTATCTAAGATTATGTAAATCGGCAGAAAAAGATGGCTCTGATGACAACATTAATGTCACTGATCCCTAGTTTATTTTTTGCGGTGTCATCAAGGTTTTAATTTAACCATAAATTATGAGGCCCTTGCGCTTTGAAAACAATTTGAATTTCAATCAATAAACAATCTGAAGGTTTTCGTTTTAACCCTTAAGTGCTAGCTAGACTGTAGCAGACAACATTTTAATTTTATTTCTATTATTTTTCTGAGAAAAAAAAGGACTCAACATTTCATGTGAATCATATGAAATTCCAAGCCTTATTTAGAAAATATTTTTCAAAATGCTGTCTGCTGAAATTTTTACCCAGGACGTTAGGCATTAACTAGACCCTTGTCAAATGAGCCACAATGCATATTAATATCTTATGACCTGTGCCGAGTAATGGTTCAGATCAGCTGTGCCACACCATGCAGCTTGATCAGCATCTCCACTGTCAACCTGTAGGAACTTTGAATCCTTGACTATCCACAGAGTGCAAAAGTTAACCCTTGTCATGCTGAATAAATTAAGATGCCATGCCCATTTCTAATTTTCAGCCAATCAGATTACTTGATCCACATTGTTTATATAAATTCACATACTTAATGGCAAATAGGCAGATCCAGATCAGTTGGCTTCTCCAGAAGCCAACTGATCTGGATCTACACTGTTTGCAAAGGCAGTAGATACATATCAGGGTTCAGCAGGATAAGGGTTAATTAAGACTCTTATTAGTGTGTGCTGATGGTCTTAGAGACGCATAAGTAAATCCGCGTCTTTGCAGGGCTCACATGTCACATAACCTTTTCCACTCTGGTAAATTCAGCAGATGACAAACTGTTGATAATTTTTTCTATTTCCCCAGAAAATAGGCTGTGACATTTCATACAAATTGACAATTTGTATGAAATATCAAAGCCTATTTTCTGGCCTGGAAAAATAAGAAAAATATTTCAAAATGTTGTCTGCTGAAATTTTTACCTATCATGCCAAGCATTAATGGTATGGCTCACATAAAGGACTGATTTTCTGAGAAATATAAGAAAATATTTCAAAATGTCTGCTGAAGTTTTTACCCAGCATGCTTAGCAGCTGAAAAGGAAGTATTATTTCAGTTGTTTCTTCTGCCTACCTCAATGTCAGCTCTGATCATAATTGTTACAACATGACTAATTTGTGCTTTCTTAATTGTATTGTTAGCAAGATAATCAAGTTGTTTTTTCATGGGATTATTAATCAAAATATCTTACTCTTCAAAGAAAAAAGCACCTTGTAACCCTAGTGGCATGACAAACATTAGTCATTAATTCAGGAAGTCAGTATTTATACCCTGTAAATTTGGAAAAACAAGTCTGAGTAAACTTTGTTGACCTAGAATGCAATGTCTGATAAGGTTCTGCACTATTTTGTTTGCCAGTTTTTAGACACATCAACAGACTGCAAAATGAAAGAGTTCAAATTTTAGCTTAAATATGATAAGGTGCTAACCCTTGTCCTGTTGAACCTGTATAAACCCTGCCTTTGCAAACAGTGTAGTTCCAGATCAGTTGGCTTAGAAGCCAACTGATCTGGATCTTCACTGTTTGCAATTCAGTGTTTGAATTCGAATTTGTATCAACAATCTGGATCAAGTAATCTGATTGGCTGGAAATTAGAAGTGGATGTGCCATCTTAATTACCCTTGTTCTGCTGAATAAATTAAGATGCCATGCCCATTTCTAATTTTCAGCCAATCAGATTACTTGATCCAGATTGCTGATATAAATTCACATACTTAATGGCAAACAGTGCAGATCCAGATCAGTTGGCTTCTTCAGGGTCAGCAGGACTAGGCTTAATTTATTCAGCATGACAAGGGTTAAGATGGCCCAATATGTAGGGTAATTATGGAACACATAATTACCGTACTACTTTATGCTTAATTTTACCAGTCTTAAAAGAATGTCAAGGCCATTTGACTAATTGGTGGTGTGTCTGAAAAGTGTTGGTGTAGAGTGGTAAACAGTGCTGAAATTGCTAAGAATAGTTTTATGTTGGTTTTAGGAAGTATAGCTCAGAATACTTACGAGAAGGAGGTATACTTGGTAGACAGTCTGCCATTTTTTTCATGGGAGCAAATTCTTTCCTTTTTGATTGGACACCTTATAAAGAGGAAGACCAAAACTTTTGCCCCACACCCCTTACCACCCCCACCACCCCCACTTCCACACATTTTGTGACTGACATTAGAATTCTGCTACCTACAAGAATTCACTTTCAATCAAAAAATTGAAAACCATTAAAGTTTTAATCAATATAACTGACAAAATAAAAAAAGTTTGCCAGTATTTGGGTTTGCCAACTGGCCTCCCCAGTCTTCCCCCACCACCTATTTGCTTTTTCTTTAACCATTTTCTGCTTTTGTTTAAAACACAAGCAATGCTTGCACTTGGGTCAGTTCTAGATAAGTTTTATATTTCAACCAAATGGTATTGATGTTTGTCCAAGAACTCCACTGAAACATATGTTGTGGGTACTCATTGGAAATATATGTTGTGGGTACTCATTGGAAACATTATGTTGTGGGGTACTCATTGGAAATATATGTTGTGGATATTCATTGGAAACATTATGTTGTGGGGTACTCATTGGAAATATATGTTGTGGGTACTAACTGGAAACATATGTTGTTGGTACCAATTGGAATATTATGTTGTGGGTACTCACTGGAAACATATATTGTGGGTACTCATTGGAAACATGTGTTGTGGGTACTCATTGGAAACATATGCTGTGGGTACTCATTGCAAACATATGTTGTGGGTACTCACTGGAAACATATGTTGTGGGTACTTATTGTAAACATATGTTGTGGGTACTCATTGGAAACATATGATGTGGGTTCTTATTGGAAATATATGGGTACTCACTGGAAACATATGTTGTGGGGATACTTATTAGAAAGATATGTTGTGGGTATGCACTGGAAACATGTTGTGGGTACTCATTGGAAGGTTCTCATTGGAAAAATATGTTATGGGTACTCACTGGCGTAGTCTTGTTGAAGAGATTCCAGTCAGTAACCACAATGTATGCTTTCATGCAGAAATAAGAAAAGTAATATGGATATATCTCTTTTATCTACAGCTCATGAGGCCAGATATATACAACAAGCACAAACTGATCTAAATTCAATATTTACCCTGCTCTTACTGAACCTGGATATGCGCTGCCTTAACAAACAATGTAGATCCAGATCAGCTGGCTTCTGGAGAAGCCAGCTGATCTGGATCTACAATGTTTGCCATTCAGTATGTGAATTTGAATCAATGAAAATGATCTGATAGCATGAAATCTGAAATTATTCAGCATGGCAAGGGTTAACCCACTTTAGTTTGGCGAACCCCAAAAAAGAAAATGCCAAACAGTGTAGAATGTGGCATTTGATCAGGGTCTTCACTGTTTGCAAATACTTTTGCCATTTTCTCTAGAACATACCAAAAAATTGAAATAGGACTCTTCCAATCTATAATGTGGGGTGTTTATTTAGTCTAAAATGGGTAAATTGATAACATTCAAAATTTTTAGCCAAAGCTGGTGTACTGGTACTGTTGGTACCTTTTTCCTGAAAAAAAAACAAAAAAAAAAAACATATAACTCATCAGCAACTTATTGTGACAGACTGTTTTAGCAAATGATCAAACTTATCTCCCCTGTTAACCTTTAGCACTCTCTAGGGAAATTCAACAAATGATGCATTGGTGATATGTTTCTTACTTTCCCACAGAATAGAGTTTTTCCTAGAATATTAGGAGAATAACCTGCATGAACTGTCCAACCTATTTTATGGGAAAATATGTAATGTTATCTGCTGAATTTTCAAAATGTTATCTACTGATTTTTTTTTTTTTTTAACCAAGCTTTCATTAGTATAAGTCTTACTGTAGACTGGCTCCAGTCATTTCTGCAATTGTTTTTTTTTTTCTTTTTGTTTTTTGTTATTCTTTATCACTTCCTGTGGCTGTATTTGTCTCTTTAATCCCATTTCACTTTTTTACAAGAGAATCTATCTTTTCCACTAAGGGACATAACTTATCAAATCATTATAAGCTGTACTAGATTATATACCTTTGAAAAGAAAAGAGAAAATCATAGAAAAGATAGAGTCTGGAGACAGACTTTAATTCTTACTGCAGTTACCTATTTATGTAAACCTTTACTATGCTCTGGGCAGATTCAGCAGACAACAAGCTGATGATATCTTACTTTCCTCAGAAAATAGGCTCTGACATTTCATGCAAATTGTCTCCTCAGACAATTTGCATGAAATGCCAAAGCCTATTTTCTTGAAAAAATAAAAAAATGTTTCAAAATATTGTCTGCTAATTTTTTTTCCCAGCATGCTAAGCTAAAACATTCAGACAGAAAGGCATAAGCAAGGAGTAGTTTGATGGAAGTCTACATTGTTTTCCATTCCCCCAGCATGCTGTTGTAGTCAAATTCATGTGCTCAAATTTTAGTATATGTACAGTAATGAGTTATGGTGTCCAGGGTCCAGTTGTTCATAACTAACGATGTCGTTAGTTAACGATTTGTTAAAATTTACATCACTTGATATGCAAATATGTTGAAATTTTTTGCTGAAAAAATGTGAGTAGCTTTTGCAGTGCAAAAGCTACACACATTTTTTCAGCAAAAAATATCAGAATATTGTGTATTGAATCCGCTAAAACAGTTAACGAAATGACATTTAACGAGCTCGTTAAGCTAACGACGCTTTGAACAACTGGGCCCAGATATTTAGACTAATTACAGTAATGTAAACAGTAAAGATCCAGAATCCACAGTTGCCAAAGGCTTTGCTACATGAAAACAATTTTTCATGGAGAAATAAGAAAAATATCATTTTTTTTTTTCAAAAAAAAAAAAAAAAAAAAAAAAAAAAACACACCACAAAGTGAACATGCAGTGAAGATCCAGATCAAACTGCACATTTGCATGAGAAAAATGTTTCCCACAAAGCACCTCAGTCTGTTACCCATAATGCACTCTTTTGTTATTCCAGGAATGGTGTTAAGGGCCCACTTCAACATAAGAAGAAACAGATATTGACACTCGTTCTGAAAATCTTCTTTTGGAGCACACTGGTGATGGGGATACATTCCATTTGGAGAATTCATGGTATGCCACTATGAGGGCAGATTTGTTTGTTTGTTTTATATAGAGTTTTACAGCCCAGTCAACACTGTTAAGGTCAAGTTGAGCCAGTCAGATAACCTACACACACTTTTGCTTGACATGCTTAGTCCTCTAAGTGGTTAAGCAGTACTTGTGTTCATATACTTTCATCAGTAACAGTGGCAACTGCCCTTCTTGATGGCCATACAAATGATTTCATGATACAGCTCAATGAGAGTTATGTGCCCTGACTTGGGACTGAAATTTGTGACACTGGGATCTGCAGTCAGACATGCTACCTAATGTGCTATGGAGCATAGACTATGAGTGGAGAACCAAATCCTTCAGGTCATATTACCTAATAACAGGTTTTGCATGAGGCCAATCCAAGGCCTGGCATCCTTAAAATTAGCTATGATTTGCTAAAGTCATACAGTTAAAGGCATTAACTTCATTTTTTTTCAGCTAAAATGACTCTGACCTGAAAATATTTGCCCCTTTTTTTCAAATAAGGTTACTCATAAAGAGCAGATTCTATGAGTAAACCCTTTGAGGACTCATACATACTGGAGTCAGTCTTTGTTTTAAAAGGGTGTCAAAACTTCAACTTTTCCAGTCAGAATACAGGAACGTCCTCAATGTTCTGTTTGTTTTATTACTTACTAACATTACCTTATTATGCCAATCATGACTAGTATGGACTCCAGTATTCAATTTTTGCTAACCCTAGCATCAGAAAGAGATACGATTTATTTCAATATAAGAAGAAAGCCTGGACATATCTGTATATAAAACAACTGTATAGCACATATGCATACATTGCATTTCACAATAACTTGCAGGTTTCTATGGAGGCCCAGTTGATACTTAACAAATTCTAAGTACCGGGTATACAAAACCTTGTGTATTCGTGTTAAAATCATAAAAAAGGAAAGAAAAAAAAATGCTCAAAACCAAAGCAGAATGTTTAATTTCTCATACACATATGCAAAGATGATGACTTTAGTGCACACCTTAGTTGTTTTATGACAGCATTTTGAATGACACATTTTAAATTTTACCAGACATCTTTCGGGCATTTGTGCCTATGGTTTTGTATTGTACTTATGTAGCACTGTATTGTACTTACTTAAGTCTTAAACATGTATGTTGAGAGGAATCGCCATGCATTTCTTCATGTCTGTATTTTCAAAACCTTTGCTGACAAACTATACTGAGTAAGAATGTATGAAGACCAAACATGATAACTGACGCAGCTTCCACAAACTAAACTGCTCATTAAAATTCCATAAAATATAAGTACAAAACGCTACAAGAATTTTAAACAATCAGTGCTAGTTTATATTCAGGCATCAACTGTACAACAGATTACTTTAGTGTGAGTTGTGTGTATATTGGGTGTATTTTACCAGTTAGTATATACATGACTGTGTACTATACGCTTAAAAGAACCTACAGTTGCTTGGCAAAACTCTTAAACCAGTATCACACAAAATGCATGAGTTTCTCAAAAATGCAATTATTGCATTGTTATACAGTGGTTTTGTAAGAACCGATATCCAAGCTTTATATACACAAAAACTCAGCTGTATATCTTTCGGATTGTAGGGTTACATATTTTTGCAAGATACAGGAATTGAGAAAGCCAACAAAACTGCAGCAGATGATATTCTGATTTTTTGGTTGAATTTTTCAGAGTATATAAGATGACATTTCATGTGAATCATCTGCTTCATATGAAATGTCAAGTCTTATTTTCTCTGAAAAAATACGACAATGTTGTCTGCTGCAAATCTGGCCTTTAACCCTATACATAGTCCTGCTGGTCCTAGATATGTCCTGCCTTTGCAAATAGTGTAGATTCAGGTCAGCTGAAGAGGTCAACTGATCTGGATCTGCACTATATTTCATTCAGTATGTGAATTTGTATCAACAACCTGGACCAAGTAATCTGACTGGCTCTCCTTCTGAAGTGGGCGTGGCATATTTATTCAGCATGACAAGAGTTAAGGGTTAAAACTGGGAAGACTCAAATATAGATTTGGTTACATGCAGACAATGCACTCAAAACACTCAAACCTGTAGCCCTTTTAACCCATTGTATACTGAATAGACTCTCCCACACTATATATTTGAAGACTCCAATTTCAATTTTAGGTACGTCCGGCTATGAGATTTACATATTCCTAGAGAAAAATGGCTAAACTATTTGCAAACAGTGGAGACCCTGATCAGACACCGCATTCTGCGGCATCTGATGTGGGTCTGCACTGTTTGCCTATTACCCTTATACGGGTCTCCCAACTACAATGGGTTAAACATGAATATTATAAATTATCAGTCCCTAATTGGGTTTATACTCCATCCCTTTTCACATGATTTTGAAGAAGAAAGAAAATCTCACTGTTGTGACTCACCCCTAAATGGCCAAGTAGTCAGCCCAGGAATAGCAGATGGACCTGTCAATCATCCACAATAGGTCACCTTTTGAAGAATAGTGTCTACCTGAAGATGATAATAAAGAAATTAGTAAGTGGCTGGCTGACTTAGAAATGAGCTAAAGTACTGTAAAGGCTTAACCCATTTTAGACTGAATAAACTCCCCCACACTATATATTAAAGTTTAACCTCAATTTTAGGTATATCAGGTTATGTGATTTAAATATTCCTAGAGAAAAAGGGGCTAAACTATTGGCAAACAGTGGAGACCCTGATCAGATGCCACATTCTGTGGCATCTGATCTGGGTCTGCACTGTTTGCCAAGTACACATTTGGGGTTAAAAAACATCCTATTTACCATGAGTACTTGGACCACTTATTTTCGGCTCCAAAAACTCACTTTTATATGCACTTTCACTATTTGTTTCATAAATTTCCCTATATAGTTAATGTAAAAACAGAGATCTCACTATATCCCCCCCCCCCTCCCCACAACCCTCCTCCCAGTCTCTCACTATTTTTTTTATCTTTGGCATATACATGTACGAGGGATGTTCGAAATGAATTGCTTATTGTCCTCTAGCTCGATATCCACGTGGGGCACGATAAAAACCAATACATGCTTGTATAGGGCTATTCAATATCTACACAATGGTGTATAAATGTACATGTTAGACTAAGTGTAAGACATACAATTTGCCATTTGAATACACGCAGTCATTGACCACTGCAGTAAAAATGGTTGGTAGAAGCGTCGACAAAAAAGATGAAATACAGGCTTACATCAAAGCTCGCTCAAAACTTGGTTGTTCTTTGAAGAAGCTGATGACTGAAATTTCTACTGCTTTTGGACCTTCTTGTGTGTCTTATGACACAATTCAGCGGTGGAAAAAGAAATTTGAGTCTGGTGTAGAGTCCATCAAAAATGCACCGAAATCAGGTAGGCCAAAATCTGCATCTCGTAAAGAAATCGTTTCCAAAATAAAGGAAATCATTGAAGGAGATACCAGTTCGTGATATTGCTCGAAAGGTAGGCATATCACTATCAACAGTTCACCTTATTTTGAAGGAGCATTTGAAAGTCAGAAAGATTTCTGCTAGATGGGTGCCACATCTGTTGACTGACGAGCAAAAGAGGCAACGGGTTAAAGTGGCCAAAAAGCTGCTTCAAATGTTTCTAAAATATGACAAAAAGCAGTTTGCCAATGTCGTCACAGGTGATGAAACCTGGGTCCATTATTTTGAGCCCGTCAGACAGGTTAGCAATAAGATCTGGGCCACTAAACACAGCAAACGCCCAATAATTGCCAAACGTTCTTGAGTACAAAGAAAGTTTTGTATGCAATCTTCTTCTTTGGTGAAGGAGTCACAATAAAAGTGCCAGTGAAAAAGGGTAAAAGCATCACAGAAAAGTACTACAAAGACGTAGTACTGAAGAAACTGAAAAAGTATTATCAGAAACGACGCCCTGCCACTGGTTTTAAACATGTCCGTCTTCTACATGACAATGCCCCAGCTCATACCTCCGCAATAGTTACGGCGTTTTTGAAGAAAGAAAAAGTAACTGTTTTGCCTCACCCCCCGTATTCCCCAGACCTTGCCCCATGTGATTTCTTTTTGTTTCCGAAATTGAAAGCATTCCTTGCTGGGCGGAAATACCAGTCCCGACAGGCACTTGGATCTGCCATTCATCAGTACCTTATTACTGTGCCCAAATCAGCGTACTGTGACGCCTTCAAGAAGTGGATACATCGGCTGAAACTTTTGCATTTCTAGCCATGGGGAGTACTTCGAGGGCATGAAATGAGTACTTTTGGGCTAACTTGAAATTTGAAGTCTCCAGATAGAAATAAGCAATTCATTTCGAACATCCCTCGTATATCATGGTATCATGGCATTTTTTATGATTATTTCAAGATTCAATTACATATAAAATTATAAATACCTCATATATCTGTGACACATCAAGAAACAATTAGTGATATTTTTGATAACTACATTATAATACACTGGCATGAAATGAAGCAGCCCTGCTGAGATGAAAGATTGCAAGAATCTGCAAGCCAAATTATGGAAAGCCATATTGGTATTTACATGTGTGATATTAAATGATATCAAATGTTAAATCAAGTTAAGGGAATATTAATAGGGCCTTATACCCTTTTGCCCCCCAAGCTTCTGACATGGACTTTTCCATTTCTGAATTTGGACACATCCATTGTAGAAATAAGGTTTCAGTCAAAAAACAAAAACAGAATATTTTTGCAGTTTATTTCACAAATCTCAACGTTTCAGCTGATTAAAGCCTTTTTCAAGAGAGTTAAGTTCTTTCAATGTTACACCATCTTCTCATAAATACTGTCAACCATTTTAAATACAGATGTTATGCACATCGTTGTCACAACGTCACAACATCTGATTACTCTCGCCAAGACGTTGTACTACCATTTGGCGCCAAAAACAGAATAGCAAACAGTGTATATCCTGATGGATGGCTAATTATGATAAGTCTCATCTGGATCTACACTGTTTGCACAGGTATCTGTTTGAGTCTGCCAGGCTGAAAGGGTTAACCAACCTAAATGAAAACAGACTATGTTAACAATCACAAGCTATCACTGCTGACTACTCTTTTCTCATGTCAAACTTTAACCTGCTGGACTGAAATAGCTCAGACAGCATCTTGAAGTATATTCATTTTCCAAAGAAACAAGAGCTTGAAAGTCTATTTATAGACAATTTGCATGAAATACATTTAGCTGGCCCTAAAAATACTATGAGATTTTGTATAGAGAGTGCTATTGCTTAAATGCAGTCATGTCATGGTTCACACAGTCTATGTGCACCATATTTACCCTTAGTAATTGGACTCCTTACCATACTTGTCCTAAACTTCGAACAAGTTCATTTGTGTAACTGTTGATATGCCTGAAAAAGTACTGGATAATTGGCATCTGATTTGGCATCTAAATTGGTTCAGGCCTGTCTGTTCAAATACCTGTGGTAAATCCAGTAGTGCTGATCGAGATGGCAAATAAGCAAAGTTCATATTAGTATTTTTTTTTTTTTTTTTTTTTTGTTGTTTTTTTTTGACTACTGTATTTCCCCTAATATTTGGACAGATAAACCTGACCAATACTATAGACCCTCACAGATCATGTGCTACAAAACAAGGCTTCTGATCAGGGTTACACTGTTTGCTACTCATCCAACATTTGGTGCCTGAACAGCGTCTCATACTCTTTGGCATTCAGTGACAATTTTGGACCTTATCTTTCAGGAAATTTGCAGGAATTGCTGGTAATCTATCTTTATTAACAACATTATCTTTTATATAGTGTTCAAATATTCATTGGCAATATTGTAGCAGATGAAATTCTTTTTTTTTTTTTTCTTTTTTTTTTATTATTTTCTGAGAAGTATCATCTTCTAGGAAGAGGATTCACATGTGGAGTAAATAAAACTTGGTATTTGATGTGAATCATCTGCTAGGCAGACAATTCACATTTACTATAAAGTCTTTCATTTCTCTGAAAAATCAAAAAAAAAATAATAATAATTTGACTGCTGCAGTTGTGATTAGCATTAATCTATATTACTGCATTTTATTGCCTAAAGTGCTTCCCATATTTTTTGGCATTCATTGACAATTTAGGACCTTATCTTTGAGGAAATTTACAGGAATTGCTGGTAATCTATCTCTATTAACAACATTATCTTTTATGTCATGTTCTATTGGGACTGAAGTACCACTTATGGGCCTCAGTGTTTGCTCATCAAGACATAATGTCATAAGACATTAGCAGTTGAGTGTCACACTGAAGTGTCTGCAGACATTATTTAATGATTAGCATTCTTGGTAAAATTTCCAGCAGACAACATTTTGAACTATTTTTCTTATTTTACCCAGAAAAAAGGCTTTGATATTTTATGCAGATTGCCTAAGGAGACAATTTGCATAAAATGTTAAAATGGGAAAAATAAGAAATATATTTCAAGATGTTGTAAGCTGTAATTTTTACCCAGCATGCTAAGCATTAACCCATTGTAGTCTGGAAACCCCTAAAAGGGTAACTGGCAAACAGCGCAGACCCAGATCATATGCAGCAGAATGTGGCATCTGATCAGGGTCTCCACTGTTTGCAAATAGTTCAATCATTTTTCTCTTGGAATATCAAAATCACATAGCCTGACATATCTAAAATTGAAATCAGAAGCTTCCAATATATAGTGTGGGAGAGTTCATTCAGTATACAATGGGTTAAAGGTCCAAAGAAATTTTTACCTTAAGTACTCTAATGACTAAATAGCAATAAGTGGTGATACTTTCCTTATTTTTCCAGGAAAATAGGGTTTGACATTTCATGCATATTGTCTCTTTAAAATGTTGTCTGCTGTAATGTTTACCCAGCATGCTAAGCATTAAGTCTTAAAGTGCTAAAAACAATTGCAGAAGTTGGCATTTCATTTATTTTTTTTATTTTTTTTTTTTTTATTTATCAGACAAAATAAGGTTTGACATTTCATGTGAATCATCTGCCTGGCTGAATATGGTAGTTCCTATATGAATGTTGGCAGCCTGCCTTAAAATAATTAGCATGCTTTTAGTGTTCTGATTATTCTTGTCTTAACCCTTGCCATGCTAAATAAATTGAGATGCCATGTCCACTTCTAATTTTCAGCCAATCAATACTTGATCCTGGTTGTTGATACAAATTCACATTCTAAATGACAAACAGTGTAGATCCAGATCAGTTGGCTTTTGAAGAAGCCAACTGATCTGGATCTTCACTGTTTGCAAAGGCAGGGCATATCCGGGTTCAGCAGGACCAGGGTTAATTCCACTAAATAGTTTGACACCTTACTGTAATTAGTACTAATTACCATAAATATTTGGACATCTAACCTCCTCACCATACAACTTACAAAATTCAAGCAACCCAATGCCATATTATATGATGTAGTAATGAACTCATTTGAATTCACTACAGCAAGCAGACTGTTTTAACACTTACCATGCTAAGGGCAAATTTAGCAGATGACAAACTGATGCTATTTTTCTATTTTGCTAGAAAATAGGATTTGACACTTTATGCAAATTGTCTCCTTAGGGGACAATTTGCATGAAGTGTCAAATCCTATTTTCTAGAAAAAATAAGAGAAATATTTCAAAATGTTGTCTGCTGAAATTTTACCCAGTATGCAAAGTGTTAAATGCTTATCAGGCAAGACAGCCTCCTGCTTATTGATCAATTTATTTAAATCTTTCCTCACTGGTCGCAACTTTTGTCATCTGCTGATATTAACTTTTGCAAACAGTTTGGACCCAGATCAGGCCCAACAAAGCGTCGGGCCTGATCTGGATCCAAACTGTTTGACACTCTGATGTTATTCCTGAAAGAGTTTTTTGAAAAAGTTATCTTTTATTTACCCAGCATGCAAATTAGAGTTAAAGAGGAAAGGATACAACACCAGGCCAGGCAACTGTCAGAACTGTTTTGCCTCCCTTCTGAAAAGGAAAGAATTTACTGCCTTTGGAAGAGTAAACCCTTCTCCAGAAGGGGCTTGTTGTTACCATGCTCTGGGCTAATTCAGCAGACCACAAATAGGTGATATTTTTCTTGTTTTTCCCAGAAAACTGTTTTCTGGGAAAAATTAGTAAAATATAGATGACTTTTTTCTTTTTTGTTTGTTTGTTTTTTTGTTGTTGTTTTTTACATTTCAAATCAATATATACATTGTGGTACTCTTAAGAAATGGCTGTCTGAGATGATTCTAATGAGGACAAACATCTATTTTACTTTAAACTTTATTTTACCTCCATTACACAGAGAGCATAAAGGGACCCAGGATACTTAAGCCATTTATGACAAGAAAAACAAGTTTTGTGACTTCATGTTTGCTTTTCTGCTTAAAAATCCCCTTCTGAAAAGGGGTTTACCATAGAAAAAAAGAATTTGCAACCCCTGAGAGGCCACTGAATACACACTTCTAATGATCACCCACAACATATATATTTTCATGAAGGATTAAGAAAAATATTCCTTTGGATACTCCTCTTATTTGTTTTTTGTGTTGAAGTTTTACAGCCCAGTCAACCCATAATATAGAGGCATGTCCAGCACGGTCAGTTTACTTTACCACACTTTTCCCTGGGCAGGCTTAACTCTTCTTATCGGTTACCAGTACTTGTGCACATACTTTCACAAGAAACTGACAATTGCCCTTCTTGAATCAGCAGAAGGGAGAGAATGACCATAGAAAAAATATTTCATGATTAATGATCCACGAAAGAATGTCGCTGGACCTAGCAGGGGTCAAACCCCCAACCTCCTGATCACAAGTTGGCTGTGCATCCGACTGAGCCACTGAGGCTGGTGATACTCCTCTTATCTTGAGCTATTTTATTATGATGCAACAGTGGAATTGTTAACCCATTGTATACTGAATAGACTCTCCCATACAATATATTGGAAGAGTCCAATTTCAATTTTAGGTACATTCAGCTATGAGAGCTACATATTCCTAGAGAAAAATGGCTAAACTATTTGCAAACAGTGGAGACCCTGATCAGACGCCGCATTCTGCGGTATCTGATCTGGGTCTGCACTGTTTGCCAATTACCCTTTTACAGGTCTCCCAACTACAATGGGTTAAGGAGTATTTGGTGATAATTATGGGATAGTTTTCTTCAGTTCTCCATAAAAACATATGTTGTGGGTACTCATTAGAAGTGCCTGCTGAGGCGCTTCTAATGAGTATCCACAACCTATGTTTTTATGGAGAAAGAAGAAAAAATAGCCTAGAATTATCACCAAATACTTCTCCATTCTCTGAAACTTCATTTACAGGGGTATAACATAGTGGTAGATTTCTCCCATGGCATGTCTCATATTGGAATATTGTTTCAGTTGAGTGGGTGACAAATTCTTACAGAATTTCAGGAGAAGGCACAAAGATTTTCCTACCTTGATCAATAGCTTTGCCAATACAATAGTGATCAGTAACAAGTATCAGCATTTCAAACAAATGTTCATTGTCTTTTTAGCTGTTATATCGTCGTTGCCAAGTCAAAACCTCGTAACTCCATTTTTTGCCAAAATGACTTTTTTGCAATGTGGGAATACCTGTCATTCAGCACGCCTTCTCTCAAATTCTGGTACCTCTAGGCCAATAAGAACCCTCTTAGAGCCTTGAGTTACGAGCATTTAGACAATATTTTTGTATAGTTTGTGTAGTCTCTCTACCAACGTGAGATGTCTTGATGCATTCTAAGCATCTAAATATCATAACTCGAGAGAAAAATATACCAAAAAGTTGTAACTCTAGTGATTTAGTCAAAAGTTGGTATGAATTCTCATCTGTAAGATTAGTATAACTATAGCAGTGAATTTGGATGTCAGTAAATAAATACTGTCAGAGTTTCATAAATATTGGTAATGTCTAGCAAAAGCTATAAAGTTTTTTCTTTCTCCTGAAAAGTTAAGAAATCTGTAATACAACTATTTGACTCGACAACGATGATATACTATTATGACCCCTGTATTGGAAAAGACAGGCCTCAGCAAACAGGGTAGACCCAGATCAGACACTGTAGAATATGGTGACTGATCAGTCATCATGAAAATATATACTGTTTGCTGCTTATCAAGCATATCTAGACACATAAACAGGTGGTCTTCACGAAAACATGCCTATATAATACTGACCCCCTTTAACCCCACTTTTATACAGTAAAACTGGGGTTACAGGGGTATACATTATTTTTCTTATTTCTGCTCAAAAACATAGATTGTGGGTACTGGTTAGTTATATCTCTGGTGCCTCTCTGAGGCAGTTCTAACGAGTACCCACAATCTATGTTTTGAGCAGAAATAAGAAAAATATCAGAGTTTTTTATCTGAAAATTTTCATTTTTTTTTAGGTGAAATTTTCTATATATTTGAATAGGTGTGTTTTTATAATGTAAAATGGACTTGTTCATATTTTAAGATGCCACACCCACTTCTTATTTCCAGCCAATCAGTTTATTTGATCCGGGTTTTTGATAGAAATTCACATATTTAATGACAAACAGTGCAGAAGCCAACTGATCTGGATCTACACTGTTTGCTATGACAGGGCATGTCATGTTCAGCAAGAGAAGGGTTAAGTAAAAGGTGTCTGAATAGTTGAAAAACCTTCAGTATTATAAAATATCCACCTAAAACAGGGTCGGATAATCTGAAGACTCGGAAATTATTTGACTGTACATATGTGCTTATAGAAGTAATTATGTTAAATAGTGTACACACAAAAGGGTCAAAATGTATCAAGACTAGAATTTGATGCTGGGTGTTTCTTGGCAGCTGTCATCATTACAATTTCTCCAGGAAACAAATAATAAGAAAGTTTTTATCTTGAAAATCTTCCAAGCCTGAATAAATAATATTTGACATAGCCTGTTTAAGGACCACACAGAAACCTATTACTTCCTGGAACTAATAAATTGCCTCCAATCAAACTTTTTATTACCGGTAACTTCAAAGCAGACCATTTTTTTTAAAGATTTGGAACTATAACTGGTCATTTCTGCCAAAAGAACAGAAAAGGCACTGCCTCTGTGTGACTCAGTTGCCTGGTAGCGTTAAAAATCTAGATACTACTTGTACTACTACTACTAAGAACAGAATGTGCTAACAAGTTCAAAGTTTGAAACATGAAAAAACAAGACAAGAATGTACAAAAGGGATTCAGATGAAAGTCTGGTTTTTGTAGATTTGTATCCTGTATATCAATAAGAATGAAGATATCAAGAATGAGATTTGCAACTTAATGTCTACACCTCAGTGAAACCCAATGATCTGCACACCTGTGGAAGTGGATTCAATGTGTGCACATCCTTGCAACCTGATTCATTGTCTGCGTAGAAGCCTCTGCGGGGTCTATCATCGTAGGTGATGTTATTGTAATTTACAGTTGTTTAAAAGCTCTTACTATAAATAAAGAGTTCAGACATGTTTTAAAGTATTTAAAAACACAAATATAGTTTTATACCTGGTGAAAGTTACAGGTTTGATAAATTGTTTTGGCTTGTCTCCCTACAATAATTATGTTTCATGCAAGTTGCTGATAGTTTCTATCAACTTCTGGCCAGGAATTTCCCAATACTGTAATAACTATTACTGAATTGACAATAAACTACATTCATACACTGTGGCTGTCTTATTGACAAGTGTGGGTGGGGTGGGGGTGGGAAGAGGAAGCTGTCACTTCATTGGTGGATACCCCGGACAGTTTATCGTAGGTTACTTCAAAATTGATAATGCTCTTCTATGTCACCTACTTGTCTTTATTCCTCAGAAAGTCTAGTTTTTCCTTCTGTTATTCTGCATTTTCAAAATCAATCACAATTTTAAATTTCATAGTAATCATCTTCTCAGGAGAAAATCTAGAGTTCATGCAACAGATTAGTCTGGTTCCTGTCTAACTCATATTTTGAATTAGCATAAAAAGGATTCATATTTTACAAAAATCATGGCCCAGTTGTTCAAAGCGTTGTTAGCTTTAGGAGCTCGTTAAGGGTCATTTCGTTCACTGTTTTAGCAGATTCAGTATAAAATATACTGATATTTTTTGCTGGAAAAATGTGAGTAGCTTTTGCACTGCAAAAGCTACTCACATTTTTTCAGCAAAAAATTTCAGCATATTTGCGCATCACTTGATGTAAATTTTAACGAATCGTTAACTAATGATGTCATTAGCTTTGAACAACTGGGCCCAGATCTTTTGGAATGCCCTCTCTGATTCGGCTGATCAGTTTCTGACAGGTAAGGGAGATGAAAGGTGTAGAAAAAATCAAGGAGGAGTTTTTTACCTTTGTCAGATTAGAAATGTAAAACTCATAGTGTGGGGCCAGGCTAGCAACATATATGACTATGTGAGGGATTGTAGAAAGTGGAAGCTCTCGCCCAGTAAGCATTCTACATAAATCTACAGCAGGCCATTAGCGGCCCGTCAGGGTAGCTGACGGGCTGCTAACGGCCCGCTGTAGATTTATGTAGAATGCTAGCAGGGCGGCTATTGACCCTCATGATAAACATACCTGGAGATCTGGTGTGAGATCTGCCATGCATGCAGCAAGCCAGCTACTTGGAAGCGGGCCCACTGATGTGGATGTTGCCCCTGTACCTGCACGTTAATCAAAAATCCAATGATGATGATGATGATGATGACTAGTAGACTTTAGAATCTGACCCCCATTGCTTACTGACTTCAGCATCAAAGTCTGCACACTCATTTACTGCACTGTAAGAGAGTTAGGATTAAATTAGAGCTAGCTCACTGATGGTTCAGGTGGGTTAGGACAGAGCAATTGAGAGATCATACATAGTATAACTACATTTGGAATATTTAAAGGACCAGACCTTGAGGCCAGACAGACTCTAAAAGTGTTCTGAAAACACCCAAGCAAATCAACTCTATTTTGAGTGAATTCATAAAATGTCACTTTATACAAACAAAATGTTTAAACCAAATTTCACAGACATGCAACTGCTCACTATAGCCTGATTCAGATGCTGTGTCTAAAATTAAAAATTGTTATTTTCTATATATAATTTGTAGTTTTATACTAATAAACTACTTCTAATTAAATGAACTAAGTCACTGTTGATGATGTATAATGCCATCAGCATTAGGCTAACATGACGTTATTCGAAATTCTAACACCCCTGCTCGTGTTGTTCCTTATTTGTCCTTACATTTCTAGCCGTGCTTTATCTGAGGCATTTGAGCACAGGAATTTCGTCGCACGCTATCAACAGGAAACCAATCATAATACTGTTGCGAAAGTTGCGTCCCTGGTAACTATGGACGCTAGCTTACAATATTGGTCGAAACATTCATATACATAATAAATTACATTAGTAAGACAGAAAATGATCTATGAACATTGCCGTTCTTTGACCTTTTTTACCTGATGAGTTCCTCTACAGATTGTACCATTCAAACACATTCGTTTCCATCATGTACATTTGTTGACATTATCGAAAACAAAAGTGTCGGTTAACATTCTTATTTTGCTGTATTATATCTGTCCTCCTCAGGTCCATCCCGGCATCCAAATTCATCCGATTTGCAATTCTTTCATGAACACAGGATACACGTCTTTTATGTTTTACATCGTTTTAATATTTTACATCGTCAGCTGATTCATATCAGTATCCACCATTTTGAATATTCGTCATCGAACCTTGTCACTACGTAACCGTGTGACGTAATGCTTAAGAGGTATTGTCAACTACCAAATGGGGAAGTCAGGTAATAACAAAAATCAATAAAAATCTCATTTTTCAAAACATTCGCTCAGTGAGGGGTGTTAGAAAAGAAATAAATTATTCCGAACCGTGCTCAAATGCCGCAGATAAAGCACAGTTGAGTTTGGGTTGTACCCATTTGAACACTCGCTCGCTGCGCTCGCTCATGCTCAAATGGGTACAACCCAAACTAAACTGTGCTTTATCTTGGGCATTTGAGCACGGTTCGGAATAATTTATTTCTTAAATAACAAAATGGCATTAAGTGTTAAAAATACCACCTGAAATAGTTTGGCAATTTTCTGAATGTTGCCAGGAAACTGTGATGAAATGAAGGTACATGCAAAATATATTTTTCTATTGGTTATAAGTGGAAAACCATTTTTGTGGGCAGGTATTTCCGGTTCTTGTGCAAAAATATATGCAGTGAAAATCTCACATACAAATAGGTTGAACAGACATACAGACACTGAACCATGTTATACTGAGGTGAAAAGAGGTGTAGACTGCGAGACACTAAATAAGGTTGCACAGACTGTACAGATGCTGGGCCCTGATTACCTTGTAAAGATGCACAGGCTCAGACCTAATTACCTGTGACACCGTGCGCTAAGGTTTTTCAAAACTACTGAGAAAACTTGTAAAATACCAACATATCCACCTATACTAAGGGTACACTAAAAAAGATCAGAGAAAGACTTGTCTAATGATACTCATGCGCTTTTTTTCTGAATTTCTTTATAAAAGCGTACGTTGTTGGTACTCATTTGAATTGCATCGACAAGTCAATGCAATTCAAATGAGTACCGACAACATATGCCTTTATAAAGAAGTAGCAAGAAAATACACTTGCTGTAATCTGAAGACTACAGAATTGCTTGACTGTGTGCTTATAGGGGTATGTGCGGTAATTAGGTCGAATACGGTATAAAATGTACCTTTTACTTATCAATGATTACATATATATGAGGTACTGTGATGATGAACACATTCTCATTATCTGTACCTGATCACATATTTATCCAAGATAACAACAATAAGCACCCCTTTTCATGATAACTTAAAACAAGACTGAAATTAAAGTTGGCATGCTTGGAAAAATGTCAGTAGATGATATTTTGCAATATTTTTTTTTATTATTTTTCTCACAACATAGGCTTTGATATTTCAATTCGCATGCAATATCAGAGCCTATTTCGAAGACACACTGAAATACTTTTTTTTATTATTTTACTCACAACACAGGCTCTGATATTTCAATTTGATGAAATATCAGAGCCCATTTTGAAGACATTTTGGAATATTTTTTCTTATTTTTCCCAGAAAACAGGCTTTGACATTTCATGCAAATTGTCTCCTATTAAAAATGACAATTTGCATGAAATATCAAAGACTGCTTTGAAGACATTTTGAAATATATTTTCCTGAATTTTTCCATCATGCAAATTGTCATGAAATGTCAAAGCCTATTTTCTTGGAAAAAAAAAAATCAAAATATCATCTGCAGAATATTTTATCTAGCATGCTAAGTATTAAAACAATTTATAAACTGTACACTGAAATTGTCTTCCTCTCAAATGAAACTGTCATTTTCAAAAGTCACCCGCAAACTTTAATTTTTAGCCTGCTGAATTTAAACGCCAGTAGACCAAATCTGAAAGTATATATTTTTTGTCTTTTCCTGAAAACAGGACCTGACATTGCATGAAACTGACATCTCCGAAGGTTAACATTTACATGGAATGTCAAGCCCTGTTTTCAGGGAAAAATAAGAAAAATACTACTCATTTGTCATATGCTAATTTTGCCATCAGCATTATAAGTAAGGGTTAATGATATACAATGCAAGAAACAAGCCCTTATTAAGAAAGCTAAAGATAAGGTCTTTTTTTCAATGAACAAATATTGACAAGTTTCTTACTTCTCCATGAAAACATATGTTATAGGTACTCCATCATCAGAAATGCCTCCATGAGGCACTTGTAATGATTCTTCACAAAATATATTTTCTTGGAAAGAAAATGAAACAAAAAAAATGAATACTCTCTAATCTGAAATTATGCCTTAAGACACAAGTCATGTAAAAAGCAAAATGGTCCAGATCAGACTTTGTATTTGTGCAGTCTGGTCAGGGCGCATCTATTCGTTGATGTATTATACAAAATTCATTGAGTATGTAAGGTGGACAATGGAGGCCCTGATCAGACTGTGCATTTGCACAGTCTGTCCAATGGCATAACTGCCCTTTTCATCTGTTTGCACATTAAATTGAACTTTTAACAACAGTGGTCATTCTAAGAGTTTAAAATTCAAAATACCTCAGGAATTTTAGAGACACCTCTAAGTGGTTGGGCTAATTATATGCTATAAGTCGAGATAATAGTCGATGGACAAACACAGGCACCCTGCCTTCATACAGGTGTCAAACGACATTGATGCTTGACTCCCATAATTACACACTACAAGCTACCCAGGTAACTAGTTTTGCCGAGGTTATGGCAGAAGTCGTAATAAAACTGTAACCCCACTGAAATACCAATCTGTGTTTGTATTGGGATTATGAAGGCAGACAATTAAGATAAAGGAGCGATAATGATTGCATGTATGTTGGGATAACTGTCACATGTCATCATTGTGACAGTTCGTAAATACATACAAATTTATGAATGAATTTTTTTTCCACCGGAAGTGAGACACTATAGGGATTCAAAGGTGCGTATCTTCACTGTAGAATTTACACCTGTGTGCAAAAGTCAGTATACAATGGAAGGTTTCTACAACAGCCACCTTTGGGAAGAGTTTAACCCTTAAACTGCAAATCACAACAATTGTCGTCTGCTTTCTTATCTGCTTGTGATTTTAAAAGTCATTTCTGCAAACAGTGTGGACCCAAATCAGACTGCTCCTTTAGGAGCAGTCTGATCTGGGTCCACACTGTTTGCCTGTATGCAAAAATAGGTTTGAAAAGTTTGCAAGAATATTCAGCAGGTTTTCTTGGCATTTTAAGGGTTAACCCATTTTAGAATGAATAAACTCCCCATACACTTTATATTGGAAGAGACCAATTTTAATTTAAGGTATGTCAGGCTATGTGATTTAGATATTCCTTGAGAAAAATGGCTGAACTATTTGCAAACAGTGGAAACCCTGATCAGATGCCACATTCTGCACTATTAGCCAATTATCCTTTTTAGCGGGTCTCCAGACTAAAAAGGATTAAATAATTGGTGATTTAGGGTGGTGACAATTCTAGACAGTTATAAATAAGAAAACTGACTGTTGTTGAAATGTCTGTTGATGCAAGGTAACCATTAATGGAGGTTCCCATATGTTTTCAAATCTCTTGAAAACAATGTACCTTATTTTGCATTTCAGGAGAAAATAATGAAAGCCAGTTGTGTAAGGCTAGACCTCTGAAACAGAGAGAGAAACAAAGTTTCGTTGTGTACAGTAGCTCTTCATTTTTAAATATCATTCTAGCGCTAATTACAGCTGCTGCAGATTACATTTTGACTTTTTTTTTTTTTTTTCAGAGAAAATAATAGCTTGCATTTCATGTAAATCAGATGCCACAGAATGCTGTGTACAATCAGGGTCTACACTGATTGCCAAACAAGCAAGTTTTTCACATGCTCTCATTTTAGGACAAGCATGGTAAGGAGTTGAGGTATCCCAATATTCAAGGTAATAAGGTAGTCTACCAGTTTCTTTCTGTAATTGGTCTGATACCTGAAAATAATAGGAGGAAGCTCTGCAAGTCACAGGATATCATTAACCGTTAACCCGCTAAATTTAAATATCACCCTCACAAAATTTTAATATATTTTTATTATTTTTGCAAAAACCAGGTCTTGACATGTCATGCAAATTGTCTCCATAGGAGACAATTTGCATGAAATGTCAAGTCCTGATTTTTGCAAAAAGTAATTTAAGTATTACAATATATCATCTGGTCTGGTATCTCCATCAGTATAGTAAGGGGTGAAGTTAAAAGTTTCAGAAAACTTCACATAATCAAATTAAAATTCCATTACCAAGATTTCCTCCTTGGAATAAAGCAAACAGAAATCTGTTTTGCTTCCCTCCAAGAGCTTCTGAGTACTCCAACATCTGGAAAGATTTGAGCGGCAAAAAATGTTTTTGTATACTTAAGTGGTGCTTCAATCATAATTTAGCGAGAAATGAGTGGAAAAAAGTAACTGTTTCCTTGACTATCTACAACAGCTGACTGTTTATTTAACACTAAGCATGCTGGGTAAAATTTTTGGCAGAGGACATTTTGAAAAAAAAAAAATTGTTAATTTTTCCCAAGAAACAGATTTTGACATTTCATGCAAATTGTCTCCATTGGAGACAATTTGCATAACCTGCCAAAATCTGTTTACTGGGAAAAAGTAAGAAAAATATCATCAATTTGTCATCTGCTGAATTAGCCCAGGAGTGGCAAAGGTTAATGTAAGTATGTTTTTGTAATAACATTTCATAGAAATGAAATAAAGAAATAAACATACAGGCCTGGATTTCAAGTGTTACTTGCACTAAACTTGAAGGAACTTGTATAAAAATGAAATGGTTCATGAAAAAAAGTGTCTTCACTTTAGTGCATATCTGGACCGTAATGGATAAGATCAGCCTGCGCATGCAAGCAGTCTGTTCACAAGTTGTGACAGCTTTCAGAATTCTCTTTCCAAATCATAAGATAAAGCAGGATACCATACTTTCTCTAATTATTTGAACACCTTAATCCTTGTCCTGCTGAACCTGGATATGCCCTGCCTTTGCAAACAGTGTAGATCCATATCAGTTGGCTTCTAAGAAGCCAACTGATCTGGATCTGCACTGTTTGTCATTCGTTATGTGAATTTATATCAACAATGTCTGGAATAATTACTTATCCTGAAAGTTAACCCTTGTCATGCTGAATAAATTGTGAAGCCATGCCCACTTCTAAATGTCAGCCAATCAGATGCCTGGATCGAGACTTTTGACATAAATTCACAAACAGAATGGCAAACAGTGCAGATCCAGATCAGTTGGCTTCTTCAGAAGCCAACTGATCTGGATCTACACTGTTTTCAAAGGCAGAATATATCCGGGTTCAGCAGGACAAGGGTTAAAGAAGTCCATTTGAGACCAGTCCTCATGATCAATGTATCCTAAAGCTAGCTGAACAATGATGGTTTGGTATTTTATGCCCCTTTCAACATCATTTAAGTCATGTCAAGACACTTAACTGGCTGAATGGCAGAACATGATCAGATGTTACATTCTGCAGCATATGATCAGTTGGTCTACACTGTTTGCTTAACCCTTGTCATGCTAAATATATTAAGATGCCACACCCACTTCTAATTTTCAGCCAATCAGATTACCTAATCCAAGTTGTTGATACAAATTCACATACTTAAAAGACAAACAGTGCAGATCCAGATCAGTTGGCTTCAGAAGCCGACAGATCTGGATCTACACTGTTTGCAAAGGCAGGGCATATCTGGGCACCGCAGGACCAGGGTTAACATAACGTTTGGAATGTTTAGCTTCAAAAATAAAATACAATGTATCATATTTATCCTAAATATTTGGAAACTGTTACTCCGCACCATATTGAGTATGTAACATTTTAACCCTTGTCCTGCTGAACCCGGATATATCCTGCCTTTGCAAACAGTGTAGATTCAGATCAGTTGGCCAACTGATCTGGATCTGCACTGTTTGCCATTAGGTATGTGAAATTATATTAACAATCTGA
This sequence comes from Anodontia alba, assembly GCA_964016985.1. Classification (NCBI taxonomy): domain Eukaryota; kingdom Metazoa; phylum Mollusca; class Bivalvia; order Lucinida; family Lucinidae; genus Anodontia; species Anodontia alba. Next base: position 30,744,901 of record OZ024826.1, on the reverse strand, counting down.
ATCAAGTAATCTGATTGGCTGAAAAGTAAAAATGGGCGTGGCATCTTAATTTATTCAGCATGACAAGGGTTAACAAGCCCGTTAGACTACCTGATAATGTATCTAAATACACTACAACCTCTTTATAACACGGTTCATTATAACACGGTTTTGGATATAACACGGTTCAAAGATGGATCCCAAAAATGTATAGATTATATTGAAAAATGACCATAAATGGTCATGTTTCAATATAATCTATACATTTTTGTTTGGATATAACACGGTTGTTTAACTAACACAGTTTATGCTATGGACCCCAACAATAGTGTTATAAAGAGGTTGTGGTGTATGGTATGGCAAATTGTGTAGACTCTGATCAAACTGCTCCTATGGAGCAGGTTGATCTGGGTCAACACTGCTTGCTCAGATCCTTCAATAATACAATATATTTAGGGTAGCTGTGGTATATCAAAACAGAGTAAAAGCACCAGCTGACCAGACTACACATCTGCACAAACTGATTAGGGACTTCAATGTCTATAGTGTTCCAAAGACCCCTTTTTAACCCTTGTCATGCTGAATAAATTAAGATGCCACGCCCACTTCCAATTTTCAGCCAATCGGATTACTTGAGCTACATTGTTGCTACATTCACATATTTAATGGCAAACAGTTCTTCAGAAGCCAAATGATCTGGATCTACACTATTTGTAAAGAAGGGTATATCCGGGTTGAGCATGACAAGGGTTAAACGCATCATCTAAAATATTCTGCTGCAAAAATAAAAGACTGGATACAAGCAATTAACTCTTTCCCCACTAGTGGCGACTTTTGTCATCTGCTGATAAACTTTGCAAACAGTTTGGACCCAGATCAGGCCCGACAAAATGATCTGGATCCAAACTGTTTGATACTCTGATAGTATTCCTGAAAGATTTTTTTGAAAAAGTTAATTTTAGAAAAAAATCTGCAGACAACAAAAAAGCATGCAAAATTACCAAGCATGCAAAGAGTTAAAAACTTCAGATTTAAATATTCCTTGGTTACTATTACCCTTTATATTCAAACAGGATTATCTGAATAAACCATGTAGACTTCTGTAGACCTAGATTGGACTAGTCTGATCAGGGTCTACATTGTTTGCCATTCTGCCAGTTCTTTTGGGACATCCCTAAGTAAAAGCAGTCCGACCTATGTTTACACTGCTTGCCCAAGCAATTCTGTCTGAATGGTTAAAAAGTATTCAGATAAACACTAGCTTTCGTAGACCTGGAGAAGGCGTTGGAGAAAACATGGCTTTCGTAGACCTGGAGAAGGCATTTGATCGAGTACCTCGGAAGGTCATCTGGTGGGCGCTGAGAAAACTTGGTGTGGAGGAGTGGATTGTGCGACTGGTGCAGGGGATGTATGCAAATGCACGGAGCCGTGTCCGTGTTTGTGAGGGGTACAGTGAAGGTTGGTGTTCACCAAGGATCAGTACTCAGCCCACTGCTCTTCATCATTGTGCTTGAAGCCTTATCACGAGAGTTCCGCTCTGGGGTCCCCTGGGAGGACCTCTATGCCGATGACCTTGTTATCATCGCTGAATTGCTTGAGGAATGTGTCAGGAGGCTCTTGACTTGGAAAGAAGCAATGGAGATGAAAGAACTGAGAGTAAATGCAGGAAAGACAAAGATCATGATCTGCGGTACGGGACTGGACCTCCTGCAGAGTTCAGGCGAGTTTCCATGCGCTGTCTGTTGCACTGGAGTGGGCAGCAACAGCATGTTCTGCAATGGCTGCAAGCACTGGGTGCACAAGAAATGCAGTGGGCTCAAGCGCTTGAAAAAGGACCCTGACTATAGATGTACACGGTGCCAGGGAACTGCACGCCCCTTGGATGGCAGACCACAGAAGGAAGTCCAGGTCAGACCTGACAAGCTTGAGGTGGTAGCTTCCTTTTGCTACCTAGGAGACATGCTCTCAGCAGCAGGTGGCTGTGAACTTTCAACCACAACACGTGTGAAAACCCCCTGGAAGAAGTTCAAGGATCTGCTACCAGTCCTCTCTTCACGCCACCTCTCTTTCAAAACACGTGGCCATGTGTACAGCTCTTGTGTGCGGAGCGCAATGCTCCATGCATGCAAGACTTGGCCATTGACAAAGCCGAACCTCCAGCGTCTGCAGCAAAATGACAGGGAAATGATCAGACAGATCTGCAATGTCAGGCCGCAAGACATTGTCACCACCAGGTCCAATGAGCTACTTGTGCGGCTTGGCATTGAGGATCTGGACCTCATTCTGAAGGAGAGAAGACTTCAATGGTATGGACATGTGGAACGCTCCAGTGGTGCAATCAAGACAGCCTTTGACATACAGGTCGATGGAAAGCATGGGCCTGGGAGGCCCAAAATGACATGGAAGCAGCTGACAGAGAGGGATTGCAGAGAGTGGAAGCTCTCGGCTATCAACCTTCATGATAGACGTACCTGGAGATCTGGTGTGAGATCTGCCATGCGTGCAGCAAGCCAGCTATCTGGAAGGGGGCCCACTGATGTGGATGTTGCCCCTGTACCTGCACGTTAATCAAAAATCCTATTATGATATGATGACTAGCCTGAGCAAAGAGTGTGGCAGATCAGTGGCTGCAGAATGTGACATCTAATCAGGATCTACATTGTCTGCCACTCATCCAGCAATTTTAGACGTAACAACAAATAGTAAAATGGACATGTTCAAGGTTTAGGACAAGTATGGTAAGGAGTTAACCCTTGTCCTGCTGAATAAATTAAGATGCCACACCCACTTCTAATTTTCAGCCAATCAGATTACTTGATCCTGATTGTTGCTATAAATTCACACACTTAATGGCAAACAGTGCAGATCCAGATCAGTTAGCTTCTTCAGAAGCCAACTGATCTGGATCTACACTGTTTGCAAAGGCAGGGTATATCCGGGTTCAGCAGGACAAGGGTTAAGTGTCTAAATACATGATAATTAAAGCAGATGCAGAACCTAATGTCTATGTATTTGCTACTTGTACATTGTCTTTTTTCTTTACCTGTGCAATTAGACAAATGCTCTAACACCAAGAATTGAAAGGTTGGGTATATATAACAATTTTTCCAGGGGAGGCAATAAGTTGTATCCCTTTGCAAATCAATTACTTCCCTTTGCTTCATTCATTAGGAGGACAGAATACAATGTATAATTATTTCAGTTGACTTATAAAATTTTAATAAGCTTTTCTTTGCACCATTCTGTTTTCCAGTGTGATAAGTATACCTTAATAGATAAACCCATTGTAATCTGGAGACCCCTAAAAGGGTAATTGGCAAACAGTCTTGACCCAGATCTGATGCCACAGAATGCGGCGTCTGATCAGGGTCTCCACTGTTTGCAAATGGTTCAACCATTTTTCTTTAGGAATTTGTAATTCATATAACCTGAAATACCTAAAATTGAAATTAGAATCTTCCAATATATAGTGTGGAGGAGTTCATTCAGTCTACAATGGGTTAATCAAGAAATAGAAAATGCTGTTCCAGAGGGAGCAAATTATTTCCTTAATAAGCAGCCCAAAACAAGAAGGGAGGTAAACATTTCCAAGTCAGAGTTGTTTCCCTTGTAGGTACAGCCATGCCCCTTAACTTCGGTCAGTCTGTCAGACTGTTTGGATATGGAGGATTGCAAGGCCATCACTATTTTCTTAAGGAGAAAGGATACACTTGCCATTTTAACCAGGGAGATAACTTTTGTGATTCCTGTTTGCATTCCTGTACAATAATCCCCTTCCGAAAAAGGGTCTACTCTGAAAGGAAAGAATTTGCTCCCCATTGGAGCAAATTCTTTCCTTTCAGAGTCCATGGGAGCAAATTCTTTCCTTTTAGAGTAGACCCCTTTTCAAAAGGGAGCCAAAACAAGTGTATCCATTTCCCTTGAATGCTATGGTCCTTTTTACCTGATGCAGTTCAAATAAAGTTACAAAAATGGCACTAAAGGGCCAATACTCCAAAAGTCATCAATACATAAAATCATTCTGTTCTGTTTCTTTGAGTTCATCATCAGTTGTCAATAAACTCAATGAACCAGTATAACAAGTACAATTTCATGCTCATCAACCTATAGTTAGCTCTTAATGCACTAGGCCATATTGTAGAAACTAACATTCTAAAAAAGAAATATTTTTCAGAGAAAAGAAGACTTGGCATTTCATAGGAATTGTTTGTTTTTATATTTTAACATTTTTCTAAGAAAATCAGACTTGGCATTTCATGTGAATTGTCAGCTAGGCAGACAATTCACATGCAATGCCAAGTCATTTTCTCAGAAAAATTCTAGTATACAATTTGCATGAAATCCCAAGACTTATTTTCTCATAAAATAATATAAAAATACACTGCAAGGCAGATTATTCACTCGAAATGTCAAACCTTATTTCCCCTGAAGAATAAAGAAATAAACTGTCATCTGCTTGGAGTTGTGATTAGCACTTTAAGGGTTAATATTGTAGCAAGGTTGCCATGAACATATGGAAAAGAGAATTTCAAATATATGAACAACTTGCACATTCACAGTCTGATCTTAATGCAATGAAACATCAAACCGCTATGAGCTTAATTCCACCACTATTGGGAATCAAACCAGAGACATATGTATATAAAAGTTCAGTTTAGGAGTTTAAGTTTTTGAAATTTTCAATGATCTGTTTCACCCAATCATCTCTCAGTTCCTTCACAAGTCCATTATTGTAACCAAATAAAACCTTTCTGTCCAAGCTGACATTAATAATTAAGATCCTGACTGGTTTGCCTATCTACCATAATTACCCTTATATATAAACATTTACCAAACTCCTTACTATAATTTCCTAAATGTGAACAAGTCTATGTCACTGCCTGGTAATGTGTCTAAAAGTGCTCTCTTGGCAGGTAAAAGGTGAATTTAGCAGATGACAAGTCAATGGCATAGTACCTGTTTTTCTCAGAAAATAGGGTTTGACTTTTCATGTAAAGCATTTCTATTTTCATAAAATGTCAAATCTAATTTCTGCAAAAAATATATACAAAAAAAAAAAAAAAAAAAAATAGAATTATCTAAAATGTCAATTGCTCAATTTAACCTTTGTCATGCTGAATAAATTAAGAAGCCATGCCCACTTCTAATTTTCAGCCAATCAGATGACTTTATCCAGATTGTTGATATAAATTCACATACTTAATGGCAAACAGTGCAGATCCAGATCAGTTGGCTTCTTCAGAAGCCAACTGATCTGGATCTATACTGTTTACAAAAGCCAAGTATATCCGGGTTCAGCAGGACTAGAGTTAGGTTAAATATTCCTTATTATGCTTAATGATCTTCTATGACTTGAAAAGTAACCATGACTTTTAAACAATAAGGAGGCAATTCATACAAAAGTGCATACCCTATTTTCTGGCAAAATGAAATAAATACATTGCATTTAAAGTCTTAAAATCACTTGCAAAGAGTTAATTAAACCAGCTTGGGTTTAAACCTTTACCACTCTCCTGCAGGCCAAATCAGCAGGCAACAAGTGTTTTTATTATTTTCTGCAGAAAATAACATTTGATATGTCATTCATATTGTCTCAAAATGAAACAATTTGAATGAATTGTCACATTTTCAAAGCTCACATTTTCAAAAGAGACAATCTGAAAGAAATGGCATTACTTTGCTGGGATAAATAAGCAAAAAAAAATAATAAAATTTTGACTGCTTGCATTGAATTTCAGCAGATCAAAGCTTACAATAAATGTCCTAAAATTTTGAACACTTTATACTAAAATGTTTTGCCTAAATTTTGCTTTTTTTCTTACATCATGTTTCTTAAAATACTTAGTGGAACTGCAAACAGTGTAGACCCTGATCAGACTTTAGAAGCAATCTGATCTGGGTCTGCACCATTTGCATATGCCCTTTTGACAGAAAAATTGAGTGTATGAAATTTGAGGACATCACCGTAAACCACTTACTAAAAGGTTGTTATCATTAGTATCCAGATCCCTATCCTCCAAGAGGGTGTTGTAAGACCCAAATTTCCAACTTGAACACCTATTTATGTTTCAGAAAATGAAAGTCAACAACTAATTTTGATGAATTAGTTCAAATCCTTATCTATCCTAATGTTCCATTGATGATTAAATTAAACCAGCCTCCCTCATCTAACAAACTATTGAAATGTTATCATTACTCTGTGGAAACCTTAATCCCAAGTCAGGACATCCTTTCACAAAATCAACTTTTGCCATTAAAAAGTTTATAGTCTATTAAATTTGATGTAATGTCTCGAGCATCCAGCTCAGGGGTATAATCACGGGATATAATCACGGGAGACCACAAGACCAAGTGGCACGTATTGATATATTACGTGAGAGGAGGGACTACGATCCCCAGCTATTGTTGAAAACAAGTCAAGGGCTGGTGCCTCTGCTTTGTACAGTCAAAATGTCAAAATTCTAGCTCAGTTATTTTGATGCTTAAACATTTGTCGATGAAACAAACAAATCTTAAACGGATCATTAGATTTATCGGTGCAATTTTGACACAGAGCTACCAGAAGGACCACAAAGCAACAATTAGTAACATGAAACATTATTTGGGCCACATCTTGTGAAAAAGTGCCTTCAAACATGCACAAAATATGCAGATTCAGATCATCCTGCACATGTGCAAAGTATCATCTGGGCCCTTGCTCTCCATTCATACATTCTGTAGTATTCAATGAGTTTGTTAGTGGACAGTCAAGGCCCTGATCAGACTGCGCACATGCGCAAGCTCATCTTATGCCTTCCCTGTCCGCTTATACTCACAGACACATTTTGGCATGGCACGGCCCATTTATTTGTTTGTTCATTTTTAACATCCAATTAACTTTGTTTTAAAACTTCTTAAGGGGAATGCATTTACTTTCAAGGGCAGTAACTCTGTCAAACCATTTTTGCCACCTTTCTGAAAAAGAGTCGACTCTAAAAGGAAATAATCTGCTCCCCATGGGAGCAAATTATTTCCTTTTAGAGTAGACCCTTTTTCAGAAAGGGATTCTTGTGCAGGAAAGCAAACAGAAGTCATAAAAGTTGTCTCCCTTGTGAAAAATGGCAGCAAATTATCCAAGTATATCCAGACCCATAAACAATTAAACAGAGGCTTATTGAGAGCTTTTTTACAAATAGTCAAAGGTTACGATGATTATCATCGAAAACTTAAGATACGTCAAAATTACCTGTGAACTTGAAACTTTTAAAACAATGCCATCTTTGATGACTCTTGTGTGATAAAAATCAACATTTTACCCATTTCTGTTCACACTATGTCTCAAACTTCTTGAAAGTGTTGGACCGAAACTTCATTTGGCTGAATGGGATATTAATCATGCTTTTATTTTTATACCCTTATATCATTAGTTCTTTTAAAAACATCAATAATGTTAATATTTACAAGTATCTCAGTTACGGCTTAGTATAATCAATGCTTACCATGCTGGGTAAAAATTTCAGCAGACAACAGTTTGAAATATTTTTTCCTGAAAATATGATTTGACACTCCATGCAAATTGTCTCATAATCTGCATGAAATATCAAATCCTATTTTTCAGGAACAATGAGAAAAATATCATGAATTTGTCATCTGCTGAATTTGTCCATAGCATGCTAAGTGTTAAAATAAAGGGTACAAAGCCAAACACCTGCCCACTACAAGCCATTCGGACATATGCCTGACAGGAGAAAAATAACAGCTAAAAGAAATTTCATTACGAAAATACGCCTATTCAAATATAGAGAAAATTTCACTTCCAAAAACTGAAAATTTTCAGATAAAAAAAAAACTGTGATATTTTTCATATTTCTGCTGAAAACATAGATTGTGGGTACTCATTAGAACTGCCTCAATGAGGCAGTTCTAATGAGTACCTTCAATCTATGTTTTTGAGCAGAAATAAGAAAAGTAATGTATACCCCTGTAAACCCCAGTTTTACTTTATAAAAGTGGGGTTTAGGGGGTCAATATTATATAGGCATGTTTTCATGATAAATTGTATAAAAATGTTGAGCCTGCTGGGTAAAAGTTTCAGCAGGCAACATTTGGAAACAGTTTCCTTACATTTTGCCAGAAAACAGGGTTTGTAATTCATGCAAATTGTTTACTACTGGAAAAATAGGATAACTATCTCAACAGTAAGCCACCCTTTGCAAAAAAAAAAAAACACAAAAAAACTAGAATAGTTTGAATTTATGTCTGACTTTCATAGCTAATATTGAATCATGACAATCTAACTTTTTTATTAATATTTGGCAAAGAAAATAAGACTTTGGCATTTCATGTGAAATGTCTTATTTTCTAAGAAAAAAAAATCAAAATGTTATCTGCTTTAAATTGCTAAACAAAATTGTAGACAGCATTCTATTTTTATATTATTTCATTTTTTCAGAGAAAGAAGAATTTACATCATTTCATGTGATTCAGCTGCTAGGCAGATTATTCATATGAAATGTCAAGCCTTAGTTTATCTGAAAAAGCAAAAAATAATAATTTCAAAATGTAATCTGCTGCAGTTGTGATTAGCCCTTTCTCTTGCTTAATTCAGACAACAAAGTGGAATGTTGCTGTCATTGCCATTGCTGCTGATTCTTTATAATGCTTTGCATGCTGAGTAAACATTTCAGGTGACATTTTGAAATATTTTATTCTTATTTTTCCCAAGAAATCAAGCGTTTGACATTACACAGAAACAATTCTCATGAATAATAATGCCTGTTTTCTGAAAAAAAAAATTAAAAAAAAGTAAATTTTGTCATCTGCTAATTTTGCCTTGAATATGCTTATGGGGCATTGATACACTTTTAAGGGAGATAACTCTGTCAAAATTGTTTTGTCCCCTTCTGTAAAGGGGTCTACTCTATAAGGAAAGAATTTGCTCCCAGAGGGAGCAAATTCTTTCCTTAGAGAGTAGACCCCTTTCTAGAATGGGCTTGGCATGCAGTAAAGAAAACAGGAAGTCATAAATGTTATCTCCCTTGTGGCAGAAAATCTACCAAGTGTATCCACTCCCCTTAAAAAAAAAAAAAAAAAAAAGAAGAAAGATAGATATTTTATGTCTCCACACCTCATACTGCATTATGTGTCTGGGCTATTTCCATCCTTTCATCCCTCATCTACTTCCTGGAAACTTATTTCCAATGACCATCTTAAATATTTTTTAGCTGACAGTTATGGCCCCCTTTATCAGTGCTGCCAGGTATATGATTAGCCCCCTATTTTCAACAAAATGTATATGACTGCTCAGATTTTTCTGAATTGGTATGTGAAAGGCCCCACTTTTCTGACATCCCAGTATATGGGTATATTTTTTTATCAGAGATTTTTTTAGGCTGCTTGTTCTCTGGGTATTCAATGACTTGACTGTGATATTTGTCTACTATCAGCAATAAATTGGTAAAAAAAAAAACATCAAAGGGCAGTATATGAATAGGCCAACATTTCGGACAATCAAGTATAGACCATAAATGATTTTTAGACCTAGATCAGGTGCCACAAAACTGGGCATCTACACTTTTTGCTCTGACCAAAGGGATTTTTTTACAAACAACAACAACAACAAAACAATAAATAAAATAAACCAGACACTTATATACATCATGTTCCGGCTGGGGTGTTCCAGCTCGTAAATTTTTCTCGTGTTTCTGTGAAAAATAAAGAAAATATTAAAATGTCATTTCCTAATGCTCAAAACCAGCATGAAATAAGGAATAAAAAAAAAAAAATGGTCTGATGTAATAAGAAATAAGAACTGTCTGCAGAGAGAACCAATAGACAGTTTGATTAACGTTAGAAACAGAAAATAAACAAAATTATAAGACAATATGTTGAAGAAATATACTGATGCTAGGATTGGGTAATTTACAAAAATATGTTATCAATAGCAATGCTGACAAAACTGAAAAGTTTAATTTCACACTGGTGTAGATACAAATTAAAATTTTCAATGCAGTGTCCTGGGGAAGCCAGATTTAGATTTATCTGTCTTTATGGCGGGTTCTGACAATCCCCACAGCATGAAAAGCTGTTATGATGAGGTGAAGTAATTTTTGAAGTAACTTCTGAAGTAATTGTGAAATATGATCACATGTGATGTATGTTTTGACATTATGATTATGTTGTATGTTTAACTAAAGTTGTAATATGTTTTCATATATTATGTTAGAATACATGATCACAGTTGTGATCACACAACATGTCCATCTAGTTTTGGTATGTTTCCTATAGTGACAAGCAATCATAAATACAAATTAAAATTTTCAATGCAGACACAGTATTTGACCTAATAACTGCACAACATATCCATATAAGCACACAGTCAGGTAATTTCCGAGTCTTCAGACTTTTATCCAGTTCTCCATAAAAGCATATGTAGTGGGTAAACATAAGAATTGCCTTGAAAAATTCAAGTACATCACGAAAATATACCTATATAATTTTGACCCCCTTAAACCCCACTTTTATATAGTAAAACTGGGGTTTACAGGGGTATACATTATTTTTCTTATTTCTGCTCAAAACATATTGAGCAGAAATATGAAAAATATCGGAGATTTTTATCTGAAAATTTTCAGTTTTTTGGAGATGAAATTTTCTATGTATTTGAATAGGCGTGTTTTCGTAATGAGTACCCGCAACATGAATGTGCTTTTATTATGAGATCAGAAAAAACAAGAGAGCCAAGATGGCCCTGTACCACTCACCTGAGAACAGACAAGTGACCCGTGGGTGGGGCCATTTTTTACCCCAGGGCTGTAATTTGAACAAGAACTTGATACTTCCAATGAAGTTTCAAGTCAACTGGCCTTTTGGTTCAGGAGAAAAAGTTGGAAGAAAAGATTTTCAAGATGGCAACCATGGTGGCCATCTTGGATTTCCAATCAGAACTATTTTAGCTATTTTCGATTGACAAGTCATCCCAATACTTTCTATCAAATTTCGAGCCAATTTGTTCTACGGTTCATGAGTAGAAGTTCAAAATAGATTTTCAAGATGGTGGCCATAGTGGCCAGCTTGTGTTTCTGATCCTAGCAATTTCAGCTTTTTCTTTTTATCTATACATCACCCAATAATTTGTACCTAGTTTCCAGCCAATTGGCTTTACAGTAGAAGAGTAGAAGTTAAAAATAAATTTTCAAGATGGTGGCCAGCTTGAGTTTCTGGTCAAAACAATTTCTTTTTTTTTTTTTGTCTATAAGTCACCTTGATACTTCCAATAAAGTTCCAAGCCAATTGACCTTTCAGTTCAGGAGAAAAAATTGGAAATAGATTTTCAAGCACGTTTTCAAAATGGCAGCCGAGGTGGACATGTTGGATTTCTGATCAGAACACAACTTTTTTCTTGTTTTTGATCTACAAGTCACCCTGACACTTCCTATCAAGTTCTGAGTCAACTGGCCTTGCCTTAAGGTGAAGGTATTTCTAAATAGATTTTCAAGATAGCAGCCGTGGCAGTCATCTTGGATTTCCAATCAGAAAAATCTTATCTATTTTTGATCTACAAGATGCCCTGAGACTTCCTACCTCGAGTCAATTGGTCTTTTGGTTAGGAGGAGCCCAAAATAGATTTTCAAGATGGTCACCATGGTGGCCATCTTGGATTTCTGATCAAAATGATTTTCATTTATTTCTATCTACAAGTCGCTCTGATACTTCCTCCCAAGGTTCAGTCAATTGCATGGCCTTCCCATTCAGGAGAAGAAGTACAAAATAGATTTTTAAGATGGCTGCCATGCAGCCATAGGACTTCTGATCTGGACAATTTGAGCTGTTTTTCATTTACAAGTTGCCTCAATACTTCCTACAAAGCTTCAAATCAAATGACATTTCAATTAAGAAGTTCAAAATAGATTTTCAAAATGGTGGCTCTGGTGGCCACCTTGGACTTCTGATCAAAATGATTATAGCTATTTTTAATCTACAATAATACTTCCTATCAAGTTATGAGTCAGCAGAACATGCTCAAAATAGATTTTCAAGATGGTGGCCATCTTGGATTTCAAATCAGAATGATTTTAGCTATTTTTGATCTGCAAGTCGCCTTGTTACCAAGTTTCGAGTCAATTGGCCTTTCGGTTCAGGAGAAGAATCTTAAATAGTTTTTCAAGATGACTGCTATCTTGGATTTCCAGTTGAAATGATTTTTGCTATTTTTGATCTACAAGATGCCCCAATACTTCCAATCAAGTTTCGAGTCAATTGGCCTTTTGGTTCAGGAGAACATAAAATAATTTTCAAGATGGCAGCCATGGTAGCCATCTTTGATTTCAAAAGGAAAGACTTTAGCTAGTTTTGATCTATGAGTCATCCCGATACTTCCAACCAAGTTTCAAGTCAATTGGCCTAGGTGTAGGTGTAGGATGAGTAATCTTTTAAAGCAATTTTTTGATGCTGCATGCTGCACATTGGACACTGACCAATCACAATAGCTCACCTTGACCACTTCATGCTCAGTTGAGCTAAAAAGCTACTTTTTTTTAAAGCAACCTTATTTCACCGCAAGATTTTTCATTTCACTGCAGTATTTTTTTAGACATTTTGATAATTTAGGCATACAATGTGGTAAAAAGGTTGAATATGGAAAGTCATAAAGAGAGAAAATAAACAATTTCACATCCAAGCAAACTGTTCATTTACACAGCCCAGTGAGAGTCCACAGTTCATGTTAATACAGGAATAGGCCTCCCACCTGCACCATTCCTTTCCCTTGCCTAGAACTTATATAATGACCAGCAAAGACCTTGGCTATCTGTAGACTGAGTAGATGAAGTGGATACCACTTTTACATTAAGCAGAAGGGATACATCTCCAAGGGAAATAACTCTTGACAATTCAAAATATTTTTCCTTTTCATGTAAGGTGGGGGCTACTCTTAAAGAAAAGAATTTGCTCCCATAGGGAGTAAATTCTTTCCTTTAAGAGTAGACCCCATTTTTGAAATAATTTAAATACTAGGGAGACAACTTCCAGTTTGCAGAAGTTGTCTCCCTTTTCCAAATGGCAGCAAAATCTTTCAAATGTATGCATTCACCTTAAGTCTTTCAATGCTGAATGAAAATGTATTAATTTTTTCACATTTTTTTTTCCAGAAAACAATGTTTGGCATTTCTTTTGAATTACCTCATAAGAAGACAATTTACATGAAATCTCAGTCACATTTTCTAAAAACGCAACCTACATTATTTACCTTAGTGTTGGGGCAGACAAATCTGATCAAAAAGTGAAGATCCAGATCAGATGCCTGATCAGGGTCTATACTGTTTGCCAGTCACCCAGCATTTTCATCCAGCACATCAACATAGGTATTAAAAAAGACTTGTTCAATATGGACAGGTTTGGTAAGTGGCTAAGGAGTCCTAATGTTTGGGGTAAATATGGTAAAATTTTCACCAGATGGCATTTTGAAATATTTTTATTTTTCCCAGGAAACAGGATTTGACATCTCCTGCAAACTGTCTCCACTGGAGACAATTTGCATGAAATGTCAACTCCTGTTTTCTGGGAATAATAATAATAATATCTTCAATTTGTCATCTGTTGTATTTGCCCTGAAAGTGGTAAAGGTTAAAAGTTAAGAATGAAGAGGACTGGGTCCTGTTTTTCATATACTTTCGGCCAAGTTATGGTGGGCTCAACTCCAATGGCCCCTGTGGCCACAAGGCTTTGGAATAGCTTTATCCTTTACTTTTACCTCGTGGTATTTGTTGTCTGTTGACTTCATAATTCAGCTTGCAGAGGTTAAAAGTTTACTGACAACAAAAACTGAATGCATATGGAAAGTGTCAGGAACACTTTTCCCTAATTTTCCTTTCAGTCTTTTCAGCTAATTAACCTGGGCCCAGTTGTTCAAAGCATGGTTAGTTTAACAAGCTCATTAGTGATCAAAATATAAACTGTTCTAGTACCGGTAAGTACAATATCTAATTCACAGGTATTTTTGTTGAAAAAATATGAATAGCTTTTGCAGAACAGAACAGAACAGAACTAAACTTTATTTGGCTAAGCTTAGGCCATACATATGGCGTAAGAGTACAATGCATGCAACATATATGAATAAAGGAACGAAAGAAACAAAAGAAAAGATAAAATTATATACAGGATAATTACAAAACTCAATTTGCATTTGTAAACTTTTGAAGAATGATGTTGACAAATTTAGATAATTGAGTAAGGTCTTTAACATTGTCAGTGCAGAGTAAATCTTTGAATTTGATGACATTTGGTCTTTTGTAGTAATATGATTTCAAAAATTGTTTTCTTTCAGCCTGAAAATAATTACATACAAATAGATAGTGAAATTCATCGCCAATGTCATGTTTTGAGCAAATATTACATTTTCTTTCGTCAAGAGGAGTATTCTCCCAGCGGCCTATTTCAACAGGCAGTTTATGATTACTCGTTCTAAATTTCAGAATTGGAAGGTACTGTTTTTTATTCAACTTAGTCAGATAATTTTCTAAATTTGTATTCTGTTTGAAAAGGTAATAATTTTTTCCTTTAGAAGATGAAGGGACTTTAGCATGCCAGTTTTGTATATGCAAATCAACCAATGTCTCAGAAATTTGCCTTTTGATAAGTTTAGGATTTTCAATAGTATTTGCACTAAAAAGATCAAAGCGTCCTGCTGAAATAAGTACTTCTTTAATACAGTGAATCCATTTGTGGTGATATATTCCATTACAATATTGATGAAAAAGTATATTATATAGAGATTTGGATAATTTTGATTCCTTACCATTTAAGATATTTATCCAAAAGCCAATCAGACGTGTTTTAATGGTTATATCAATAGGATTGCGACCAAGTTCTGCTTGCAGCATGTATATCGGCGTGCTCTTTTTTAAGTTTGTTATGTATCTCAGGAATTCATTTTGAAGATTTTCAATCAGCTGAAGTTTTTCAAATGCCCAAACCTCACAGCCATATAGAGCTATTGGTAAAATTGTATTATCAAATAATTGCAGTTGTAAATCAATCGGTAGATTTAAGTATCTTATTCTTTTGTATAAAAGGTGCATAGTTTTCTTTGCTTGATCATAATTGTGCTTTATAGCTTTAGAGAAACTTCTGCTTTTAGTAAAAATTACACCCAAATATTTAAATTCTTTACATATTGAGATTTTATTTTCACCAATTTTGAAGTTAAAGCGATCATCATTACGAGTTCCAAAAATCAAAATCTTTGTCTTATCATAATTAATATCCAGCTTCCATAATTTTGAGTAGTCATAAAAGATGTTCAAACTGTGCTGAAAACTCTTTTCATCTGTGGCGAGAATAACTGTGTCATCTGCATAGAGTAAAACAAACAGTTTTAGGTAACAATAAACATCATCAGAGGCAAGTTCTATATCTATGCCAGAACAGTTATGAGAACTCAGAAAAGATTCAAGGTCATTCAGAAATAGGGCAAATAAAACAGGTGACAAGTTTTCACCTTGTCTGACTCCTCTAAAACTTTGAAAGAACTCTGACTGATCACCATTAAAAGAAACACATGATTTGATTCCTTGATACATATTATATACAATACAAAAAAATTTTCCTTTTATGTTGTTTGCCAGTAATTTTGACCACAATCCCACACGCCACACAGAGTCAAAAGCTTTACTAAAGTCTATGAAAGAACAGAACAGTTTTAACTTTTTTGATTTTAAGATTTCAATTAGAGCATGAAGAACAAAAATGTGGTCATTTGTAGAATATCCAGCTCTAAAACCTGCCTGATTTTCATTCAAAACATCATAAGTATTAAGAAATACATTTAGTCGTAAGTTTAGCACTGCTGTAAAAAGTTTCCCAAAACAGCTCAAAATTGTTATTGGTCTGTAGTTTTCAGGCTGTGAGGAATCACCTTTATGTTTATATATTGGTTTTATCATTCCTTCAAGCCAAGTGTCTGGCAAAATTCCAGTTTCAAGTATCAAATTAAAAAAGGAATTATACAACGGCATAAATATATTTGAAGTAGTCTTTATGTATTCATTTATTATTTCATCATTTCCACATGCCTTATTGTTTTTTAAAGTTTTAATGCATTTTAAAATTTCACGGTCAGTTATAGGTGAGTTCAAAATCACATCATTATCTTCAAGTGAAATATTTAATGTTTCTTCAGTCTGGTCATTTTCGCAAATGCAAAAGCTACTCACATTTTGTCAACAAAAATACCTGTGAATTAGATACATGTACTGTACTTACCAGTACTAGAACAGTTTATATTTTGAGCAAAAATATTAATATATATGCCATATTTAATGATCAAGGTTTTAACGATACGTTAATAACGACATCGTTAGTTTTGAGCAACTGGGCCCAGCCAAAGAAAATGTTTTACTTTAGTTTATCAACGCTTTGGGAAAGTAACAATTTTTGGAAATCTGATATCATAATTTTGACATTTTTAAAGCCTGTTTACAATAATGACTTATGGGATAATTGTTGGTCATTATTTATTTTTTACAATACCAATTACCTCTGGTGAAAATACTAAAGCATGCATTTAAAAATTAACATATGACATTTTGAAATATATTCACATGTTTTCCAAGAAAACAGCATTTAAGGTCAGAATCATGCTGTAATGAAATTTGCTTTCAGACAAGTGCACAGCGAAGACCAGTCCAGCCTTGGAATTTATGTAGCCTGATTGGAGTCTTGGCTAGAATGATGCTTTGTTGTTAGCTAAGGCAGATATACTAAGTCTCTTCAGATGGACAGTGAAGATTTCACATTGGACTGCACTGATGTAAAGGCTGCTCTGAGTCTTCTTTTGGGGCTCATGTTTGAAGGTACATTTTCTCACACTGAACATCTTCTGGATTTCACACTGCACCTCTCCTGAATTTCATGTTGCACCTCTTCTAGATTTCACACTGCACCTCTTCTGGATTTCACACTGCACCTCTTCTGGATTTCACACTGCACCTCTTCTGGATTTCACACTGCACCTCTCCTGAATTTCACACTGCACCTCTTCTGGATTTCACACTGCATATCTTCTGGATTTCACACTGCACCTCTTCTGGATTTCATGCTGCACCTCTTCTGGATTTCACACTGCAACTCTTCTGGATTTCACACTGCACCTCTCCTGAATTTCACGCTGCACCTCTTCTGGATTTCACATTGCACCTCTTCTGAATTTCATGCTGCACCTCTTCTGGATTTCACACTGCACCTCTTCTGGATTTCACGCTGCACCTCTCCTGAATTTCATGCTGCACCTCTTCTGGATTTCACATTGCACCTCTTCTGGATTTCACACTGGACCTCTTCTGGATTTCACACTGCATATCTCTTGGATTTCACACTGCACCTCTTCTGGATTTCATGCTGCACCTCTTCTGGATTTCATACTGCAACTCTTCTGGATTTCACACTGCACCTCTCCTGAATTTCATGCTGCACCTCTTCTGGATTTCACACTGCACATCTCCCAAATTTCATGCTGCACCTCTTCTGGATTTCACACTGCACGTCTTCTGGATTTCACACTGCACCTCTTCTGGATTTCATGCTGCACCTCTCCTGAATTTCATGCTGCACCTCTTCTGGATTTCACACTGCACCTCTTCTGGATTTCACACTGCACTTCTTCTGGATTTCACACTGCAACTCTTCTGGATTTCACACTGCAACTCTTCTGGATTTCACACTGCAACTCTTCTGAATTTCATGCTGCACCTCTTCTGGATTTCACACTGCAACTCTTCTGGATTTCACACTGCACCTCTTCTGGATTTCATGCTGCACCTCTCCTGAATGTCATACTGCACTCTTCTGGATTTCACTCTGCACCTCTTCTGGATTTCACATTGCACCTCTTCTGGATTTCACACTGCACCTCTTCTGGACTTCACACTGCAACTCTTCTGGATTTCACGCTGCACCTCTTCCAGATCTCACACTGCACCTCATCTGGAGATGATCTGAATGAATTGTTGATTCCTCTTTCTGGAAGAAAAAAGGAGAACCTCACTCATTTGTCACCTTCTAATCTCAGCTAGAATGAAGCCACTGTTTGGTGAGTCAAGCCATCCATTTGCATGTTTGTCTTAAAAGAAGACATTTTGTGCCAAACTCTCCTTGGAAAAAAAAAAAAAGTGAAAAAGGAAATTTCTCCTCTCTATTTAAGAGGTGCATTCATATCAATATTTTTCTTATTCCTCCATGAAAGAGTTACATTGATGTTAGTCATTGATTGAGTTGGCAAGGTGATTCCAAGGAGGTCACAACATTATGTTTTATTCGAGAAATACAATAGCTAATAATGATAAAAAAAGATGAATATCTTGCCTAGTATGTCTGTCATTTGTAACCACTGCCCACACCCTCCCTACCTCCACCCCTCACAAACATACACCTTCACCATCATCAGCTTAGGATACCGAATAGTGTGGGAAAAATACAGGGCTTATACTCTTGCAATGTCCCTGCAGCGCCGAGACAGTACTGCGAATACTTAGGTTTAATACAGAAGTCAGGAGATCATATTTGTTATTTTTACACCTAAATATATCTTGTGGTACACAATGGAATCTTTTTTTGTGTGCAAAATAACAAAAAATACCCTTAAATATCACTTCAGCTGTCACATCATCTGGAGCTATGTTTAGAAATGCATGAAATATATTTATCCGCAGACATAACCCTTGTCATGCAGAATAAATTGGCACACCCACTTCTCATTTTCGGCCAATCAGTTTACTTGATCCAAGTGGTTGTTACAAATTCAAATACTGAATGGCAAATAGTGCAGATCCAGATCTGTTGGCTTCTTCAGAAGCCAACTGATCTGGATCTACACTGTTTGCAAAGCCAGGGTATATCTGGGTTCAGCAGGACTAAGCTGGCCTCGGTGGATCAGTTGGATGCGCCGTCTGACTGGAGACCAGGAGGTCGCGGGTTCAACCCCCGCCGAGGTCGGCAACATTCTTTCGTGGAGATTGATCATGAAATATTTTCTACGGTCATTCTCTCCCTTCCGCTGATTCAAGATGGGCAGTTGTCAGTTTCTGGTGAAAGAATGTGCACAATACTGGTTAACCGCTTAGAGGACTAAGTCTGCCCAGTAAACGTGTGGTTAGGTAAACTGACAGCGCTCAACATGACCCCATTGGGTTGACTGGGCCGTAAAACCTCAACACAAACAAAATCAGCAGGACTAAGGTTAAATTATCTGCTGAGGTAGCTGAAGACATAACAAATAAACTTTCAAACAATTATAAATGATAATGTCATATTTACTGCTCACCAGGTGAAGAGGTCATCACCATGGAAATAGACAAATATTGGTGTCATGCTTCCTAGGTTACCTGTCAATCTCAGCACCTCCCATGTATCAGAATGACAATGGCTGTTAATATATTTCAGCATGAGCCTAAAATATTAATTTCTGTCAAAACATCTAATCACAGCTGGTATACTATATGTAAATGTTTGTGAGAACTGGTGGTATACACTGGCTTTGCGTTCTCCAAAATAAAACAGCATGTTCTTGCATAAATAGTAAAATACCCATGTTTCAGTGGGCTGATACACATGCAGTCTGAATGGTTTTTATTTCAAAATCCCTCAAAAAGGCTGTAGCTTGTTTATGCAAAGTTACCAATATACTTAATGTTCCCAGTGGGCACATGACATTTACACGTCACATCAACATCAATGCTAAGTCATGACATTGCATCCACGGTAATGTGGCAATGTTGCAGCGACACTGGTGCGACATTGTCTCAATGTTGCATGGCTGCTATCTGCCACCTTAGAGTAAGCATTTTGTCTAAATCTCCTGTTTTTTTTTTTCTGAATGCCGTTATAACCCTATGTATTGGGACAGATAGGCCTGCAGAATGCCGCATCTGATCAGAGTCTACATTGTTTTGCTATACATACAGCAATATCTTAGACACATCAACAGGTAGTAGAATTGACTATTTCAAATGTTAGGACAAGTATGGTATGTAGATAAGATGTGCCAATACTTAGGGTATATATGGTAACATCATTGAATATAATTACAGTGGAACCACAAATGGTCACCTCTCAACAACAGCCACCTCCCTATAACAGCCAGTTTTCTACATCCCTATGGGTTATTTTAGTATATATTTTACCTCTCACCAACACCCACATCCCTATAACAGCCAGTTTTCTACATCCCTTTGGGTTATGTTAGTATATATTTTACCTCTCACCAACAGTCACCTCCCTATAACAGCTACTTTTCTACATCCCTTTGGGTTATGTTAGTATATATTTTACCTCTCACCAACACCCACATCCCTATAACAGCCAGTTTTCTATATCT
Source organism: Anodontia alba (assembly GCA_964016985.1). Taxonomy (NCBI): domain Eukaryota; kingdom Metazoa; phylum Mollusca; class Bivalvia; order Lucinida; family Lucinidae; genus Anodontia; species Anodontia alba. The sequence goes on along the minus strand of OZ024826.1, from coordinate 30,724,575 downwards.
CTATGGGTTGTTTTAGTATATATTTAACCTCTCAATGACAGTCACATCTCTATATCAGCCAGTTTTCTATTTCTCTATGGGTTGTTTTAGTATATAATTAAGCCTCTAAATGACAGCCACATCCCTATAACAGCCAGTTTTCTATTTCCCTGTGGGTTGTTTTAGTATATATTTAACCTCTCAATAACAGCCACCTCCCTATAACAGTCAGCTTCCATTTCCCTGTGGGTTGTTTTAGTATATATTTAACCTCTCAATAACAGCCACCTCCCTATAACAGCCAGCTTCTATTTCCCTTTGGGTTGTTTTAGTATATATTTAACCTCAAAAACAGCCACCTCCCTATAACAGCCAGCTTCTATTTCCCATATGGGTTGTTTTAGTATATATTTAACCTCTCAATAATAGCCACCTCCCTATAACAGCCAGCTTCTATTTCCCATATGGGTTGTTTTGGTATATATTTAACCTTTCAATAACAGCCCTATAACAGCCAGCTTCTATTTCCCTTTGGGTTGTTTTAGTATATATTTAACCTCTCAATAACAATCACCTCCCTATAACAGCCAGCTTCTATTTCCCTGTGGGTTGTTTTAGTATATATTTAACCTCTCAATGACAGTCACATCTCTATTTCAGCCAGTTTTCTATTTCTCTATGGGTTGTTTTAGTATCTAATTTAGCCTCTAAATGACAGCCACATCCCTATAACAGCCAGTTTTCTATTTCCCTGTGGGTTGTTTTAGTATATATTTAACCTCTCAATAACAGCCACCTCCCTATAACAGCCAGCTTCTATTTCCCTGTGGGTTGTTTAAATATATATTTAACCTCTCTATAACAGCCACCTTCCTATAACAGCCAGCTTCTATTTCCCATATAGGTTGTTTTAGTATATATTTAACGTTTCAACAGCCACCTCCCTATAACAGCCAGCTTCTATTTCCCTGTGGGTTGTTTTAGTATATATTTAACCTTTCAACAACAGCCACCTCCTTATAACAGCCAGCTTCTATTTCCCATATGGGTTGTTTTAGTATGTATTAAACCTTTCAACAACAGCCATCTCCCTATAACAGCCAGTTTTCTAGTTCCCTTGGGTTGTTTTAGTATATATTTAACCTTTCACCAACAGCTTCCTCCCTATAACAGCCAGTTTTCTATTTCCCTATGGATTGTTTTAGTACATATTTAACTGTTCACCAACAGCTTCCTCCCTATAACAGCCAGTTTTCTATTTCCCTATGGGTTGTTTTAGTATATATTTAACCTCTCAACAACAGCCATCTCCCTATAACAGCCAGTTTTCTATTTCCCTATGGATTGTTTTAGTACATATTTAACTGTTCACCAACAGCTTCCTCCCTATAACAGCCAGTTTTGTATTTCCCTTTGGGTTGTTTTAGTATATATTTAACCTCTCAATAACAGCCACCTCCCTATAACAGCCAGTTTTCTATTTCCCTTTGGGTTGTTTTAGTATATATTTAACCTCTAAATAACAGCCACCTCCCTATAACAGCCAGTTTTCTATTTCCCTTTGGGTTGTTTTAGTATATATTTAACCTCTCAATAACAGCCACCTCCCTATAACAGCCAGCTTCTATTTCCCTGTGGGTTGTTTTAGTATATATTTAACCTTTCAACAACAGCCACCTCCCTATAACAGCCAGCTTCTATTTCCCTATGGGTTGTTTTAGTATATATTTAACCTTTCAACAACAGCCATCTCCCTATAACAGCCAGTTTTCTAGTTCCCTTGGGTTGTTTTAGTATATATTTAACCTTTCACCAACAGTCACCTCCCTATAACAGCCAGTTTTCTATTTCCCTATGGGTTGTTTTAGTATATATTTAACTGTTCACCAACAGCTTCCTCCCTATAACAGCCAGTTTTCTATTTCCCTATGGGTTTTTTTTAGTATATATTTAACCTCTCAACAACAGCCACCTCCCTATAACAGTCAGTTTTCTATTTCCCTATGGGTTGTTTTAGTATATATTTAACCGTTCAACAACAGCCACCTCCTTATAACAGCAAGTTTTCTATTTCCCTATGGGTTGTTTTAGTATATATTTAACCTCTAACCAACAACCACCTCCCTATAACAGCCAGTTTTCTATTTCCCTTTGGGTTGTTTTAGTATATATTAACCTTTCAACAACAGCCACCTCCCTATTACAGCATTTTCTTTTCCCCTATGGGTTGTTTTAGTATATATTTAACCTCTCAACAACAGCCACCTCTCTATAACAGCCAGTTTTCTATTTCCCTATGTGTTATTTATACATTATCTATACATTTTTGTATGGATACAATAGGGTTGTTTAGCAAAAGCGGTTTTTGCTTTCGATCCTAGTCATAGTGTTATAGAAGTTAAGAAAATGTACCAGTAATCTCCCTTAGTATGGTAAGCAAAACAGAGCAATTTACCTTAAACTTTGTCCTGCTGAACCCGGATATACCCTGCCTTTGCAAACAGTGTAGATCCAGATCAATTGGCTTCTGAAGAAGCCAACTGATCTGGATCTGCACTGTTTGTCATTAAGTATTTGAATTTGTATGAACAACTTTGTTCAAATATTCTGATTGGCTGAAAATTAGAAGACTAGGCATGGCATCTTAATTAATTCAGCATGACAAGGGTTAAGAGGAGCTTGTGTAAGTAAACAATGGCATAGTTTGAACAATGTCTGAATTGTTTACCATGTTCTAGGTTAAGTCACCTGGTAGCCAAATTCTGAGGACCAATATGGTTAATACCTAAATATCTTTGATAAGTCATTGTCTGATTTTTGGCCTGGGCAATGTCTCCCTTTAACATATCTACATCAAATAGTCATCTTGTTGTTTTGTAAAATAAATTATTCAGGCATTTATCCTCAGCATTTTTCAGCTTCCTCAACCATTGATACCAAGGATTTTAATTTTAGAGGCAGTCTAATTTCAAAAATATACGTCAGTCACAAAAGAAACGCATTGTGTATGTGAGGTTGATTTCACTCCTAAACAATTCTTAACCTTTAACCTTTTGGATTTAAATAATAAGACAAAAACATCTAAATTTTTTTTCTCTTGGAAGGTTTGCTATTTCTTTCAAACTGTCTCCTAATTTTAAGAGTGTCATACATTTCTTGTCTGTTGATATTGTTAAGAACATCCCAAGGTTAAAGCTACTCAGCTTCCTCAAAGCATCCCATATGTTCCCTAAATATTCACCTTACTGTACTTGTCCTAAAATTTGAACATGTCAATTTTAATTAACCCTTGTCCTGCTGAACCCGGATATAGCTGGACTTTGCAAACAGTGTAGATCCAGATCAGTTGGCTTCTGAAGAAGCCAACTGATCTGAATCTGCACTGTTTGTAATTTAGTATGTGAATTTATATCAACAATCTGGATCCAGGAATCTGATTGGCTGACAATTAGAAGTGGGCATGGCATCTTAATTTATTCAGCAGGACAAGGGTTAATACCTCTTGATGTGCCTAAAAAATGCTGGATGAGAGGCATTTTGCAGCATCTGATCTGGGTCTACAGTTTGCTCAGGCATGTCTCTCAGAATACTTAGGGTAATTACCATATCATAAACAAAATAAATGGTGACCAGTGACTCCAGAAACCTTTGTGTCTCAACATCAAAACATTAAAATTTTTCAACTATCACATGTTCAGGTCATAACCATTTGTTAATATGCTGACCGCTGACAAGTGCACTCTTGACAGTCATCAATCTAAAAGAAATGAACATTAGTCTGGTCACTAATGACCACCGGTCGCACCGCTTGAAAACTCCATTTTTGGTCAATTTATTTTGAATAGTCAATAAATTATATTCATTGCGATCAAAGATGTTTTGTTGCTGGAAGTCCATAAAATATTTTCTGGACTTGAAGATTAAATTGTCCGTTAGTAACAAACTGCAATAAAGGCATGTCTTTATAACAATACATGTACTTCAGGTTGAATCAGGTCCCAAAAGAACCTCAGTAAAACTATGCTGGTACGGGCCAATTTATACATCACCTATTTGAATCCAGAAATGACTAAAAATATAAATTGTCCTTTTTATCTTAACCTTTGTCATGCTGAATAAATTAAGATGCCATGCCCATTTCTAATTTTCAGCCAATCAAATTACTTGATCCAGATTGTTGACATAAATTCATATACTTAATGCCGAACAGTGCAGCAGGACTAGGGTTAAAACAGCTGAAGTGTCAAGCTCTCTGGGTCAGACTAGCTAGTTTGGTCCAATTGGGCCTCATCTGTGACCCTCATGTAAGTTTACGAAAATCCCAGAATGGGCTCAATGATCTCAAAGGATCAGAAAATATATATTTTTTGTGTTGAGGTTTTACGGCCCAGTCAATGGGGTCATGTCGAGCGTGGTCAGTTTACCTAACCACACGTTTACTGGACAGACTTAGTCCTCTAAGCGGTTAACCAGTATTGTGCACAATCTTTCACCAGAAACTGACAACTGCCCTTCTTGAATCAGCGGAAGGAAGAGAATGACTGTAGAAAATATTTCATGATCAATCTCCACGAAAGAATGTTGCCGACCTCGGCGGGGGTCGAACCCACAACCTCCTGGTCTCCAGTCGGACGGCGCATCCAACTGAGCCACCGAGGCCGGCTAGAAAAAATATATATACTACCAATAAAGAAGTAGAGGGAGACATTTTACCATGGTCATAAGGAACTAACACTAGCTGTAGGGAAGATAAATAGATTCTAAAATGAATGATTCTTGAGGGCAATGAACACACTGACAATTCTGAAAACATCTGAAGTGTGAAGTTTTCTGGGTCAAACTAGCTAATTTTGCCCAGCCTCATTTACTATCTGTTAATCCTTAAAGCGCAAAGCAAAATTTGCAGCAGACAACATTCTAAAATTTTTATTTTTTTATTTTTCAGAGAAAACAAGTCTTGATATTTCATGTGAATCATCTGCTTGGCAGATGATTCACATGAAATATCAAGACTTGTTTTCATCTGAAAAAAAAAAAAAATCAAAATTGTCGTCTGCTTTAGTTGCGATTGGCGCTTTAAGGGTTTTAATGTGCCAAAAAAATGCTGGATGAGTGGAAAACTCAGGTCTACCCATTATATGTGATTAGTATATGTAGCAAAACCAAATGGTTTCATCTCAGTTGAAACCAACCATTTGCAAATGGTCTTAACTCTTTCCCCGCTAGTGGTGACTTTTGTCATCTGCTGATAACCTTTGCAAATAGTTTGGACCCAGATCAGGCCCGACAAAACTTTGGGCCTGATCTAGATCCAAACTGTTGGACACTCTGATGGTATTCCTGAAAGATTTTTTGAAAAGGTTGATTTTAAAAAAAATCCACAGATGACAAAAAAGCATGCATAATTATAATCCAGCATGCAAAGAGTTAACAAAGTACAAGGCAAGCAACAGTCTTTCTGTGAGCCACCAAAAATATAGCAGATACGGTAAAGGTCCTAAAATTTTGTACACCAAAGTTTTTGAAAAATGGCACATGCAAACAGTGAATACCAAGATCAGACTGCTCCTCCTTTAGGAAAAGTCTGATCCCTGTCTACACTGTTTGCCATTCTACAAAAAAGATTCAACCCTTAGAGCGCCAATCACAACATTGTTGCAAACACTGTGGACCCAGATCAGACTGCTCCTCTAGAAGCAGTCTGATCTGGGTCCACACTATTTGCCAGCATGCAAAAAGTATGTTTGAAAAGTTTGCAAGTAGATGCAGCAGACAACATAAACAGACGACATTTTCAGATGCAGGTTTTCTTGGCATTTTAAGGGTTAAGAAACAATTGCATAAAAAGCAAAATTTAGGCCAAAAAGTATGGAACAAAGTGTTCAAAATTATAGGGCATTTACCATATAGCAGGTAGTGACATTTTACATTGGTCAGACTGGGTCATATATAATGGACATGTGTCCCATTAATCTTTACATGTGTTAGCTGCCCACCCTGACAAGCTGATGTCACTGCTTTGATTATGTCTAGCCACAGCTACTGGTCTGTATATAATTATAAGGTCCTAAAAAAGTTCTTTTTTGTTGTTGTTGTTTTTAACAACACAACCCTTGTGGGTCATTTCGTGTCACCTCCCAGAGAAGGGATAAAAAGGGACAGAAGAACTAGTAGATGAGAGTAAAAAGAGAAATAGATGATGATAAGGGAAAAGCTGAATGATAGTGCAGAAACAGAAGAAATACTAGCATGCCCTCACCATCCCCCACCCCAACCCCTTCCCCCACCTGCTGCAAGATAGTCTGGAATAGGTACTTCATTATTATGTACAGGTCTACCATCATAATGTGTTTCGTATAGTAATATGACAACCCTTCCCATAATGGGACATTGTGTGTTGTCTCCTAGAGAAGGTGAGAAAAAGGATAGGAGAAAAGATAGAGGAAAGAGATAGACAGAGGAAACTAAAGAAAAGTGAATGACAGTGGAAAAAATTGAAGCCAATCTGCTCATAGTAAGCCTATCTGAATATGTAGACTAAGTATGTGAGTCTTGAATAAATGTAGTTAAAAACAAAGCAAATAATTTGAACATTAAATGTCCTAGAATTTTGTATGCCAAATTGTCTGACAAAATGGCATATGCAAACAGTGCAGACCCAGATCAGACTGCTCCTAGGAGCAGTCTGATCAGGGTCTACACTGTTTGTCATTCCACTAAGTATTTTAAGAAACAACTGCCCAAAAAGCAAAATTTAGGCCAAAAAGAGTATGGAATAAAGTGTTCAAAATTTTAGGACATTTACCGTATTCAAGAAATGGTACCCCTTCTTTAGACTGAGATCAGAAGAAAATAACAGAAGAATAAGGGTAACCATTGTCCTAATGCTTTTTTTCTGATCCTATGTTTTTGTGTATGTGTCATGTATGTATAATCATTGTATTTCTTGAAATGAAATATGTTTAAACCAACGCTGGTCCTACTGAACCCAGACATGCCGCCTTTGTGACCAGTATAGAACCAGATCCGTTGACTGATATGGATCTACACTGTTTGGAAGTAAATATGTGAAGCTGCATCAACAACCTGGATCAAGTAATCTGATTGGCTGAAAATTAGAAATGGACATGACATCTTAATTCATTCATCATGGCATTAGGGCTAACAGGTCGACATGGTTGAGTGTGAAAGTTTACATTTTGGCTGTCATTTGTCATCTTATAGAGGAAAATGTAATTTCCAAGGCAAACCATGAAAAAAAAAGAAAAGATTTTGATTACTATCCCTTATCCTGCTGTTCATGACTTATTAACATTTTCTATGGATACTTGATCTATGAGTCTCCAGAAAAAAGGTCCCTTCCTTATAGTCATTCTTCTGTATAAAGCCCATAAAATAATTTCAAATCTGCAACTTATCTTTTTTTTTTCACTCTTAATACTGGTAGGAATTGAGCTTATAAACAAATCAAATAAGATACGTTTGTTTACAAGTTTATTTTCATTTTTGTTTAAATGCATACTTTTTTTTCAACAAACATTTATGATATTTACCCTAAGTATTGAGATAGACATGCCTCAGCAAACAGTATATATCCTGATCAGATGCCAAAGAACATGGTATCTGATCAGGGTCTACAGTGTTTGCTACTCATCCAGCAGCTTTTTAGACACATCAACATGCAGTTAAGTGGAGACTTGTTCAATTTTAGAACAATCCCAATGGGCACACAGTGTTGAAACAAAATCGTCTTGACGTTGAATCAATGTTGTTTCAACGTTGTGTGCTTACATTGTGTGCTTGCTGGGAATGATGCTAAGAAATGAATATTTAGGGTTAATTCAGCATGTTATTTTTAATTTACAGTCTTAAACCCCCACCTGTTCTATAAAAGGATGTAGGCGGGGCTTATTTCAAAATGGTGCAGGACTTTTACATTTTGTTACTTGCAGAAGCTTTATCGATGAAAATAAAAGAAATAGAAAACCTTCATACACAAAATTTGGTTTGCTAGAAGGCATGTCTTTACTTTATACATTAACACTAAAATACTATGTTATAAATGATTATTAAATGAGCAAGCTGAATAAAATAACCTGAAAGTGCTGAGAAATTCAAACTAGATATAAACTTTAACCTTGGTCATGTGATGTAAACTATAGAGTACAAACACTGTCCACTTGTAAGACGGCAGTCACAGTAAAATCAGATAAATTATCATATCTTTGATTCCTTCAGAGAAAATTGCACTCCTATTCCATGATTCAAAACGAAAATTGTTAAAACCATTATTAATAGGCATTTATAGGAGCTTATGCAATCTGCATACATGTAGGGAGATATTTTAAGTAGTCAGTTACAATTTTATTCCAGCAATGGAAATTGCACTAAAACATGTAATATATTGTGAATCCTGTTTCTTTAAACCAAGTAAAATATAGTAAACAAATTTCGAACCCTGTTATGCCACTGTTTGCTGGGTACAATTTGTTAAAAGTCACAACCATTTGTGCCCCATGTAAGCCAGGCATGTTAGGCACGAGTTTAAATCTTATTCGCCATAGTCATACCTAGTAGTGAGTATATACATTATTTTGTAGCCAGGAGGCTAGCAGACCCCAGGTAAACATAAAAACAGCTGACCAGTAATCAATAAGCCCCGCCTACATTTTCTGGTGGTAGCTGCTACCGCAAATGCCAGTTTAAAAAGGGTTAGCCCTGGTCCTGCTGAATCCGGATATGCCCTTATGCCCTGTCTTTGCAAATAGTGTAGATCCAGATCAGTTGGCTTCTGAAGAAGCCAACTGATCTGGATCTGCGCTGTTTATCGTTAAGTATGTGAATTTGTATCAGCAGCCTGGATCAAGTAAATTTTAATTAATTTATTCAGCATGGAAAGGGTTAACAATGACAGTAGAAACAGAAAACTGAATCTTTCACCCATGGAGTGGACTCTTCTACCACAACACTTTAGACTGGTCTATTTCCTATAGCAGGGTGTCTGGTTAGTTTTTATTACTACCATGTATTATAGAAATTCCTGTATAGCAATGCAAACAGTGTAGACCCTGATCAGATGTCATGTTCTGCGATGTCTAATCTGGGTCTGCACTGTCTGCCAATTACCCTTTTGGGGTCTCTAGACTAGCTGAAAGTAAAACTTAGTTGAGGGCTAATGAGTGATGAGCTGAATGTGCGGCGCACAGTGTAAACCCAGACCTGATGCTGCATTCTATAGCATCTGACCTGGGTCTACACTGTTCTGTCTGTCTGTCTGCTGGAATAGTTAGCTTAAATGGGTATCATTCACTTGTTGTTTGCAAAATTCATCTCCAGTATGCAACAGTAGTTGTTAACTGAATAGCAAAGCTCTTGACCAGGGCCCAATTGTTCAAAGCATCCTTAACTTAAGGAGCTTGTTAAGGACAAACTTATTAACTGTTGTAGCTAAGGTATTTTCAAATACATTGATATGTTTGCTGCAAAAATTTGAGTAATGCAAAAGCTACTCACATTTTTTTCAACAAAAAATATCAATGTATTTGCCATATTTCAAGATAGAAATTTTAATGTGACTTTAGTTAACAACTTTGTAAAGTTTTGAACAACTGGGCCCAGGCTTGTGGATGGGTAAGCTAATCTGCAACTTGACTAATTTAACTATCAATGACAGAAATGTCAGGTTTAAAATTTAGATGCCATGTTCACTTGACTACCCTTTCAAAAACTATAATAAAAAGATGAAGAAAAACTATAAATGAAAAATAAATTATACATACAGAAAAAAGAGTACAAAAGGTACAAGCACAAAAGTGTATTACAAAAACTGCTGCAGATATAGAGTGGATAAAAAATGTTGAAGTTCAACCAACCAAATTCTTCAGGTTTTTATTAGTGATAGATTAGCATAGGCTGATCTGGGCCATCATTGTCCAATTACAGAATCAATAGATACTGTAGTATATGTCAATGAACAAAGTGTCTAGATTAGACTGTATGGAAGCTCACGCTCATCTGGACCTTCACTGTTCTCATGTGGCATAAGGACCTTTTCAGATATTGTGCCTCATACTGGATAAGACAATTTTTCCCATGATGCAAATAAGAGTGAAAGAGTCTATTGTATTTACTCTAAATAGTCAGACACTTTAACTCTTTAACCCATTGAAGACTGGAGACTCCTAAATGGGTAACTGGCAAACAGTTCAGACCCAGATCAGATGCTGCAGAATGTGGCATCTGATCAGGGTCTCCACTGTTTGCAATTAGTTCAACCATTTTTCTTTAGGAATATCTATATCATATAGCCTGACATTCCTAAAATTGAAAATGGACTCTTCCAATATATAGTGTGGGAGAGTTTGTTCAGTCTGTGACGTATTAGGACATATCCCAGTTCAGCAGGACCAGAGTTAATAAGAAAAATATGAGTAGTTTTTGGTTGCAAAAACAAAAGGCCTTATATGGAGCTAGGATTACCATCAGACTGCAATATCAATAGGCTGATCTGAATCTTTGCTGGGCATATATCTCATAACCTTGGACCTCATATGTTGGATCAGGCCATGCAAAAATTAATGTGTCTTCGGACATATGCGCGAAGTCTGATCTAGGCCTTCACTATCTGCTTACAGAATCACTGGAGTTTACAGAATGTATGAATGGACAGCAATGCATATGCCCAGACGATACTTTGCATATGTGCAGGATTATCGTAATCTGCACATTTTGTGAATATTTGAAAGCATTTTTTCGCTTGACAAGACCCTGTTATGGGTAAAGTTAGAACACCGCCTGATAGTAGATGGCAAGTCATATTAAAAATATTTTGATAATAATGGCCGACTTTTATGGTAATTTTAGCCTGTATCATTTTCAGATGCCATTTTTGTACAAATATTTTGAAATATTTGTTAAGAATAATGGAAACCTGCCTTAATGTAGTTTTGACCATAATTTCACCTGTACTTTTATTTTCTTTGAAATGAACACCTTGTCTTGTCATCAGAGGATTAGTTGCTGGGCCTGGCAGAGAATAGCGTGGGCTTCACCTTCAATTAGTTATATTTAATTACTCCATTCTGTTGGTAATGAAGTGAAAAATTTTCTGAAACATTTTTAAGTGAAATTTGAGGTGATGAAAAGTTCTTCACAATAATATAAACAGTATCGGGGCTTTCTATAAACATCAATTTGAACAGGCTGAGCTCGCTTGAGGGGTTTGCCAAAGCAAGTACCCTCCGTGACTCACATGTCAACAGGGTAGCGGTAAATGATAACAGAGTCCAATTAAGAGCCTTTGTAAGATTTCACTGACTGATTTAAATTTTTTAAATTAAGTTTTTGTTGTCATTAAAGTTTCTCAGTTTCAGTGTAAACTATAACCTTAGGAAAGAAATTGAAACTATTGGAGGAAATATTTGGCAGCCCTTGTTTTGTTGATCAGTCATCTCTGCCTTTATCTTGCTGTAGACAACAATAATGCTTAGCACTCTGGGTAAAATTTTCAGCTAACGACATTTAGAAAAATTTTTTTCATATTTTTCCAAGGGAACAGGATGACATTTCATGCAAATTGTCTCAAATGACAATGCCTTTTCAAGGAACTTATCTCCTTAGATTGGGAGTTTCTCTATACAGGCATATGCAAATTAGAATTAGGCGACAGAATGTAAAGTTTATAATGTTGCTTTAACCTGTTTTTCTACATCCTCCTTATATCCCTTACACCAAGTTCTCTTCCCCACCACTTCAGAGACCTGTTTTTCCCAATATGAAACTTTGGATAAAATCCATTAGATGTCAATATTTTGTGTTTCATGTATGTTTTAAAAAGATGACTTTCTACAATAGAATCCATGTCAATACCCACAACATATAATGCACAACACACAAAAAGAACCTTATGCAATTTGCGGACAACGAAGGCCCAGATCAGCCTGCACATTCATGCAGGCTGATCTGGGCCTCCGTTGTCCACTTATAGAATGAAAGGATACTGTAGTATATGTCTGCAAACAGAGAATGTCCAGATCAGACTGCACAGATGTTCAAGCTCACCTGGACATTCACTATTTGCATATGGCATAAGGGCCTTTTTCCCACATTGTGCATCATCAATTAACCATTGTCCTGCTGAATAAATTAAGATGCCACACCCATTTTTAATTTTCAGCCAATTAGATTATTTGATCCAGATTGTTGATATAAATTCACATACTTAATGGCAAACAGTGCAGATCCAGATCAGTTGGCTTCTGAAGAAGCCAACTGATCTGGATCTACATTGTTTTCAAAGGCAGGACATATCCAGGTTCAGCAGCACTAGGTTAATGAGAACTATTTACATGTATATCTCTGCTTATCTGGAGCTGTGCAGGTTGCTCTAGATTGCCAATGATCGGAGACTTCTACATACAGTCAGTGAAGACTGAATACTGCACAGACAGACCCCAGTCAAAGCTGGGTATAGGTCATTAGGTACATTTTCACATGTTGTCGCTCCTGTACATGTACTTTCATGGAAAAACAAGAAAAATATCAATACATAGCAACCTCTTTACAACAACATTCATTATAGCATGGTTTGGATATAAGACTGTTTAGAGAAGTCTTAGAGATGGACCAGACCCCAAATGTTGTATCTAAAACAAAAAAAAATGTATAGATTATACAGAAAAATAACTATTTATGGTCATTTTTCTATATAATCTATACACTTTTTATCTGGATATGACATGGCTATTTAGGTAGACCCGTTTAGGTAACACAGTTTTGGATATAAGACAGTTTAAAGATGGAGCCCAAAATTTTGTATCTAAACAAAACATGGTCATTTTTCTATATAATCTATACATTTTTTATCTGGATACGACATGGCTGTTTAGGTAGGCCCATTTAGGTAACACAGTTTTGGATATAAGACAGTTTAAAGATGGAGCCCAAAATTTTGTAACTAAACAAAAAAATGGATCATTTTTCAATATACTGTATTCTTTTTTGTATGGATACAACACACTGTTATAGTTTTGGATCCCAACAAGAGTGTTATAAAGAGGTTTTGGTGTACTTTAACTCTTGTCCTGCTGAATAAATTAAAATGCCACGCCCTCTTCTAATTTTCAGCCAATCAGATAACTTGATCCAGATTGTTGCTATTCATTCACATACTTAATAGCAAATAGTGCAGATCCAGATCAGTTGGCTACTTCAGAAGCCAACTGATCTTGATCTACACTGTTTGCAAAGGCAGGGTATATCCGGGTTCAGCAGGACAAGGGTTAATTTTCAGCTGAAAAAAAATGCATCCCATGTAGAATTATGTTCGTGCAGGCATGAGATATGTTTCCCATGAAATGACATGCTTCAGTTTGCAAGCACAGAAGGATTTGTTTCAAGGAGCTCATGATAAAATCTTAATCTGTACCAATCTTTCATCACTTATGTAAGAGCATGTGCTCTTAAAGTGCTTGCTGAAATAAATCCAAATTTAAGATTTTTTTTCTTCTTTTTTTGTAAAAACAATAATGAGCACATGCAAAGATCATGCATTCTTCAAAATTACCATAATACATGTAACTCTAAGTCTTTGAACAGACAGTCCTGAGCAAACAGTGCAGCCTTAGATCAGATGCCACATAATGTGGCATCTAATCTGGGTCTACACTGTTTGCCACTCATCAAGCATTTTTCAAAATTATCATGATAACAAATTATTCGGAGAGGCAGGTCTAGGCAATCGGTGTAGACCCAGGTCAGATGTGACACATCAAGAGGCAGTAAGGTGGACTTGTTCAAACTTTTAGGACAAGTATGGTAAGGAGCTAAGGTGTCCAAATATTAAGGGTAAATACAGTAACTCCAAGATCTAGATGAATGCATATTTTCATGACAGCAAAATTAATAGGCTCTGACATTTCTACAGACAAAATGATATGTCAACCCCTATTTTCAGGGGAACACACTGTATTTACCCTAAGTATTGGGACACCTTAACTCCCTACCCAAATTCTCCTAAAATTTGAAAAAGTCTATTTTACTACCTGTTGATGTATCTAAAATAGTGCTGAATGAGTGGCAAACAGGGTAGACCCTGATCAGATGCCGCATTCTGTGGCATCTGATCTGGGTCTACACTGTTTGCTCATGCCTGTCTGTCCAAATATTTAGGGTTATTAGGGAATGAAAAATATTTCAAAATGTCATTTGCTGATTTGTAGTTGGAATTTTATGGCCCAGTCAATAGTTACGGTCATATCGTGCCTGTCAGTTAACCTACTCACACTTTTCCTGGGCAGGCTTAATCCTCTAAGCGGTTAACTAGTACTTGAACACATACCAGTAACTGACAACTGCCCTGAATCAGTAGAAGGGGGAGAACGATGGTAGAAATGATTTCATCTTCTATGTTTATTTAGCATGCAAAGTGTGAAAGAATTCTGGTAGCTTTACACTGAATATTTAACCTTTGTCATGCTGAATAAATTAAGATGCCACTCCCACTTCTAATTGTCCACCAAGCAGATTGCTTGATCTAGGTTTTTTTTATACAAATCAACTTACTAAATGACAAACAGTGCAGATCCAGATCAGTTGGCTTCTTCAGAAGCCAAATGATCTGGATCTACACTGTTTGCAAAGGCAGGACAGGGGTTAAAAGGAGATCTCAATTATATGCAAATCAAGGTCATTTGACTTTGAAGGTTTTTAAGTCCTGAATCCAATTTTTCTTAAAATAAAGTTCAGATTTTACCACCAAATATATTTCTATAGAAAAATGCTTACTTTCAAGTAAAAAATAATATATAAACTTTTGCTGGGATTGGAGCCCTGAATCATACCCCTTTTTGGCATAGGCTGTGGAATTCCAGTGGTGCCCTAACTACTCTCTGGAAAAATTCAACAGATGACAAATTGGTAATTCAACAGGGGTCATCCTAGAGGGCGATTTGGGAGAAAAAGTCTCCCTAAGCTGGCTGACTTCTCCCTATCTTAAGCTGAGGTAGAAGTGAAAATGTACAGAATATATAGGGGAAACCTAAATTTGGACCAAAACTTCTCCCTGAAATCCTGACATTGTCACAAAACTTCTCCCTCTCTGAAAGCTCTAGGTGGGGTAATACACATATTTTTCTTATATTTCCTAGAAAGAAGGCTCTGACAATCTCCTGAGGAGACAATCTGTATATGAAATGTCAAAGCCTATTTTCTGAAGTAAGAAAAATATTTCAAATTGTCATCTTCTGAAACTTTTACTAATTGTTGAAGAGACTGACGTGACTTGAAGTGAGACTCCTGGATGAGAAAAAATGAGCCTCGTGGGGGTTTAAGTTTTTCACATTTCTATTGAAAGCCTTGTAATCTCCAACTGAAGTATTATATTAGATCTGGAAAACTAATCAACAATTAGCCATTTTGTTACCAAAGATATGTTATAAAATAATGTTATTATCTTAAATATCAACTGATAGAATCTCTAAATGATAGGTTTGGGTATCTTTTAAATCATAACGGGACAATTTCACAAACCAACCAACAATTAAGCAGATAGTTAATGGTTAATTTTTGTTTAAAAACACCTATTAGGAATGTTCTCCCCTTTAATTAATTAAATAGCAATTTCTGTTGCCGGTTACTTGATAAAAGACCCAATCTGAATGATAACATATGCAAGATTTTTATTTGCCTAAACAGAGGAAGTAATAGTCTTAATTGATGGGGGACAGTGTAAAATAGAACACCCGCAAGTAAACTGAGTGATGTTGCATATGTTACAAATTGACTTCAAACTCAGCCAAAATGTTCAATTACTCCCCCATGCTGAATGTCCACTAATTGCTGCATAAAACATGCAATTTACCATTTCCGTCCAAATTAAACAACAATGAGAAGAAACTCTCAAACAGTATGGTATCAGTCAAACTTAAGCTAGAATGGTTCACCAAACATCTAACACCAACAATTTTATCATAGTCAAAGTGACAATCTGACACCAACATTCCCAATTTCTAAAGAACTTTTATTTCAAGTGTTTTCCGAACTCGTCCCACAATTTTGAGATAATTGGATGATCTCTGTTCTTATCAGTGGGAGTCTTGCAAAGCCACTGGCAAAATGCAAGTGGGAGTTACCAACCCTTTGATATCCCATGTGGCCCAGGTGCTTCAGTGAGAACGCCAAACAAAAATATGACATCACGCTAAGGTGAAATTCTGCGAGTAAACTTTGACACATTGAAGAAAGAGACTTAACAAGCAGACTGAGCTCTAGAAAACCATTTCAGTAGAATATTATATAGCACTTCATCAGAAACTTTTTTCAACCTAAATGCAATATTTTTCTTACCAAAAACTACTGATAATTTTCTTATTTCTCCCAAAAACTATTTTGTGCTATTCGCAAGAATTGCCTAGAAAGGCCACAACAATGGGTATGCACAATACATGTTTTCATGAAAGAAATACCAATAAAAAAAACAAACAAAAAAAACAACTGAATAATCTTATCTAGAAATATGAAATAACATGTATACCTTGAGTACTATGACAGACAGGCCTGAGCAAACAGTATAGACTCCATCAGATATTGTCATGGATATGAGTAAGATATTTTTTGTTACTTTTGCATCAAAACATATACTTTGGGTACTCAATGAGTACGGTACTCATAAAACATGTTTTGATGCATTTTTTTCTACATTATAATGTCAATTCTTGATATATCTGGAGCTACTTCTTCACTATTAACCCTTGTCCTGCTGAATAAATTAAGATGCTACACCCATTTCTAATTTTCAGCCAATCAGATTAATTGATCCAAATTGTTGATATAAATTCACATACTTAAAGGCAAACAGTGCAGATCCAGATCAGTTGGCTTCTTCAGATGCCAACTGATCTGGATCAACACTGTTTGCAAAGGCAGGACATATCTGGGTCCAGCAGGACTAGGGTTAACCCATTGTAGACTGAATAGACTCTCCTACACTATATATTAGAAGAGTTCAATTTCAGTTTTAATTATGTCCAATTATGCATTTTACATATTCCTAGAGAAAAATGGCTAAACTATTTGCAAACAGTGGAGACCCTGATCAGATGCCACATTCTGTGGCATCTGATCTGGGTCTGCACTGTTTGCCAATTACCCTTTTACGGGTCTGCTGACTACAATGGGTTAAGATATGCCCTGAAACCTCTTTTCAATCAACAGCTTAATTGCATCTCCAAACGAAGATGTCCTGAGCTCTGGCAAGAGACAAAATCATTAACATGTTTGCTTCAAGTTTAATGTTAACAAAAAGGAATTTTATGTCAAACACTGTTGACTTTATAACATCCTTAGTCTGGAGAACAAACAAAAAGCATTATTAAGGCAGTTGTAGGAGTGCGTCCCACCATGCTTTTTAACCCGCCTTTCTCGATAATGATTTGCAATTAAACATCAAAGCAATATGAACACTTGATCACAAGCATGTAACAAGTGCCAATAATAAAATTAGGTACTTCAATTAAGGTTTATAAAATTTAATCGCTCATATGGAATCTTGTAAATGCATTTCAATGAAAGATTTCATGTCTTTTGTTGTATCTGTTGATTTTCAAAGACCAATGAAACTTGCTGGATAACTTGCTTGCGACAAATTTCAAGAGACAAACAATAGAAATGAAGACTGCATAGCATTTGATAAGAGAAGTATGATCCAAATGTTTTGTTTTCTTTTTTTTTACATTTTTTTTCCCTGTGGGAACAATTGTTTTGTTTTGTTTTTCTTTTATAGTAGACCCCCCTTTCAGAAAGGTTTGAAGTGAGTGATAGGAAGCAAACAGGAAGTGAAACAAAAGTTCTCCCCCTTGTAACCAATGGCAGAAAATATATCAAGTGTGTCAAGTCCGTTAATGTAAATGGATACACCTCCAAGGGAAATCACTCTGATCTGAAAGTATTTGCCTCCCTTATCAAATCTGGACTTCTCTAAAGGGAAAGAATTTTATCCATGGGGAGAACACTCTTTCCTTTCAGAATAGCCCCACTTTGACAGGGGACTTGTATACCTGAGGGAATAGAACCAAGTACTTTCTGAAATGAGGTCTGTACTAAAAGGAATGATTTTGTTCTCAACTGAGGCAAATTCTTTCCTTTTAGATACTTTTCAGAAGGCATTTCAGAAGGCAGACAAAAATATTTGACCAAGCTGTCTCACTTGAAAGTGTATCAATTTCCACTTGCTTGACAGAAGACAAGAAAGTGCACCATTTTGGGTGCTGGACACTAATGGATGTCTGTTCAAATAACAGTGTGTGCCTAGTGCGATGACTTCAGGAGAATCTGAACCAAACATAAATGACTCAGATTTACCCTTATCCAGGTGTTGTGTGTGACTATGCTTTCAATGGGTAGGCTTACTTGAGTGCATCTCAAGACCTCCAGACACACGGCTCATCCTTTAGTTCTAGGTTTACCAATAGGTGAGGGGATGTGCTTACCCAGTGTAGACTGAATGAACTCCCCCACTCTATATATTGGAAGATTCTAATTTCAATTTTAGGTATGTTAGGCTGTGATTTAGATATTCCTAGAGAAAAATGGTTGAACCTTGTTCTGCAGCATCTGATCTGGGTCTGCACTGTTTGCCAATTACCCTTTTAGCAGTCTCCACACTACAATAGGTTAACAAAAACCTTCATTTTCCCCATTCAAAGTCTATCAGTGAGAGATTTCTCCAAAATCACAATCAGATTTCACCCTTTTTTCTGATTTTGCATTTTTTTTACCTCACACTTATCTGAGCAAATAGGATCCTGTGCCAACCATTCAAACTCTACCTAAACAACCTCCAATCAAAAGGTAGGTGAATCAATGCAGGGAATCAAATCGGTCCTTCAATACCTATTTTTGACACTATAATCTCAATTTCATTTTTTTTTCATTTTTTTTTTTTTTTTTATAATAACCAAATCTGTTTCTCTAGAAAAAGCTTATTTTTAGGTAAAAGAATAGCTGTGAGATTCCAGTGGTGTCCTAACCTATAAAAAGCCTAAGGGACATGAACAAAGTTTTCCATAAAACTGCAGGTAGAGGATAAAAGCCCAAAGTAACTGGCCTTTTACACACTATTCATAGACAGCCCAGTGAAAATGTATAGCTTTTAAACAAGGGGGAGAACCTACGTCACAGAAGAGAATGAAAAAGACTGTAAGTTATAGTGAAAAGCACCCTTTCAAACTGGCAAATTGTTGTTGTTTTCCATTTCGTTATTCTGACAAAAACCAGGATAGGCTCAGAGAATGTAGTAAGAAACAAAGCATTTATACGAGCATATTGGCAAACTTGATGCATAACTGTATTGTCATTTTTGAGAACACTCGCGTATAATTTTCTTATAAATTATAGTGCTTGAGTGTTCTCAACAATTACAATACATTTGTACATAAAATCTGCAAATATAAGTTTTTTCATCCTTGGTACATACTCTGAGCTTATTCTATTTATCATCAAAACAATGAAAAAAATAATAAAAACTACTATTTGATTTGAACAGGCCCTTTTCATAAAAATCTATAGTCTTTTTCACTTTACTATGATGTAGGTTCTCCCCCTTGTTTAAAGCAAAATTGAGGAACCAGTGCTTCATTACTGAGTACATTACGAAAACCCGCCTATTCAAATACATTGAAAATTTTACTACCAAAAAATGAAAATTTTCAGCTAAAAATTTCTGATATTTTTCATATTTCTGCTCAAAACATAGATTGTGGGTACTCGTTAGAACCGCCTCAATGAGGCAGTTCTAATGAGTACCCACAATCTATGTTTTAAGCAGAAATATGAAAAAATAATGTATACCCCAGTAAACCCCAGTTTTACTATATAATAAAAGTGGGGTTTAAGGGGGTCAAAATTATATAGGTAAGTTTTCGTGATGAGTCGATGGCTGCTAGCACTTGTGGAAGAACCATGAAGTAGGACTCCTGGATGTCAGACAATCAGCCTCATGGGGTTCAAGTTTTTCACATTTGAAGCGAGAACCTTGTAACATATTTATCCTAAACAAATTGGTTATCCCTTAAAGGCCAATCACAGCTGCAGCCGATAACAATTTGATTTTTTTTTTCTTTTGTATTTTTCTGGATAAGTAAGGTTTGACATTTCATACGAAAATGCAAAGCCTTTTTATTTCTCTGAAAATTACAAAAATAAAACAAGAATGTTATCTGTTACAATTATGCATGTCACTTTAACCCATTGAAGACTGGAGACCCCTAAATGGGTAACTGGCAAACAGTGCAGACCCAGATCAGATGCCACCTGATAAGGGTCTCCACTGCAAACAGTTCAACAATTTCTTTTTAGGAATATCTACATCATAGAGACATACCTAAAATCGAAAATAGACTCTTCCAATATATAGTGTGGGGGAGTTTATTTAGTCTCTAATGGATTAAGGATTGACGGAACTCCTTTACCATGTTTCATTCAGTGGCTGGCTGAATGACAACGTGTGCAGACCCTGACCAAACCACTCGGGATCTACACTCTTTCTCATCTGTGTCTGAATACAGGGTAAAAAGGTAAGAAACTACCATTTTTTTAACTGTCATTCAAAAAATTACTCCAAACATCAAATGTACTCAAAACAGTGTTTATTAGTAAAATAAAATTGTATAAGCACCATACTCAAGAACATTGTTTTTTACAGAGATCAAAATTTCAGACAGACAGAAGGTACAAACAGATTACTGGAAAACATAAAACTTCCCTATAAATGATATATGCACAGCTCTAGATAAGAAACTCTTTTTTGGGGTTAAATAAAAAAATGTTAATTTTTTTTTATTATTTCTCCATGAAAATGTATGTTGAGGCACTTCTAATGGTTACCCACAACAAATGTTTTTGCAGAGAAATAAGAAAAATATCTGGATACCCCTCTTATCAAGAGCTATGACATATGCCATCAAAAATATCTCTGACCAACATGCATACCATAAATACCATATTTGGATATAAAAAAATTCCTTTAAATTTGGATTAGTCCATTTGACTACCTGGTGAAAGTGTCTAAAAATACTGACTGAAAGGCAAACAGTGTAGACCCAGATCAAACTGCTCCTAAGGAGTAGTTTGATCTGGGTCTACACTGTTTGTTCAGTCATACATGTCTGATTATTCAGGATATTTTAGGGAAAGAAGAACCTTTCACTAATTTGAGTCATATCATTGTCATCTACAGCAGGGTCAAGGTCACTGAAACATTTACCCTGGCCTTCTCCCCACAAAACACAAACAGGAAAAAGTAACAGTGAATTTACCCAAAATATTCAGACATGCATAAACAAGCGGTGTAGACTCCAATGAAACTGCTACCAGAGCAGTCTCATCTGGAGATGCACTGTTTGCCATTCAGACAGGAGTACTCAGTAGGCAGTCAAATAGACTTGTTCAAAATTTAGCATAGGCATGGTAAGAAGTAATGGTGTCTAAATATTTAGGGTAGCTATGGTAAACTGTGGTATGCCACTTGGGGGAGAAGGGGAGGGGTTAACACTTTCCCATATCTCCAGATCAATTTTTGTTGTTTTTTGTTTGATATTTTTGTCTGTAAAAACAGATAGGATATTTACTCTTTTGCTGTGAATACCTCAAATATTGTCATCAGTGTATTGAAAACATCAGTATTTTCACGAGAGCAAAGCACGAGTGAAAATTTGAATGTTTTCATTACACAAGATGAAAATTTTTATGGTATTCACTGAAAAAAGAGTAAATTTTCTTTTTATTTTAATGTTTACACGCCAGTGCGCATTTCTGACGTCATAACTAAAGTCACCAAACAAAACATGAACGTCATGGCGTTGATGTTCAGTGCTTAACCTATAAAACGCTGGAGAGTCAAAAACAAATAGTTTCGGCAAATCAAAATGATCTTGATACAAAAATGTTCCTAACATTCTAACTAACAAAATGCATACCAACACTTGATAGTTTAGTTCAGAAACAAAGAAATTAAGAGTTGTTCAAAAATCTGAAGTGGAGGTAACATCCACTTCTGAAACAATGAAGAAAACCGAAGTCGTCCAAAGCGAAGAGTGAAAATATAAATCGTATCAGTCACTAGTGAAATGATACGATATCAATTCACTAGTGATTGATACCACTTTTATTTTCACCAGATATACACTGATTTCACCGCTAACAATAAAATAATATAAATGTATTGCAGTTGCTTTGGTTAAAGTATTAACTCTTGTCCTGCTGAATAAATTAAGATGCAACACCCACTTTAAATTTTCAGCCAATCACATGATCAAAATTGTTGTTATAAATTCACATACTTAAAGGCAAACAGTGCAGATCCAGATCAGTTGGCTTCTCCAGAAGCCAGCTGATCTGGAGCTACACTGTTTGAAAAGGCAGGGTATATCCAGGTTCAGCAGAACTAGGGTTATGCTTTGTCCTGTTGAACCCAGTTATGCCCTGCCTTTGCAAATAGTGTAGATCCAGATCATCTGAAGAAGCCAACTGATCTGGATCTACACTATTTGTCATTCACTATGTGTATTTATATCAACAATCTGGTTTAAGTAATATGATTGGCTGACAGTAACAAATAGGTGTGGCATCTTAATTTATTCAACATGACAAGGGTTAATATTTTATTTATTTCTCTATGAAAACAATATGTTGTGGGTGCTCATAAAAAGCACTTTGTGTCATGTTGGAAGCTGGGCCAGCTTTAATGGTTCTCAAAAATAAGGTATTGAAATAAAGGTATTTTACTTGTCATGGCATGCCAACATTGTCTCCCATAACAACTCAACAATGACTGAACAAATTAAGACAAATTACAAGAAATAAAGTCATTTCATACCGGAAGGCAGACCATCCACTCTCTTTAGTCTGGTGTTATTAATTAGCCATTCTAAATTTTACAATCGGAAATTTACAAAATAAGTACAGTATACAGTCAACCTTTTCTTGAAGACCTATTGTATTAACCCCTGTCCTGCTGAATATATTAAGATGCCACACCCACTTCCGATTTTCAGCCTATCAGATTACTTGATCTGGATTCTTGTTATAAATTCACATACTTAATGACAAACAGTGCAGATCCAGATCAGTTGGCTTCTTTAGAAGCCAACTGATCTGGATCTACACTGTTTGCAAAGGCAGGGTATATCCAGGTTCAGCAGGACAAGGGTTAAGCAATCACCTCTATTAACCCATTGTATACTGAATAGACTCTCCCACACTATATATTGGAAGAGTCCAATTTGACCATTTTAGGTACATCCGGCTATGATGTTTACATATTCCTAGAGAAAAATGGCTAAACTATTTGCAAACAGTGGAGACCCTGATCAGATGCCGCATTCTGCGATATCTGATCTGGGTCTGCACTAATTGCCAATTACCCTTTTACGGGTCTCCCGACTACAATGGATTAAGAGGTCATGTTCTCAAATCAAGCTCATGTAAATTTACCCATATTAAGCAAACCTGATTTAAGCAACCACCTTTTGGCTTTTCCCTGAAGTGCTTGCTTAACATAGGTTTGACTGTATAATGAATGCAGACTGTTCAGACATGGAGGATTTTTTCTGCATCTTCCTAACATTTTGCATACACCAGGGCCCAGCTTTTCTGATTATTGTTAACTTAACTAAGTTGTTTAAGTAATGTAATGTTGAACTACAGAAGAAGAAAGAAATTCATGAACAGTTTCTCACATTTTCTCATAAAAATCGTCATTGCATTTGATTTTTTTTTGTGTATAAATATTACATGAAAATATTGGCTTCAGTAAGGTAACAATGCCTTGAACAACTGGGCCAAGTTCTTAAGTATCACTGTGTTCTGGCTCTACCAAAATTACCCAAATATTTGGACAGCTTAACCTTACCTCATTGTCCATTTAAAGCAAAAAAAAAAAAAAACCTTACTTATGCTTAATTATGCCAAAAAGGACTATCTGAATAGCAAATAGTATAGACCCTGATCTGGGTCTACTCTGTTTGCTCAGGCATGTCTGTCAGAACATTTAGGGTAATTACAGAATGGCCAATGCAGAAACTTTGTAAACTTTGAAAGCAACTTTTAACAAATTTAAAAAAAAAAAAAATAAATCAACTTATAACAAACTAGCTGGAATTCAATGAAATATATACTGACCCTGTTATATCATTTTAATGTTTTTGTCACTTATTTAACATAATTTTCCAATTAAGAAATATAATATCCATTTGTAGTCTTGTAAAAATCCCTTCACTGAAGAACTGATCCTCATTTCACAACTCTGAAAAAGATAATGATAAAAGGTGATTAGTGAAGTATAGGACAAATGTATCTCCAAATTAAATAGGACCTCTTGACAAAACTGACCAACACAGACCTACACCCAGCTGTGCAGATGTGTGGTATGATTAGGGTCTCTGCTGATCGCAAACCTGTATGGCAACTGTAGGTTCATAATGAACAGTGTATACCCTGATCAGACCATGTATGTGTGCAGGCATTTTATATGGATCTGTACTGGTCACCTACATTGAAAGGTCATTTTTCTACTGGGAGACTATAGGTAGCAAAGCTCCAGATAAGTGGGGTGGGGGTATCAGGTAAATATTTTATTTCTCCATGAAAACTTATATGTTGTGGATACTCATTAGAAGTGCCTCAGTGAGGCACTGAGTAGTACCCACAACATATGTTTTCATGGCGAAATAAGAAAAATACAAATAATGTTTGGTTGAAAAGAAAACTAAAATCTTATATGGCACTGTGAAGGTAGTAATTCCTTAGGAAGTGGACACAACAAAGAGTGACAGGTGTAAATAATGGTAATGACTTGTGACTGATTGCAATAGGAGACATTACAGTTCCAAAGCCCCATAAAACACCTTTTTTACAAGCAGAGGGTTTTTATAGTTTGTTTCTACTTCTCCATAAAATCATATACAGAGGCTTCTCTAGACTGGCTCCAGTCCTCAGTGACTAAGTATTTATTCTTATAATCCTGTCTGATGCAACCACTAATATAAAATAAATGCCAGTGATTATAAAGACAGTTCACTAGAGCCTGTTGCTTTCACTATCAGAAGAGAAATTAGAAGAGAAAAGCTCATCCAATTCTGTAGGTATAGGTAATGCATTTTTATGCTGTTAGACTAATGCCAGTCTAAGGGTTCTCATTAGAAGTGACTCCCCTAAGAACATCCAATGAGTAGCCACAATATATTTTCAAGGAGAGAAATAATACAGAAAAACAAAAATGCACTAAAGAAATCCCAGTAGATGGGCAGATGAATTTAGTCCAAATTCTGAAATGAGAATTTATACCAGTTTCGACTTTATCTGCTGGCCCATGGGCAAGAGGGAATTTTTCGTGTCTACATTACAGACCTGTAATTATTGTTTCTTACATAGAATATGTTAACTTGTGGCTTTTTGGCAGACATTTTTTCTTATTTGTATTTGTCGTTTCCCATAGATGTTACTGAATGTCTTTTTTCAGCGCTGAATGCTTAGTACTTCCTTGGCCAGAGAAATGAGAGACACCCATAGCTTCAGATAAGAGGCAGTATTTGAATATAGAACATATATTTTTTTATTTCTCCACAAAAACATACAATGTGTGTACTCATAAGAAGCGCCTCACTGAAAAGCTTGCAATGAATAGGTACCCACAATGTCTGTTTTTGTGGAAACAATTTTTTGGTTGCAAAAAGAGTCTCATCTGGAGCTATGGACACCAATAGTTAGTAAAAAAAGCAAAAACGACACAAAAACCACCAGCAAAAATGTAGTCTGGAGTTCTGACTTCTAGGGCAGCTAGCTGTCACCTCATTTATAATAACAAGGTAACAAGACAGCAACTAATGCACATATCTTCTACAAGACAACTGCAGAGGACTTGTTAAGGACAAATATAGTTGATAATTCTGGGATAATTTTTCTTATTTCTCCATAAAAATGTATGTTGTGGGTACTCATTAGAAGCACCTCATTGAGGCCCTTCTAATGAATACCCTCAGTTTATGTTTTTATGGTGAAAATTATCCCAGAATTATCATAAAATATTCCTCCTTAACAAGCCCTCTGAACTGTCAATTATCCACAAATCAATTAGCTGCTCATCTCTCTGGATATTAGATAATCTTAGATCTAATCAAATGGCTTAGAAAATTGTCTGAAATTGGATGGAAAAATAAGATTTTATCAATATTTTTGCTACCTTAGCCTTACCGATAATATATATATTTGTACTATAGATGATACTGTAGCAAACACTGTAGGCCCAGATCAAACTGCTTCTGTAAGAGCAGTTTAATCAGGTCTACACTGCTTGCTATTATGCCAGCACACTTTAGATCCCTGCATGTGAAAGTCAAATAATTTTTTTCAAATTTTAGGGTAGGCTTGATAAGGAGTTTAGGTGTTTGAATACAAATGAATATATTTATGATAAATACAGTATATTGCCAGTGGTAAAACATAAGCAAACAACATTTCAAAATATTTTTCTTATGACAAACAAAAACAGGAGATTCAGTCCATGCACTATCATCTTCCAAAAGAAACATTTAAGGACAACTCAGGAATAATTTGGGTGAAAAAAAAATGGAACAGAAGGGACCCACAAAAAGCCACAATCATCTGATGCATCATCCAATTAATGGCAGGTATGGTCTTAATTTGGTATAAAATGAGAATTTCCTGAGCTTTTTTTTCCTTAGGAAACCATTTGCATGAAATAGCAAAGCTTATTTTCTGCGAAAAAGTTCAAATTGTCATCTGCTGAAAATTTTTACCCAGCATGCTAAGTATTAAAAGACCTAATGATCTTACTGGTAAGTAGGTATAAAACGAGAAACTTCTGAACTTATTTTTCCTTAGGAGACAATTTGGATGAAATATCAAAGCCTCTTTTCTAGGAAAAATAAGAAAAATATTTCATGATGTAATCGGCTCAAAAATTTTACCCAGCATGCTTAAAGAGTTGAAATGCCTCAAATTATTGTAGCTTTGTTCTTCAGTAAGTATAAAATGAGAAATTTCTGATTTTCAGTTACAATGTTTGCACATAAGAAGCTAAGAAGCGTGGGAATGAATGAAAGACAAAAAACAAAACCTGACAGAATATAATACCAACCCCACCCTGGCATACCTATATCACAACATAATCAGGGGATATAATTATACTATAATTAAGGTACCTAAGTTCATGTCTATATCTTACATTCAATTTTCAGCATGTCAAGCTGTCAAACAACATAACTGAAGGAAAAGAAACAGTTGCTGATAAACAAAAAACTAATTGTGGCCCTGGAAAACTGATTTTAGTGTATTAAATACGCTTGGTATGCTGGAAAAAAATTGGCAGCAACATTTTGCAATATTTATTTTATTTTTCCCAGAAAATAGGATTTGACATTTCATGCACATTGTTATATGTTTTATAAATAAGCACTCTTTCATTGCCTTGAACATGCTTCCAGCCCAGTCAATATTCCTTGTACAAGAAAAGTGACATCATTTGTGAGCAAGCAAGCCAATACCAAGTTTTGATGATGTGGCTAGTAGTGACGCCCACATCTATGTGTGCTTTTAGTATCAATGGGGTCTGGTGTTGACTGTTATTGCCATAGTTATCAAGAGAAAAGACAAACTACATGTATATAGTAAAACAATTGTTGACTATATGTATTAAGGTGTTGGATATGACTTAGATATCCACCATCGAATACAAATGTTGACCTCGGCTATCACCTCGGTCAATATTGGTATTCTCTGGTGGATATTGGATAAAAATTATATCCAATACCTCAATAGTCAATAATTGCATATTGTCTCCTATGGTGACAATTTGTATGAAATATCAAACCCTATTTTCTGGAAATAAGAAAAATATCATCATTTTATTTGTCTGTTTCTTTTGCCTTTGGAGGTGAAACATTTTTACTCTTTACCATGCTTATCATGAAAAACCTAACTTTATTATTATTATTATTATTATTATTATTTTTTGTCCACTGATTTTGGCATGAGAGGCTGGACATCTTCACCATTTACCATATTTATCCTCAAACTTGAACAAATCCAGGGCCCAGTTGTTCAAAGTGTCGTTAGCTTAACAAGCTCGTTAAGGGTCATTTCGTTAACTGTTTTAGAGGATTCAATACACAATATTCTGATATTTTTTGCTGAAAAAATGTGAGTAGCTTTTACATTGCAAAAGCTACTCACATTTTATCAGCAAAAAATTCCAGCATATTCGCGTATCACTCAATGTAAATTTTAACAAATCGTTAACTAACGACATCATAAGCTTTGAACAACTGGGCGCTGCTTAATACAGCAGGCCAGCATAATAAAAAAAAACCCTCATTAGAATGCTTCTTCAGAAGCAGTCTGATAAAATTCTACCTATTTATAATCTCTTTGCTATTCTTATTCCAGATTCCAGTGAGTGAGTACCCAACAATAATAACAAAAACACTTCCTTCTGATTGCTGGTGAGCTATGATTTATATTGGGTAATTATCTTGCCAGTCTCCATTATGTTTTATTGCTGGACCATTTAGGACATGTATGATATTTGTCTATGCTGGCTCCAATGATTCTTACTGTAAGACAATAGGAAATCACAGAATTGTTTCCATAAAATAACAGCTCTTCCACATGTCATTAATGATACAATGCATTAGCCAGAGGTTAATAGTGGGTCAGTTAATGAGTTCTTCACCAAAGGTGCCTTATCAGAGTCAACTTAGACTCATACCTAGGTTACTTGTCAATCTCATATTCAGGTAAATAGTCAATGATAGTAATAGTTGACAGAGCAGCATTCACTAGCATGTTCTTCACTTATATTATTTTTATTGCTGGTCTTAACAGGACATTTTTAAGAGTGGCTAAGAGCACAGCCTGATCTCTATTCCTATCAGTCATGAAGTTTCTTTACAACCTGACATGTTTTCATGTTTGTTTCATACAATGACAAAAGGGACCTTACGACATATATATATCATATTTAACCTACATATTCTGTCAGAAATTCCTTAGAAAACAGTGTATACCCAGAACAAACTGCTCCTAAAGGAGCAGTTTGTTCTGGGTCTGCATTGTTTGTCATTCAGTCAATAGTCAATTTGTTTGTGTTGAGGTTTTACGGCCCAGTCAACCCAATGGGGACATGTCGAGCGTTGTCAGTTTACCTAACCACACGTTTACTGGGCAGGCTTAGTCCTCTAAGCGGTTAACCAGTATTGTGGAGAGAATGACCGTAGACAATATTTCATGATCAATCTCCACAAAAGAATGTTGCTGACCTCGGCGGGGGTTGAACCCGCGACCTCCTGGTCTCCAGTCGGATGGTGCATCCACCTGAGCCACTGAGGCTGGCCAGTCAATAGTCAAATGGATTTTTTCAATGTAAAGGACAAAGTAACTACGGATGACCTAGAATTATTTGATGCGGGTTCAAAATTTCTGAGAGGGTTTGATTTGATCAAATTACTGTACTTAACTCTATACATTTGAACAGACAGGCCTGCATGAGCAAACAGCATAGACTCAGATCAGATGGCACAGATTGCAGTATTGGACCAGGGTCTACACTGTTTGCCATTCGTCTAGCAATTTTAGACAAAACGATTTGGTGTAATTTTAGAAGTATAAAGTGAATATGGTGTGTGAATATTAAGGGTAAACACAGTATCAAAAATTTATCACATGTATCCAAAATTTTCCACGAAATTTTGAGTCAAAGGGGGTTCAGCTGACCCCCACTCCCTGTAGTATGAGTAGAAGCCTACCCAACAACCATTTTTTTTCTTGTCATGGCTCCCATATCAAAAGGCTGTTTTTAATCTGACCTGACCTATTGATTCATTATTTGCATGATTCTGTCAAATTACTGGAGAATTTCTAGGAAAAATGGTTCCACATCCTTTTCACAGTTTGGATATTACCAACATAAAACCCATTAGTTTTATTTCTTTTCTTACACCATTAAGTCTAGCATTGCCTGAAGTTCCCTAGTCCTTTCCCTATTATCTCTCACAATCACCAATCTAATTACCATATTAACCCTAAGTATTCGGACATCTTATCTTCTTACAACACTTATCCTAAAATTTGAACTTGTTCATTTGACTATCCATTCTTGTGTCTAAAAAACTGCTGAATGAGTGGCAAACAGTGTTGACCCTGATCAGATGCCGCAATCTGTGGCATCTGATCAGGGTCTACACTGTTTGCTCAGGTGTCTGTCTAAATATTTAGTATTAATATGGTATATTCATAAGTTAAAAGTTGTATCAAATTCCAGTAGAAAAGTCAAACAACTTAATTGCCATCCTTAGAAATGTTTAGAATAGACTTTCCTCCTCTGAATTCTCAGTAAGAAGAGGCAAATAAACACTCCTACCAATTTAAAGGTCATGGTTATACTCAATGTAATTTTTACACACAATTATCCATAGGCACCATTGATAGAAAGGGGCCATGTTTAAAACTTTCAATGATTTTCATATTTGTCTTTTTTCTCCAAGAAAACATATGCTGTGAGTATTCTTTAGAAGCACCTCAGTTTTCATGAAGAAATAAGATTTATCTGGAAACCCCTGTTTTCTATAGCAGTGGTACCCAATAAGACACAGGTTCAATCTAATCAGAAGCAGTTCATTAGTTGCTACTATTGTAGATTCAGAACCTGCATAGCTCTAAATTAGGCACACTTTCTTTTTCTTTTTTTTTTTTTTTTTTCCTTTTTTGACAAAAAAGTATTGCTAGTTTTCTTATTTCTCCATGCAAACATATCACGTGAGTAAATATCAAAACTCTCTCAGTGAAGCAATTTTATTGAGTAACTAAAAAAGATGTTTTGATGAAGAAATAAGAAAATATTCATCCTGATGAAATTATACTGAACCAGAGGCCCATGGGCCACGCTTACCTGAGTGAACTGCTGTAAAAGCAAATATTTTGAACTATTCTGCAAAGTTTCTGCTTTATCTTCCTTATAGTTTCTGAGAGTCATTTTTATTTTTTTTTTTTTTTTTTTTTTTTTTTTTTCACAAACAAATTCAACCACTAATAGACAGAATTCATATGTTTGGTAGAAGAATTTTCGAGGAACATTTCTATAAAATTTTGTCAAAATATCTGTGGTAAGATAGAAAAAACTTTTGATTTTCCCCCATTATAAGTCTATGGAAACTTTAAGTTGCCATGGCGACAAAAGCAGTACAGCAACAGCAACAAAAAACAAAATTTTTGTAGAGGCCAATGTTACAAACTTTTCTTGAAAGTTTCAGTTTCATTCCCCCTAAGGCTTTTGAGAAGATGATTTTTGAATATTTTTTGCAAATTTAATGTTTCGGTTGCCACAGCAACCAATCAAAATCAGATTTTGGACAAAATTCATATGTAACAGGAACATTTCTGTAAAACTTTTATCAAAATAACTCCAAGAAATAGAAAAAAAAATACCAACTTTAACTTTTCCCATTATAAGCATATGGAAACTTTAAGCCCCACCTTCCCCCCACCCCACCCCACTCCAACCCCCACCCACCGCCCCCAGCCCCACCCACTCCATAAATGCTACATGTTTAATATGGTAAGAATCGGCTTCACGGCTCCAGAGGAGTAGTCGTTTGAAAATGTTGATGTATGATGGATGGACAGACGAGGGATACATACCTATACCTTAAGCTCACCTATGAGCCTAATCGGTTCAGGTGAGCTAATAATTTTACTCCTACGGCGCCAAATTTCAGATGACATTTGTTGTCTGCTTTTTTATTTTAACAAACTATCGTTTGGAAAGACATTTATATGTAAAGTTGAAAGACTGACTGTCAAACAGCATAGATCCAGATGAGACGGCTCATTGAGCCGTCTCATCTGGATCTATGCTATTTGCAAAAGCCTATTGTTATCGCCTGTGGCAATGAAAGAATTGTGGACTTGGTAGATTTTCTGAAGTTTTCACAAGGGAGATCGCTTAGTTTTTTGTTGTCTTTTTGTTTGTTTTTTTGTTTTTTGTTTTTGTTTGCATAGCTCAAAATGAATAAATTAACACTGGCATTCGGAATTTTTATCTTTCAATAATTCTCTTTTAACAGTTGTGGCACTGAACCATAGGAGATGTATCCATTATTTTCTTATATAACAATGCAAGATTATATGAGCCAGCACATGAGAAATGGGTACTTACCACATAGGCGACTAGCAAAGGCTCAGGCAAGCCTGCATATAAGTGCGGTCTCATCAGATCCTTTGCTGTTCAAAAAACATGTAGTAGGGATCTTGAAGTTTCGGGCAAAAATGCATGCCTATAGCTTAAATAGGGGACTAGGCATGTACATTTGAAGAATCACAAACCAGAAAACTGTAAGGTCTCTTTTTTCATGTGTCAGCACAAATAAAGCTTTCAGGACTTTAATTTTTGTTATTTCTGACCCAAATATATTTAAGACTGCTGCTGGTCTGCAAAATCACTAAAATTTTAATGAAATCTTACCATTAGATTAATAACCCTTGCATATTCACCCAAACACAGTCTACATCTCTGATGAGGTTATTTGTGTCATCAGTCCAGTGTGCTGTTTTTATCATACTTCACCGCAGGTTGCTCCAAATCATCCAACCATCTTTCAACTGCTTCTAGCATTGGCTTCTTTACTTGTTCAGGGAATGCTTTTGGGTAACAATTTCTATGCCAGCACTTTCATTTTAAATCAATGGTTGATCAATTTATTTCAATCACACTTGGTATATGACACGATTACAAATAACTTATGAAGCACAATAATTGCTTGAAATAAATATTGGTACACTCATATCACAGATAAATGCCCTTGCATAGAAAAATGTCAATTTCAAAATTCTGTTAAACATAGGAGGGTACCCAATTCTCCGAATGTGCCTTTTTGTCTCTTACTTCGCGATCTATGTATGGCTGTCTGACAGTAAATTTAGGTTTATCATTGCCCAACAAGTTAGATATGGATTTTTCAGGTTTTATTGGAATTCTGTCATCTAGTGCTAAAGAATGTGTTCTATCAGGAGAAATCCCCCTCCTGCCTTTATTTGGCATGTTAACTCTGAGAATATGAGAATTGCTGTTTCCATGGAAATGTGGATCCTTTTCTTCTGAAAGAGAAATATATGATATTCAGATATTTGTTAATGACACAAATTAACTCTTGCCCTGTTGAATAAATTAAGATGCCATCCATTCTAATTTTCAGCCATCAGAATTGTTGATATAAATTCACATACATTATGTACTTAATGATAAACAGTGCAGCTCCAAATCAGTTGGTTTCTTCAGAAGCCAACTGATCTGGATCTACACTGTTTGCAAAGGCAGGGCATATGTAGGTTCAGCAGGATCATCAGGGTAAATAACTTCATAGTGGATGACATTTGTGAAAAAAATCTATAATATTCAGGTTTCCAGTTAAGGGAACTGGATACACTTGGTTGACTTCCTGCCATTTTCACTGGGGAGACAACTCTTGTGACTTCCTGATGGCTTTCCAGGACAACAAATCTTTTCTGAAAACAGGTCTCCTCAAAAAGGAAAGAATTTACTCCCAAGGGGAGTGAAGACCACATTTCAGAAGGGAGTTTAAGACAATTTTGACTATGTGTTGCCTCTCCCATAAATGCATCCATTTCCCTCAAAACATTTAAATAAATAATATATAAAAGAGAAAAGAGCCCTTATGCCCAATATGGGCAATGAAGGTCCTATTCTGCTTGCAAATTGTGCAGTCTGATCAGAGGCCTTGTTGCCAAACCACAAAATAAATGGCCGCTGCAGAAAATACTGAGACTCAAGCTTGAATGCAACAAAGCCTTGCATTATCTTTTAGATTTATTAAAAGTTTCATGCAATTCCCTCCAGTGACCTCAGAGGCACGACAGGGATACCAACTACCGGTATGACAGTCTCATATACAAGGGGAATGGATATACACCTCTATGTATCCTTTATTTTTTCTTTTTCTTTTTCTTTTTTTTTTTTAGACTACATTGAAAATTTCGTACAGTTAAGTTTCTGACCAAAAATGACATATGCAAACAGTGCAGACCCAGATCAGACTGCTCCTAAAGGAGCAGTTTGATCAGGGTCTGCACAGTTTGCCATGCTATTACTTTTAGGCATTTTAAGAAACAACTGCATAAATAGCAAAATTTTAGCCAAAAAATACGGAATAAAGTTTTCGAAATTTTAGGAAGTTTCCTGAAATTTCGAAAACTATTGCACTATCATGCATTTCAATTATTTTGAGCCTGTTATTTGCTATCTTATGTTTTTCCCTGTATGTCCAAAGGATTCCCTTTCAGATTATCTGGTGTTTGTGGCAGTTCTAAGTGCTTGTGGGGAGGCTGTAAAACATTGCTTCATACATTAATTAACCCTTGTCCTGCTGAATAAATTAAGATGCCACACCCATTTTTAATTTTCAGCCAATCAGAATACTTGATCCAGATTGTTGATATAAATTCACATACTTAATGGCAAACAGAAGCCAACTGATCTTGATCTACACTGTTTGCAAAGGCAGGACATATCAGGGTTCAGCAGGACTAGGGTTAAAAGAATACTTACACAACTTTCTGGTTCTTTGGAACTATTGAGATATTGGAACTATTGAGATATTACAGTTTATGTGAAAATAGAGTTCTATTTAAACTAAAGTGCTGCTACTGAGCAAAAGTGATTTTGCAGTTTTAATTACCCCATATGATCATAATGATGCACAGTATCAATCTAAAGCAGTCTGCAATTTTGTGTCTGTTATTTTGTATTTTTTTTTTTCTGAATTTCCAAAGGGTCGCTTTTACTGACCTTTTTCAATAAGACAATCATCATCATCATCATCATCATCATCACCACCATCATCATCATCATCACCATCATCATCAGATAAGAGTAAATATTTTTCTTATTACTAAACGAAAACTTATGCTTTGGGTCAATGAGGCACTTCTAATGAGTACCACAATATAAACTTTTATGGGGAAATAAGAAAATGTATCTACCCTTTGTTAAAAAAATGTGCATTATCTGGTGATAGGATTATCACCAACTTGTTAATATGATGATCGTCATCAACACTTGTCATCAACATCATCATTATCATCCAAAGCAGAGTACAATAAATGTCCTAAAATTTTGTGCACCAAAGTTTCTGACAAAATGGCATAAGCAAACACAGCAGACACAGATCAGACTGCAAAATTCTAGGCAAAGAAGTATGGGATAAAGTGTTCGAAATTTTGGGGACATTTACTGTAGCCAGTATCTGAGCAACAACAAATTTTATAGAAAATCTTCTACCTTTACTATTGTTATGTGATACTGGAAGATCATCTTCACTTCCACCCCTACCACTGTCACTGGTTACAGTTTCTCGGGATGTGTCACTATGGTTATCTTCTGGATGTCCAGGTGTTTTCATCTGAAACAAGAACAAATTTGTTGTCATCACGAGAACATACCTATGTAATTTTGACCCCCTTAAACCCCACTTTTATATAGTAAAACTGGGGTTTACAGGGGTAGACATTATTTTTCTTATTTCCTCTCAAAACATAGATTGTGGGTACTTGTTAGAACTGCCTCAGTGAGGCGGTTCTAACGAGTACCCACAATCTATGTTTTGAGAGGAAATATGAAAAATATCTGAATTTTTTATTTGAAAATTTTCATTTTTTGATGGTAAAATTTTCAGCATATTCGAATAGGCATGTTTTCGTAATGATTTACCACCTTTATGTTATGTAGAGAATATTTATTTTGTACATCTATAATCCTCGGTAAGTTAAGTCCAAAATGACAACTACTACCTCCCTCCATGGAGATAATAGTTTATGTTTTGAGTTAAATCACAGGCACCTGAGGCATGGACAGTGTTTTTCACTGACTGTTTATGTGTTTGGGGCTATCAAGTTGGCCCTTACAGAGATTTATGCCCATATGGGCATAAATCTCTGTAAGGGCCAACTTGATAAATCTAAAAATCTAAATCTCTGTAAGGGCCAACTTGATAGCCCCAAACACATAAACAGTCAGTGAAAAACACTGTCCATGCATTAGGTGCCTGTGAGTTAAATACCATGACTCCCACAGACCTCAAAGACCATAAATAACCAAAAGCTGTAAAACACTTTATCAGCTGTAAAGGATGACACACTGAATATATCAGCAGATGACTCTTTGAAATACTTTTTTCATATTTTACCAGAAAAATGCAGTTATGGTATGGCAAACAGTGCAGATCCTATCAAACTTCCTTTTTGAGAAGTTTTATCTGCGTCTATATTGTTTGCTCTGGCATACCTGACTGAATATTTGGCATTTGGGTAAGCAACTGGCACTGTCTCGAAGGCATCAAACTGGCCACTGCAGGGAGATATTTGTTATAGACAGTGTAGATGACATATTTTATGTGACTATGAGGCATTTAGGGTTTGTTTTGATAATGATAAGCATTTTTCAAGATCATCATCTTAAAGAAAACATTAGAGATGGCCACAGACGTGTGAACTTCCTTTAATGTGTTTCTCTTAATGTCTTCTTTAAGTGGAAGACTTTGAAAAATCTCTTTGATTCCCCCTAAAACCTGATATATGTCTGACTTGTACAAGCACAAAAAATATCTGCCAACTCTTCTTTTCTTTCAAAACATTTCAAGATCAAGAGCCATTCTGAACATTTGTACCATCCGAATATAATGATGATGAGTTGGTGTTTTATGTCCCTTTCAACATCATTTACGTCATACTGGGAGGATGGAAAGGTGCTTATGAAAGACTCTGTGCAATGAAGCACATTACAGTCAAAAGCTGAATTCCAGTCTCAGCGGGACTTGAAGCCAGGACTCATGATCCAAGGTAGTGATCCAAAGTTAGAAGAGGTAAATGCTCAGCCATGCAGATACTTCATTTTAACCCTTGTCCTGCTGAATAAATTAAGATGCCACGCCCACTTCTAATTTTCAGCCTATCAGATTACTTGATCCAGATTTTTGATATAAATTTACATACTGAATCGCAAACAGTGCAGATCCAGATCAGTTGGCTTCTTTGAAGCCAACTGATCTGGATCTACACTGTTTGAAAAGGCAGGGTATATCTGGGCTCAGCAAGACAAGGGTTAAGTAAAGAGCAATTCTGTACATTTTTACCAATGAATATATATACATGTATACTCATATATATAGGGTTACTCATGTTGCAATCACATGACTTAATTATAACATTTGTGACAATTCTATTGTATATCAAAATTCGCTACAAAATCAACAGAAAAATTCATTAGTCATTTAAACTAATATTTCTACAATTTTTCTACTGTTCAATAAGATGTAATTTTTTTCTATCCAAAATACTACCACAGACTGACTTTTGGCCTCATATTTTATTGTTCTGTTATGCAGCATTACAATACAATTTCAACCAGTAGGAGATATCCTTGAGATTGAAGATTCAGCCAGACCACAGTTCCCATCTTTTCTAATCTAATACCAGAACATCACAACTTGATAAAGCTGTTTTCTATCTTAATTTCAGTTTGTTTCACAATCAGATTAAAGGGCATATAAACTCTCAAGCAGAGACAATTGCCGACTAGAGACAGCAACAATGGCAATGATAAACCAGTAAAAATTGGCCTATTGTCATTTAACCTCGCTCTGGGACAAGACATGGAGACACATTAATTTTAAAATTTTTACACAACTTAAACATGTCACATAAATGGCTATTGTATTGTTGAGCATTTAAACCATTAGCTCGGGCCGATACAAAATCTCATTTTTCAAAAGAAGCTGACAATAT
This sequence comes from Anodontia alba, assembly GCA_964016985.1. NCBI lineage: Eukaryota > Metazoa > Mollusca > Bivalvia > Lucinida > Lucinidae > Anodontia > Anodontia alba. Next base: position 30,686,733 of record OZ024826.1, on the reverse strand, counting down.
TTCTAAACAAGTATAACAAAATCAAACCGCGAACCCTGCAATTATTTTCCGATTATAAACGAGGTGGCTGACAAGCTCTTATTTTCTCACAGCAACATGTTAATCGGCTCTTGAAAGCCACGATGTCAATACAAATATTTAAATACTTCTGCTTAACACAATGTCAGGGTGTTAAATACCACCAACTGAAGCAAATGCAAAACTATTTCAAACTGAATTTTAACTTTTAACCCATTTTATACTGAATAGCCTCTCCCTCACTATATATTGGAAGAGTCCAATTTCAATTTTAGGTACTTCTGGCTATGAGATTTACATTTTCTTAGAGAAAAATGGCTAAACTATTTGCAAACAGTAGAGACCCTGATCAGATGCCGCGTTCTGTGGCGTCTGATCTGGGTCTGCACTGTTTGCCAATTACCCTTTTACGGGTCTCCTGACTACAATGGGTTAAAGCGCCAAGCAAAATTTGTAGCAGATGGCATTCTAATTTTTTCATATTCTTAATAGAAAATGTCTTGACACTTCATGTGAATCATCTGTTTGTCTATGAAAAAAATATATATAAATAAAAATAATGTTGAAAAGCGTTGTCTGCTGCAGTTGTAACTGGCAGTTTAAGGGTTACCACAATGTCTGAGTGTTAATACTGCCAAATGAAGCAGAAGCAAAAACTATTTTAAACTGAATTTTAACAGGAGAAATTTACATCACCGGGCTATTAAATACCATGCAACTTTTTTCTTCCACAAATTTACATAACCTCACAATCCTTTTGAACACTAAGAAGAAAAAATGAGGAAAGAATGACCTTAAGGTGACTGTATACACTTCATAGTTTTTCTGTCATTTTTTTTACATGGGAGATAACTTCTGTGACTTCCTGTTTGCCTGACTGAACACCAAGCTGTTTTTAAAACTTGGGGACCGGATACACTTAACTCTTGTCCTGCTGAAGCCGGATATGCCCTGCCTTTGCAAACAGTGTAGATCCAGATCAGTTGGCTTCTGAAGAAGCCAACTGATCTGGATCTGCACTGTTTGTCATTAAGTATGAGAATTTGTATGAACAGCCTAGATCAAGTAATCTGACTGGCTGAAAATTAGAAGTGGGCATGGTATCTTAATCTATTTAGCACAGCAAGGGTTAATAGTTTTTTTTCCATTTTTACTAGGGAGACAACTTTTGTGACATTCTATTTGCCTTCCCTTACCATAAGTCCCTTCTGAAAAAGGGTCTACTCTTAAAGGAAAGAATTTGCTTCCATCGGAAGCAAATTCTTTCCTTTTAGAGTTGACCCCTTTGCAGAAGGGAGGCAAAAAAAAACATTAACAGAGTTGCTTTCCCTGAAAGTGTATTCATCACCCTTTACAACCCCATTTAACCAAATTATTCAGATTATCCCATTTGAGAAATCACTACTGACATTTTTTTGTGGTATCAAAACTTTTCAGCTGACAAAGAGCCCTCATCTAGAGCTATATTAAATTAATGCTCAGCATGCTTGGTAAACATTTCAGTAGCCAACATTCTGAAATATTTTCTTATTTTTCCCAGAATGAAGGCTTTATCATATCATGCATATCATCTCCTTAGGAGGCAATTTGCATGAAATGTTAGGGCCTATTAAAGAAACAATCTGCATGAAATATCAAGGCCTATATTCTAGGAAAAATTAGAAAAATATTTCAAAGTGTTGTCTGCTGAATGTTTTACCAAGCATGTTCACCATTAAAAAACTATTGTTCTATTTCAGTCACTTATTTTGCATTCATTCTTTCCTTCTGCGCCAACATGCCACCCTATCCAAATATGTCTTACTTATTTATTGCATAAAAATTCCTCTGAGATGGGACTGTCTGGGTTAGAGTTGACATATCACAGCTCTAGATCAGACTCTTTTTTCGACCAGAAACATTGGTATTTTTCTTATTTCACCAATAAACATAAGTTGTGGGTACACATTGGAATCGCCTCGGAGAGGCGATTCCAATGCATACCCACAACATATGTTTTTGTGGAGAAATAAGAAAAATATTTATCTGGATACTTTTCTTATATTGAGCTATGAAGTGCCAGGATGATAATATTGATTGGCTCTCAGTATTCTGATAGTGTGAAATTAGAGGCGACAAACAAGCGCTTCTTTCCTAGAAAATAGGGTTAGACATGTCACCTTAATCATCTTCTTAATAAGCTTTACTATGGAGGAAAAGAAAGAAAACACCATATTTACTCTAAATATTCAAACGCCTTAACTCCTTACCACACTTATTCTAAAATCTGAGTTACATTACGAAAATACGCCTATTCAAATATATAGAAAATTTCCCCTCCAAAAACTAAACATTTTCAGATAAAAAGCTCTGATATTTTTCATACTTTGTGCTCAAACATAGATTGTGGGTACTCGTTAGAACTGCTTCACTGAGGCAGTTCTAAAGAGTACCCACAATCTATGTTTTTTAGCAAAATAAGAAAAAGAGTACCCACAATCTATGTTTTTTAGCAAAATAAGAAAAATAATGTATACCCCTGTAAACCCCAATTTTACTATATAAAGTGGGGTTTAAGGGGGCCAAAATTATATAGGAATGTTTTCGTGAAGGTCTATTTTACTACCTGTTATTGTAGATGAGTGGCAAACAGTGTAGACCTTGATAAGCCATCTTCTCTAACACTGTTTGCTTAGGCCTATCTATCCTAATACTTGGGCTAAATAATTAAGGTACTTATATAATAAAAACAACAGTAAGAATAACACAAAAAAATAAACAGTTTTTATTTTGAAAATTTGTGAAAATATGCCATCAAGGAAATAACCCAAATTACAGACTTTCACTAGTGCCAAAATTTCCAACAGCAGAGCCAAAAATTTAGCAAGTCATTAGTCATTATATGCACTGTATTTACCTCAAACATTTGGACAGACATGCCTGCAATCAATGTTGACCCAGATCAAACTGCTCCTGATGGAGCAGTTTGATCTGGGTCCACACTGTTTGCTATTCTGGGACCAAATTGTTTGGACACATCACCAGGTATTCAAAAGGACTTATTTTAGTTTTAGAATAAAAATGGTAATCTGTTAACCCACTGTAGTCGGGTGACCTGTAAAAGGGTAATCGGCAAACAGTGCAGACCCAGATCAGATGCTGCAGAACGCGGCATCTGATCAGGGTCTCCACTGTTTGCAAATAGTTTAGCCATTTTTCTTTAGGAATATGTAAATTTCACAGCCTGCTGTACCTAAAATTGAAATTGGACTCTTCCAATATATAGTGTGGGAAAGTCTATTCAGTCTACAATGGGTTAAGGTGTCAAAATAGTTAGGGTATAGTACAATAAATAGAATGGCACAGCATGCATATGGAAACCCTTGAAAGGAATCAAGTATAATTCGGCAAAAAAAAAGAGGAAAACTTCTGTAACTTGTAGTTGCCAAGTTTGAAGAGGCCATAACCGAAACATCATACGAAGTTACTGACAATAATTTTCTTTCTAAGAACTTGGTAATTTGTTTTGCATTTTTGTTATGAATATATTCTTGGGATGGGTCTATAACACTGATTATGTTTATTCCAAATGTAAGTGGGTCTCACAGAATATGTGAGTTTCAATGTGAGAAAATGTACTTCACGACATATGCACCTAGCAAAGACTACAATTAGCTCACACATCTAAAACATTATCAATATATTTATTTGTTTGTTTGTTTACTTGTGCTGAGGTTTTATGGCCCAGTCAACCCAGTAGGGTCATGTTGAGCATGGTCAGTTTACCTAACTTTTGCCAGAAACTGACATTTGTCTTTCTTGAATCAGCAGAAGGGAGAGAATCACCGTAAAGATATTTCATGATCCAACTGAGCCACCAAGGCTGGCTATCCATGTTTTATCTGGAAGTCCATTTGGGTACTCTTCGATGTTTATAAAACATGGTGATGGACAAGTAAACTGTGTAGATCCTGGTCAACTTCAGGAGCAGGTTGATCTGGTATACACTGCTTGCCAAACACTATCTGCTTCAAATATTAACCTGTACTGCTCTCTGAACTAACTCAGCAGACAACAAACTGCATGCAATGTTGAAGTCTATTTTCTAGGAAGAATAAAAAATATTTCAAAATGTCATCTCCTGAAATCGCAGAGTGTCAAAGATAAATATGGCAATGGAGTAATATAAAAGAATGATTATTTGTAGAGACTGACAAAAAAAGAACTAGCATACCTCAATTATTGGTTTCTGTGAGTGTCCTTCTGTCCAGAGTTTTGGCTGTGGTGTCAGAAGTGACTGCTGTAGCTGGAATGTTTTTAGCTGACTCTGTGGTCTTTCATGGATGGGATGCTGCCAATAAGCAAGACAAAATTAATGCTTAGCAATCTAGATAAAACTTTCAACAGACCACATATTGAAATATTTTTCTTATTTTTCTAAGAAAACTGGTTTTGACATTTCATGCAAATTGTCTCCATTAATGGAGACAATTTGTATGAAATGTCAAATTCTGTCTTCTGGGATTAAATAAGAAAAATATCATCAGTTTGTTGTCTGCTGAATTTGCCCAGAGAGTGGTAACTGTGCATTGTTATTTGAGCTTATCATTAGTGCTTCAGTGTATGAAATATTATTCTATTCTATTCACAACATACATCAAGGTAGCAAATAGCAGTACTATTTAGCCTCTTCTAAAATCATTTTACTGAGGATTAACTTCATGCCAGACATCCAAATTTCATTAAGATAGCATTTTTCATTGTGAAAAAAGTTTATTTCACATTTATGAGATTTGACAATAAGCAATTCACTCCCAAGCCAGTCAGCAAACTCAATAAGTCTGACTGGGCTTCATTCTTCCTTGGACACTTAATTCTTAACCTGCTGAAAGTACACATCAGCTTCTGACATTTTAAAATATAAGATAATGCGAGAAACCCAATGAAGACTCAAATCAGCCTGTGCAGCCACACAATCTGATCCAAATCTTTATTCTCTGCATGAAGAAACTTTGCCTCTTTGGCCTTCCAAAAAGTGCCCAGTGAAGATTATGATCAGACTGTGCAAATGCCTTTCCAAGCAGGCTACTCTGAATCTTCGCTGGATGTACATGTCCAAAGGTACGTTTCCTGACATTGCAGCCCATTAAATAACAAGAATATGCACTGTCAATTATTATTTTTGTGAAGAAAAGTAAGAAAAATATCAATCCTTAAAGAAGTTAATTGCAAGATTGAGGGCAATTTCCTTATTTTTCCTCAAAATATATGATCAGGCACACCTTTCAATCAAAAATATTTATTTTGTTTTTCTTATTTCTACACGATGAGATGTTGTAGGCACTCATTAGAAGCTTGTCGAGGTGCTTCTAATTCCTAACTTCAAATGTTTTTGTGCAGAAATTAGAGAAATGTTAACCTGATAGCTCCATGAGAAGGGGTGGAGAGGGGGAAGAGGGTTAAATATTAAACAAGTATGATTTTTAATCAGTCTGGGCAGTCTTGTCTCCTGCAAGAAACACCAGGTGATTCCTGCTATATTTGTGTGTCATTTTGCTCATCTTTGATCCTTTCCATACAATCTCCAACAGTTTTTCTTGTCCAAGTGTTGCTTGATTATTGGTAAATCCATATTTCATCATTTTCCCACTGTTATTACCAAGACCCCACATAAATCCACCAGGACCTTAGCTTTTATCATCTTCGATGTAGTTACTTCTTCTTTAATGTCAATTAGTGATTCAACTATGACAGTTACAGATGTACTTGTCTGCTCTAATTGAATAGATATAGAAGAATAAAATATTTTATAACAATTTTTATAGGTGACTGACCAGTATAAGTATGGACCCAATACACTGCATTAGTTGTAAAATACTGTTTACAGTATTTAACCTATGTATTCAAAGAGACAGTGTTGACCCAGATCAGACGATGATGGCACTCATGTTCTCATGGAGAAATAAGGAAAATTTCAACACAGGCTGAATAGAAGCCCTTACAAGAGCTAAGCTAAGTAGCAGAAAGCTATAAAAAATGAAAATATCTCAGTCTATAATTTTAACAGGATTTGACATTTCATGCAAATTGTTTCGAATGGAGACAATCTCCATGAAATCTCAAATCCTGTTTTCTGGGGGAAAATAAGAAAATTATCAATAATGATAATTTTCTTATTTTCCCCCAGAAAACAGGATTTGAGATTTCATGCAGATTGTCTCCATTTGAAACAATTTGCATGAAATGTCAAATCCTGTTTTCTGGGAAAAGTAAGAAAATGTCACCAATTTTTTTGTCATCTGAGAATGGTAAAGGTAATGGAAAATGAACACACTTTTAGAGACACCTCAACTCTGTCACTTTCCTTTTGGAGTAGATCCCTTTTCGGAAAGGGCTTGGTGAGCAGAAATGTTAAAATTGTCCTGCTGAATAAATTAAGATGCTACGCTCATTTCTAATTTTCAGCCATCAGATTACTCAATCCAAATTGTTGACATATATTCACATACTTAATGGCAAACAGTGCAGATCCAGATCAGTTGGCTTCCTCAGAAGCCAACTGATCTGGATCTATACTGTTTGCAAAGGCAGGACATATCAGGGTTCAGCAGGACAAGGGTTAACAGGAAGCCACAAAAGTTGTCTTCCTTCTAATATATGGTGAAAAAAAATAACCCCAAATATTATGTACAAGACATGACTTTACAGTCATATTTTTCTTTTGGTGTCCCACACCTTCAACCCCTCTCTTCCCAACCACCTTCTATCTGGAATACCATTTTGGCCTGCTTTATCTTTAACTTTAAATTCATTACCAACAATCTTCTGAAAGACTGAATGAAGCCTTATGCCATGACAATAATAATTCTTCAGATGTTCCAGACATCCTAGTTATTTTATCAGCTGGACTATTTGATTCATTTCTCTCCAAGATAATCACTTTATTGATGAATTAATAATAATCTGTCAAGTGGAGATAGACATATACTTTATTGACACAAGTAGATGTACATTATCAATTCTCAGGTGTGAAAAAACTGGATTAAGATATTAAATATTTGAATTAAACGCCCCTGAAATTGGATAAATAATGTTGAATTAGATTCTCTATTTGTCAGATGTTATTGAAAAGATTAGATAAATTGGTCATGGACATTGAAGGAATGTAGTATATTGGTACAATCTGACACTTGTTCATGAAAAATACACTGCAATTTTCATAAAGTTACCAAAAAATAAGTTTGTCCAAACATGGATAAATTTAAGAGTGGAATCCAAATGGATCAACTAAACAATGAAATAAACAGATCTTGTGTGTTAGTTAACGATTTGTTAAAATTTACATCGAGTGATACTCAAATATGCTGAAATTTTTATGCTGAAAAAATGTGAGTAGCTTTTGCAGTGCAAAAGCTACTAACATTTTCTCAGCAAAAAATATTAGAATATTGTATATTGAATCTGCTAAAACAGTTAACGAAATGATCCTTAACGAGCTTGTTAAGCTAACAAAACTTTGAACAACTGGGCCCTAGATAATAGGGATAATTAATTCATCCAAATTCATTGAGTGAGCCCCTCCAAGCAAAGATGTATCTTCAAATCATGTGCAGAGAGCAAAGGTCCAGATCAGACTGCCAGGATGCGCATTCTTATCAGGGCCTTTGCTGTGCAAACAAAATCGTTGGATATTATAGAATGTTACAATGGAGAGCAAATGCCTGGATGAGACTTCGTGTATTTGCCATACAAGATGATGTGAACCCACATATTTTATGCACATTCATAGGCACGTTTTCATTTGATGCAGTCCATACTACACTTCAACCGCTTTATAATACGGTTCGTTATAACATGGTTTTGGATATAACACGATTCAAAGATGGATCCCATAAATGTATAGATTATATTGAAAAATGACCATAAATGGTCATTTTTCAATATAATCTATACATTTTTGTTTGGATATAACATGGTTGTTTAACTAACACGGTTTATGGTATGGACCCCAACAATAGTGTTATAAAGAGGTTGTGGTGTGTCTATAAAGAATCAGAGAAATCTATTTTCTAAAAAAATGGGAACTTATATACAGAATGTATATTACTGCAATAACCTTAAGTATTTGATGTCTTAGGCCTGAGCAAATAGTGTACATACACATTCAGGGAGACAACTCCAACTCTGTTCTGCATTCTGCAGCATCTGCTCATGGTCTATATTGTTTGACGCTCAATCCAGCAGTTTGTAATTACATCAAATGTTAGTAAAATGTATTTGTTTAAATTTTAGGATGATTATGGTAAGGATTTAAGGAGGCCCCCAAATTTACGATACTATATAAGATATATTTGGAGCCTTTAACAGTTTATGAGCACCAATGAGCTTCTATTAAATACCCACAATGTACATTTTCATGGAGAAATACCCTATTTACCAAATGTATTCATACAGATGGGCTTGAGCAGTGTAGACCCAAATGAGAAGCTGCAGAATGCGGCATCTCATCAGGGTTTGCCACACACCTAGCAATTTTTAGACAAAACATCGGGTAGTAAATTGTCCTTGTTCAAATTTTAGAACAACTATGGTAAGGAGTTGATGTGTCGGAATATTAAGAGTAACTACATTATGATACTTTTTATCTGGATAGTCCTTTTATCTAGAGCTGACAAAAACTACACAGCCTTACTGTGACAAAGGAAATCTATATGATTAATTTGATTGAGTTGGGGACCGAACTAGACAAACAGAAACTAAGATTGTCAGAATGACTTTTGGAATCGGAGTTTGTACAATCTATGAAAACTATTGATCACCACATGAAAGTATTTGTACAAGCTGTAACAAAGAAAGGCCAGCATAACTGGGAAATTGTCACACTCACAGGGTCATTATGGTTTGTTACTTTGTCAAATTAGTACAAATTAGCGACTAACAATTATTTGCAAAAACCAGATATTGGTACAGAGTTTGAGAGAATACATGAATTACAATATCACATTCCACTGAGTTTAACATTACAACATGCCTATTCAAATATATAGAAAATTTCATCTCCAAAAACTAAAAATTTTCAGATAAAAAAACTCTGAAATTTTTCGTATTTCTGCACAAAACATAGATTGTGGGTGCTCATTAAAACTGCCTCATTGAAGCAGTTCTAACAAGTACCCACAACGTATGTTTTTGAGCAGAAATAAGAAAAATTATGTATACCCCTGTAAACTCCAGTTTTACTATACGAAAGTGGGGTTTAAGGGGGACAAAATTATATAGGCATGTTTTCCTGATGAGGCTAGTCATTTGATTAATTGGACACTGCTCCAGATAAGGTGTATCTTCCAACCAAAAAGTACTGCTATTTTCTTATTTCTCCATGAAAACTATGTCACCAAGGTGCTTCTAATGAGTACCCACTACAAATATTTTCATGGAGAAATAAGAAAACTCTATATCTGATACCCACTTCTAATCTATGATCTGGGTGACATTTTCATATTTGCTTGTTTGTCCATAAAATCATCTTCCCTGTTATTTCTGACCCTTGCTCCCTACCCTAATGCCTCACACAAAATTCCCCCTTTTTACTATATATAGTATTGAAAAGGGTATCTTTCTCAGTTCTGAATAAATAAAGCATTTCTTTAAATGTTTACAACCAAAGAAACTTTAATGCCAATTCCAACACTAAAGACCAAAAATGCCACCTCTTGTGGGGAACATAAATGTTCTAATTTCAGCACAAGTATGGTAACTTAAGGAATATTAATGTGTCCCAATATTTAGGGTAAATACAATAATTAGAGATGACACACAGATTTTACCAAATCTGCAAAGCGATCTACAGATTAATTTTTGTTTTTGAAACGTGTCTCAGTATTTCTGAAGTCCTGAATGGTTGTCTGAATCACCTAATGCTTAGCATGCTGGGTATAAACATTTCAGCAGACATTTTAACCCTTTTCTTGCTAAACACGACATGCCCTTTCTTAACAAACAGTGTAGATCCAGATCAGTTGGCTTCTGAAGAAGCCAACTGATCTGGATCTGCACTGTTTATCATAAAATATGTGAATTTCTATCAAAAACCCAGATCAAGTGATCTGATTGGCTAGAAATGGGAAGTGAGCGTGGCATCTTAATATATTCGGCATGACAAGGGTTAAAATATTTGTCTTATTTTTCCCAGAAAATAAGATTCAATATTTCATAGGAGATAATTCTCATGAAGTGTCAGATGCTATTTTCTGGGAAAAATAGGAAACAAATAATAAATGTTTGGTCTGCTGAATTTGCTCATAGCGTGCAAAGAGTTAATTTCATCTGTCAAACTTAAAAAAGGTCAATTTATTTGAAAACCCAACTGTAATTTCATGTTACTTCCAGTTTGAAGAATTCATGAATCTATTGAATGTCAATTACCCTTGAAGGTTCGATACTTGACCTAAGATCCGATGGAAAGATAATGCATCAAAATGGGTGTCTTACCCTATGAGTTCATCCCAAACATGGTGACAGCAAAAAACATGTCCATAGCTTTATCGGTAGTTAAGATACTGATGAGTTAAAGTTTTTGTTGTTTTTTGTAGTTGTTTTTTTATCATTTTCATTTTATTTATTCTTTTTTTTATATTTATTTTTTTTTTTCTATCAAAAGTATTTATATTTTTCTTAATTCTCCATGCAATCTCCTCAATGAGGCAATTTCAATGAGTACTGCATTTACCCCAAGTATTTAGACAGACAGGTTTGAGAAAACAGTGTAGACCCAGATTAGATGCTACAGAACATGATCAGGGTCTATACTGTTAGCCACTGGTTACAGCCACTTTCCCTCATCCACCTCAAACTTTCTAAATCTTCACAGAGGCTCTTTCAATGGGTGCCAACAAGATATGTTTAGGCAGAGAAATAAAGAAATTTTTATCTGCTTACCTTTCTTATCTATAGCTATGGTTGTGAGTAGTCTGTGGATTTTTTTTTTTTTTTTTTTTTTTCAAAATTAACTTTTTCAAAAATTTCTTTCAGGAATACCATCCAAGTGTCAAACAGTTTGGGTCAAGATATCAGGTCCGACATTTTGTCCGGTCTGATTTCAGGGCCCAAACTGTTTGCAAAGGTTATCAGCAGACGACAAAAGTCACCACTGGTGGGGAAAGAATTAAAAGTTGACCCCAAATGTGTTGTATCCAAACAAATATGTATAGATCATATTGACAAAATGACCATTTAAGGTCATTTTTTCTATATAGTCTAGACATTTTGTTCGTGTCTCAAAAAAAAAAAAAAAAAATATATATATAGAAAAATGACCATTTATGGTCATTTTTCTATATAGTCTATACATTTTCATTTGAATACAAATAAGTTGTTCTAGGCTAGCACAGTTTTTGCTTTGGATCTCAGCATTCATGTTATATAGAGGTTTTGGTGTACCAGTATTTTTGTTTGGTCAAAAAAATACCTTATCAAGACTCCCATCTCTATTAATGTTTAAATAATCTGATGTGAAAATTATAGTTTAACTTGGTGTTAAATCTGAGGTATCTGCCTCCTCCCTTGCAATTCTTTAACATATGAGCAAATAAGGTCATTTAATCGCTACTCCGGAAATCTAAAGTGCAAATCAGAGCGACCGTTCACAGAAGTTCAGTGTTCCATCCTAGATTTTCACACAAACCCAGTTAAAAGATTACTATCTAATTACATCGGTTGACATCTACTATTATTTAACAAAGTTTCTTTTATTTTTGAATAGGGTATACAAGTACAAAGGTTTCACCACAAACGGAAATCTAAGATTTTAGTCTCGTTTACTGGGAGAAACAGTGAGACTTAATTGTTTAAATAAAATAATCATCCAGAGGACTTGATAAGAACAGTATTTGTTTATAATTCTGAAATCTTTTCTTATCTCTCCATATAAATATATATTGTGGGTACTCATTAGAAGTGCCTCAATGAAACACTTCTAATGAGTACCAACAACCTATGTTTTTATGGAGAACTGGAGAAAATTATCAAGAATTATCATCAAATACTCCTCCTTAACAAGTCCTCTGGGCCCAGTTGTTCAAAGCGTGGTTAGCTTAACAAGCTCGTTAAGGGTCATTTCGTTAACTTTTTTAGCCGATTCAATACACAATATTCTGATATTTTTTGCTGAAAAAATGTGAGTAGCTTTTGCAGTGCAAAAGCTACTCACATTTTTTCAGCAAAAAATTTCAGTATATTTGCGTATCACTTGATATAAATTTTAACGAATCGTTAACTAACGATGTCGTTAGCTTTGAACAACTGGGCCCTGAACGTCACATTAAAAATGTATATATGATGATAAGAAATACTAGGCTTTTGTTTGAAGTTGGAATTGTGGGTGTTATACTTACTCAGGTAGATTACGGATATTAGTAATTAATGCCAAAACTCATGTGTTTATTTATAGTAACAAGGATTACTTTTAAACTACCATATAAACCCAAAATACCGACATGTCTCCTTACCATAACTGTCCTTCAATTTGAACAAGTTAATTTTAGTATATTTTAATATGTCCCACTACGAAAACACACTTATTCAAATATACTGACAATTTTACCACTAAAAATGTGAAAATTTTCAGATAAAAAATCTGATATTTTTCATATTTCTGCTCAAAACATAGATTGTGGGTACTCGTTAAAAATGAGGCAGTTCTAATGAGTACCCACAATCTATGTTTTTGAGCAGAAATAAGGCAAATAATGTGTACCCCTTAAACTGTATAAAAGTGGGGTTTAAGGGGGTCAACATTATATAGGCATGTTTTCTTGATGCTAAATACTGCTGGATAAGTGGGAAATAGTGTCAAGCCTGATCAGCTGCCACATACTGCTTGCTCAGGCCTGTGTCATCACGAAAACATGCCTATATTATTTTGACCCTTATAAACCCCACTTTTATATAGTAAAACTGGGGTTTACAGGGGTAAACATTATTTTTCTTATTTCTGCTCAAAAACATAGATTGTGGGTACTCATTAGAACCGCCTCGCCAAGGCGGTTCTAACGAGTACCCACATTCTATGTTTTGAGCAGAAATATGAAAAATATGATTTTTTTATCTGATTTTTTTTTTATTTTTTGATGGTAAGATTTTCAGTATATTTGAATAGGCATCTTTTCGTAATGTGTCCCAACCAATACTGAGATTTATAAAAAAAAAAAAAAAAATGCTGTTCAGCTTACATGCTGAAACATTGTAGGTAGGGTAGGTCAGGATGTTTTTCTTTTTTTTTCCTCATCTTCAGATACTTAAAGGATCTTACAATTAGCAAACAATTTCTCATCTACAGCTGCTCAAATTGTTTTATATGTAAATTTCATGCTAAAAATGCTAGAAAATCATTTTTGGGTTAGTTTCATTGATAATATTCAAAACTAATCCATCCACAAATACAATCAGTGCAGGTACTCACTGAAATTGGCTCTGTGAGATGATTCAAATGCATCTTCACAATGTGTTTTTGTCAAGAAATAAAAAAATGTTCATATTTTCGAGGTAAAAAAGGCCCCTTATCTGGAGTTCTGAGATTGGGCCTAATTAACTGGAAAAATTCAGCAGATGACAAACCGCTGACCAGAAAATTGGCTTTAAGATTTCATGCAAACTGTTTGCAAGAAATGTCAAAGCCTAGTTTCTGGGAAAAATAAGAAAAATATTTCAAAGCATCATCCGCTGAATTTTTACACAGCATCATTAATAACTTTAGAATATTAATGAGGCATTTACATGTTGAGAAGATACTAATCTTGTGTTTAAGCTTAAAACAACAAAATACCATGTAAACTAAACAAATATTTGTGCATTTTCGAATATTTTACATGTGTTTCAACAAGTAAGAAAATTGGAAAATAACAAGATTATTTTACCAGATCTTAGAGCGTAGAAAAAAAATTTGTCATTTCAGAAATAAGTTCCGCTCCTACGCCTTTCAGAAAAATAAAAATAATGCATTGGATTTTCCGTTAATGATCTGTCAGAAATTTTCTGCCAATTTGCATTTTTGTCAAAGCTAGAAAACTGAATTATTATTCTTGGCAGGTTATAAAACATGCTCTTTTTTTGCTCTAGGTATACATCTAAAGTAAATGATGCTTGAAAATGAATTTTTGGAAAGTTTTCTCTCAGTAGATTGCATCAATTACTAGTCTGTGTATGGAGGCACTTTAGTGACACAACTAAAAAGGATCATTGAGGAAATCATAAAAAATCATCAAGGATCTTTGTCAAGGATTGCTGCACACACCTTCTCCAAACCGCATAATTATGGTATTGGCCCAGCAGACACACAATGTTGAAACATCGATTCAACATTGATTCAACATCAAGATGACAGACGCAGCAGGCGAAAGATGCAGCAGAGGTCAAGATGCAGCAGGCTACTTTTTCAAATATATATATATTTTTTTTTAGAAAATCAGTGACATTTCATGGGAATCATCTGCAAAATAGATGATTCACATGAAATGTCAAGACTTATTTTCTATGAAAAATTTTAGGAAAACATTAGAATGTTTTCTGCTACAAATCTTGCTTGATACTTTAAGGGTTAACCCTTATCCTGCTGAACCCAGATATGCCTTGCCTTTACAGTGTAGATCCAGATGAAGCCAACTGATCTGGATCTACACTGACATTAAGTGTGTGAATTTGTATAAAAAAATTGGATCAAGTAATCTGATTGGCTGAAAATTAGAAGTGGGTGTGGCATCTTAATTTATCCAGCATGGCAAGGGTTAAAAGTGCTGGCTAAATGGCAAACAGTGCAGACCCTAACCTGGGTCTACATTGTTAACTTGGGTGCCCAAATATTTGTGTAGATAGGTACCAACGAGAAACAAACAAAAGTAACTAACCTCATGATTATCTGTGAACACTGAGTTATTTCCAAAACTTATTTCATGGTCTATTGCATCAAGATCATCTTCAAATGAAAAACTGACTTCTTTCTTTTTCCGTGGCAGATCTATTTTGTCATATGGTCGAGAAAGAATGGTTCCATTTTCATTATGCTCCTTCATTTCTGTCATGTTATTTGGAAGCTTGTTGACTCGAACAGTCTGGTTTTTCATACGATCTTGGTCAAACTTACGAATGACACAGATCACAACAATTATTGCTAAGGACAGGAACAGAGTTACTATTATCACAACTACAACAATAGCAATATTACTACTTGCATCTGCACCACTAATAGGTGTGACCGCTGTGGTAGCATTAGTATATTTAATAACTATATCAAATTCACATCGAACAGACCGCTGTGGTATCCCACCATCATAAACTGATACAATCAGTGGAAACCGTTCATCTTGTTCCACCTGATAAAGTTTAGAAATGGACAGAATTCCTGTATCAAGGTCAAGCTGGAAAATTCTTTTGATATTTCCACTCGAAATCGTGTAAGATAACTTAGCGTTCATACCAGTGTCATTATCCACCGCTCTAATTCTTGTAATGTGTGTTCCAATAGGTGCTAGATGTGGTATATAAATGGTCCTATTTGCACCTTTTGGACATTTAATCTCAGGACTGTTGTCGTTGTCATCAAGAACTTTTATGATTACAAGAGCTGAACTGGTCAGTTTTGGAGTTCCTTTATCTATAGCTATTACTGTAAATGTATAATCTCCCTTCTCCTCTCTATCAAGTTCCTTGTTTGTTTTTATAACTCCATCAGGAAATAAGATAAAAGGCAGTCCTTTCTCTGCAGTATCAGATATGGCAAATGTGAAAATACCATTCTCTTCCGTATCATTATCCGATGCAATTACTCTATCAACAGAGGCACCAGAAGGAACATTTTCAGGAATAACAAATTCAAATATATCCTCCTCAAATTCTGGAGGACTGTCATTTTTATCTTTTATGTGTATTATCACAGTAGCATTACTTACTAAAGCTGGCGATCCCAGATCTTTGGCAAAGACGAGAAATTTAGACACAGGAGTATCTTCTCTATCGAAAATATGTCTTGTTGTAATGACACCAGTTTTGGAGTTGATGGTATAGTTTGCTCTTGCTGACAGACCAAGGTAGTACTCAATATCACCATTAAGACCAGAATCAGCATCACTTGCTGAAACAGTAATAACTACCTGATATTTATTGTTATTCTCATACAAATATTCCACATATGTTTGTCTAGAAAATTTTGGAGGATTATCATTTTCATCTGTAACTCTAACAAGAAAGCTTGAAGAAGAACTGAGAACTGGCGTTCCTTGATCCTGACAAGTCACTATAACAGAGTGAAGGTCTTGTGTTTCTCTATCTAGATCACCTTTTACAACTACTTTATAACCTTTAGTAGACATGGTTTCCAATTTGAACATATCACCATCAACACTGCACGTAACATTTCCATTTTGACCTGTATCTGGATCTTCAACTTTGACATGGGCCACAAATGTTCCTTCTACAGACAGTTCTGAGACATTCACTACTCGTCCACTGCCCGATGATAATAAATTTATCTGAACAGTAGGTGGATTGTTACCAGTGTCTTGAATATTTATAAAAATAACTGCCTGATTTGTCGACAACATCTCTGGTTCACCTTTGTCCACTGCCTCAACAATTATCTTGTAAACTTTTCCACGTTCATAAACTAACTGATTCACTACCCTTAAAATACCTGTATGGTCATCAATTGCAAAATATTTGAGAATTTCCTGAAGATCAGACTGATGTGGACTGAATCGATATTTTATCTGTCCATTCAATCCAATGTCTCTATCTGTGGCCCTTATTTGCAGAATTCCTGTATTAATCTGAAGATTCTCTTTAACAGTGATGTTATATAATGTTTGGTCTAATATAGGTGGATTATCATTTTCATCTGTGATGGTTATATTTATTTTCATTACACCAGATCTTTGTGGTACACCATCATCTCTTGCTATGATGGTACAGTTATAGAAATCTTTGGTCTCACGATCAAGTTTACCTATTACTATTAATTTAACAGTCAAGCTTCCATCAAGTTTTCTTTCTACATCAATTGCAAACATATCATTATTGCCGACCAGGTTATAATACTGAACGGAGTTGTTCACTCCAGTGTCCTCATCGACTGCACCTTCAATAAGATATGATGAACCATTTACAGCAGATTCTGAGATCTCTAAAACTTGTGTAGCTTTTGGAAACGTTGGAGCATTATCATTTTTATCCTCTATCACAACATTTACACTAATAATCTCAAATAAGGAACTCTCTTTCCGAGAAGAAGTTGCTGCAATGTCAAAACTTAAAACACATAATGGTGGTATTCTACACTCGTCAAGAGATTCACGATCAATAACCACAGTGGTGTACAAAGAACCAGTTTCTGGATGAACGCTCAGCAAGGATTTAATACTCGTTTGCTGTAGAAAACTGAACACTAAATGATTACGATCTTCTGATGGGATGGCTTCTAAAAATCCTGAAGCTGTCGAAACATTACCAACGAAAGTCCATCGGTCAGACTCCTCCATAATTGAGAATGTTACTTGGTAGTTTTGGGAAGACGTAGCTGATATTGCACAAAGGAAGATACATATTAAGCAGATTAGGTGCTTAGTGGAAAGAGACAATTTCAATTCCATTTTACTGGCTGGATATAGGTCCTGTCATCGAAGTGTATGTGTCATCATGAGGAACTTGTTCTTGGGCTCAGCACTGCTCTACAGCAGTTCACCTGGAAATATACAGAGAAATAGGTTACAAAGTAATAGTAATAGCTCTAGGTAAGAGGGGTATCCAGATAAATATTTTTCATATTTCTCAAAAAAAAAAACAACATGTTGTGGTACTAATTAGAAGTGCCTCGACAAATCTGACACTACTAATGTATACAGTTAACCCTTGTCATGCTGAATAAATTAAGATGCTACACCCATTTCTAATTTTCAGCCAATCAGATTACTAGATCCAGACTGTTGATATAAATTCACATACTGGCAAACAGTGTAGATCCAGATCAGTTGGCTTCAGAAGCCAACTGATCTGGATCTACACGGTTTGCAAAGGCAGGACATATCTGGGTTCAGCAGGACCAGGGTTGAACTCCTTAATATACTTGTCCTAAAAATTGAATAAAAATATAAGTGAAGATACCCAGGAAATGCCACACTCATGGGCCCATCACGAAGCACAGTCCTCCCAAGGCGACAAAAGAAAGAGAGATGAGGAACAAATAAGGACAAGTCTATTTTACCATCTATTGATGTGTCCAAGTGGCAAACTGCATAAAGCCTGAAAAGAAAAAACATTCTGTGCCATCTGATCTGGAGCAACACTGCATCCTCAGACCTATTGTAGATATGGCACTTGTCAAAGTTAATAATTTTTTCTGACAGCTTAACAAAAATTATGCAACAATAATTGAATTGAAACTTTCAGAAAATATCTATTTCAATTCACTATTGAAATACATGTTAATCTGCTCACATCGTAGAGAGTAAACCACAAAAACGTCTGGCACATTTAAATGTTTTTTTGTTTTTTTGTTGTTGTTTTTTTCTCTCTTATTTTCTGAAAAAAATTTTCCAAAGGCCTTCAACACAGGAAGTTTCATTTCCATTATGCACAGCTTCCATTCACACTTCTACAGTTCTAAATAAATTACCAGGCAAAGTAAACCTCTTTTATTTGTAACTATTATTTTATTATATTGTCCTCTTTTAACAAAAAACTGTTACACAAACGAAAACCTAAAAATCCAAGATCCCAACGATATCCTCAAGTGAAAGTTTCTAATGGTGTGACAAGACCTCATCGAGACACAAAGTACGCCTGTCTAGTGTGTAAATATTTGGCTCTCAATAATACCGTTGTATCAAAACCCAGACCAAACATAACAACCTCGATCATCCCTCATCAAACAATAGCGAATGGCTAACAAACCAACAAAATGACAATTATTCAAGGTGAAAATGAGAGCTTTAATACAATTATGATCCCAAAGTTAAATACCTTAATGCTATGTAGTATGCTGGGTAAAACTTGAATCAAGCAAACAACATTTTGAAATATTTTCTTATTTTTTCCAAGAGAATAGATTTTGGCATTTCATGCAAATTTTCTCCTTAGGAGACAATTTGCATGAAATGTCATAACTTATTTTCTGAGATTAAAGAAAAATATCATCAATTTGTCTACAGTCTGGTAAAGAATTTGCCTAGAGGGATAAAGAATTTGCCCATATAGGAGTAAAGGTTAACTATCACATTTATCCCAAGTATTCAGACTGACAAACAGTGTAGACCCAGATCAGATGGAGCTGAATGCTGATTTGATCAGGGTCTACACTGTTAACCACTCATCCAGGAGTATTTTAGACAAGTTAAAGAGTGGCTACAACTGAGTTGTTCAAAGTTTAAGGTAAGTATGGTAAGGGTGTAAGATGTCTGAATACGCAGAATAAATATGGTAGCAATAATATTTAACCCTTAAACTGCCAATCACAACAATTGTCATCTGCTTTGTCATCTGCTTGTGATTTTAAAAGTCATTTTTGCAAACAGTGTGGACCCAGATTTGCCTGTATGCAAAAATAGGTTTGAAAAGTTTGCAAGAATATTCAGCAGACGACATAAACAGACAACATTTTCAGATGCAGGTTTTCTTGGCATTTTAAGGGTTAATTTATGAAAAAGAAAAGTAGACCAACCACGGATTAGGTAGACAGACCCGAAGGAATCCATACAATGGTTTTCAGATGAAACTTTTCTTGTATATAAAAGGTATGCATTATGTCTGCCAAATTCGATCAGCTTTCTCTGAGCACTCAATGAACTGTAAAGGACCCTAGGCTCTTTCATGTGGACAGCGAAGACTGATCTGATCAGACTGCATGGATTTGCAGGCTGATCTGAGTCTTTGCTGGGCACACAGTTTCAAAGTATATATGATGGTCCACATGCTTTGAAATCTCACCAGGACTATGACAGTGAGACACTTAACCCTTAAAGGGCCAATCCCAACTGTTGCAGACAACATTCTGATTTTTTTTTTTTTTTTTCAGAAAAAAAAAAAATAAGGCTTGGAATTTCATGTGAATCATCTGCCTAGCAGATATTTCACAGGACATGTCAAGTCTTATATTCTCAGAAAAATGCATTGTTATAAAAAAGATCTGCAAATGTCACTTGCCACAACTTTGCATAGTGCTTTTAGTGTTCATGATAGATGGCCCAGAATGTGTACTTCCATGCAAAATAAAGTCATTGAGGCACTTCTAATGAATAGCCACAATATGTTTTCATGGAGAAATAAGAAATGAATTAAGACTGTTTGATTTAAAAAAAAAAAAAAAAAATCCAACACTCAATATAAATATTGGCATGTCTCTGAGAATAGTGCGCCATTAAAGACCTGGTCAAAGCATTATAAAGTCAAAAGGCAAACATATTAGTATGTCCATTTTGTTGAGGATTTGTAGGTAAATATGAGCACTTTCAAGTCCTAGGACAACAAATAAACCATATCCTTTCATAATTGTATAGTCTATTACTGGAACATTATCAAAACTTGTCACAAAACTTGTTTTATTATCAACAAACACTGTGAAATAGTGTTTCCAACAACCTTTACCCCTTCCTGGACAGGTGGTAAACAAAGCAGACAACGAATGACTAAGTTTTTTTTTTATTTTTCTCAGGTAATAGGACTTGACATGTCTCCTTAGAGCCAATCCACTGCATGTCAAGCCCTGATTTCTGGAAAAAAGTAAGAAAGTAGTTTAAAACACTTTCTGTGATTATTTAAATTTAGCAGGTTATTGGTTAAATGGCATCTATGTGACTTTATTTGTATATCCATTTCAAAGTCCATTTGGGTCACATCTCTAGATAAGTCATCTTATTTTGAGCAAAAGTATTGATATTTTTCTTATTACTCCAAGAAACTGTATATTGTGGTTCTCATTAAAAGTGCATTGCTGAGGCACTTCTAACGAGTACCCACAACATATATTTTCCTGGAAAAATAAGACAAATATGTATTTGAATATCCCTCTTAACCCTTGTCCTGCTGAATAAATTAAGAAGCCACGCCCACTTCTAATTTTCAGCCAATCAGGTTACTTGATCCAGATTGTTGTTATAAATTTGCATACTTGATGGCAAACAGTGTAGATCCAGATCAGTTGGCTTCTTCAGAAGCCAACTGATCTGGATCTACACTGTTTGCAAATGCAGGGTATATCTGGGTTCAGCAGGACAAGGGTTAAAGTCCAGAGCTATGATTAAAATAGGTAACTGTTTCCTGATTTCAGCATGAGGCAGCAGAACCAGAAAAGATCTGTAAATATTCAAATATTATGACAATTCCGGGAGCTTTCACAATAGGTCAATATTTTGAATATGAACTTGCAATCTTTAATATCAAAATATACCATATTTAACCGACAGGCCTGAGAAAACTTTGTGGACCCACAGCAGATGCTATAAAGTGTGACACCTGATCAGTGTCTACACTGTTTGCTACTCACCAAGCAGTTTTCAGACAGATTAACAGTTAGTAAAATGGTTTTGTTCAAATTTTAGGATAACTATGATAAGGAGTTAAGTTGTCTGAAAACTTAGGGTAAATAGGGTAAAAACATTTAACACTTGTCATGCTGAATAAATTAAGATGCCATGCCCACTTCTAATTTTCAGCCAATCAGATCGCTTGATCTGGATTGTTGCTATAAATTCACATCCTTAATGGCAAACAGTGCAGATCCAAATCAGTTGGCTTCTTCAGAAGCCAACTGATCTGGATCTACACTGTTTGCTATGACAGGGCATGTCGTGTTCAGCAAGAGAAGGGTTAAGGTCAACATAACCCCATAAGGTCTCAAGAAACGGACATCTGCCCTTCTTGAATCAGAGAAATGGAGAGAATGATCACAGAAAATATTTCATGATCAATCTCTGTGAAAGAATGTTGCCCGACCCATGAAACAAGTAGCCAAGTGATCAAGAGTTGGCTTTTTTTTTTTTAAACATTAGCTCTCAGAGCTGTTGTTTGAGAGAAACCACAGCTGTATATAGCTCCAGATAAGGTGCTTTCTTCAACCAAAAACTTCAACCAAAAATTGTTGATATGTTTCTTATTTCTCAATGAAAACATAAGTTGTGGTACTCATTAGAAGCGCCTCACCGAGGCACTTCTAATGAGTACCCACAATGTATGTTTTCATTGAGAAATAAGAAAGCAACTTTCCTGTTATCCCCTCTTATCTGGAGCTAAGGCTGTAAGCACTCTACAATAGTAACCCTAAGTATTGGCAAATACAGGCTCAAGCAAACAGGATAGACCCTGATCAGATGCCACAGACTGAATACAGAGGGTAAACATGGTAGCTCTGAGTAATTATTGCTCGCCTCAAATATCGGTCATTTTTCATGTCAGCAAATCGAATAAACACAAAGTCCAAAATCTTATTCTTATTTCTTGAATAAAATCACAACAAATGAAACTTTAACCAGCTCACCCCTGCAGATCATTACAGATATTTTTTGCAAATAGAGTAGATCCAGACGACACGGCACATAACCGTCTTATCAGGCTCTACACTGTTTGTCATTCTATTATTGATTTTTGACTGAAACCCCTATTTGCATCAGTGGACTGGTTCAAAGTCAATAACTGGAGTCCATTTCAGAAATTCAAGGGTGAAAGTGTTAACTGTGTTCTGATGTCCTTAGTGTAGAATTTACAGCAACCACAGTAACATCCCTTTACCTGGGATACTAACCCTGAAAGCACTAAGCAAACTTGTACCATATGAAATTCCATTTTTTTTTTTTTTTGTCAGAAAAATAAGACTTGGCAAGTCTTATTTCCTCTAAAAGATAAAAAAAATCAAAGTATTCTGTTTTTACTGTGATTGATATCTGAAGGGTCAAACTGGTGCATGATGAGAAGGGCCGTCTGCCGTATGCTCAAAGCACAGGCCCCCCCCCTGCACAACTTGATAATCTGAGCATAACTTTCTTAATTTTTTGATATATTCTAAAATATTGATTCATTCTTCAAATCAGCAGCAAAGGCCCTGATCAGACTGTGTGGATGCAAAGGCTGATATGGGCCTTCTCACATTGTCACATATGGGCCACGCCATGCAAAAAGGTGTCTTCGATCATATGCGGACAGCGAAGGCCCAGATCAGACTGCGCATCCGTGCAGTCTGATCAGGGCCTTCACTGTCCACTAACAGAATCACTGGATACTACAAAATGTGTGAATGTAGAGCAAAGGCCCGGATGATACTTTACGCATGTGCAGGAGGATCTGAATCCACACATTTTGTGCATGCTCGAAGACATTTTTCCCTTGGCACGATCCATATGATTTCTTTAGAATCTAATAATAATCAATATAGACAAAAACTACAGCACTCAGTTACCTTACAGACTTGCATGCAGAAAAAAAGCAACAATTTCTAATCCAACCACACATAAAATATTCAACACCGATATAGTCGTTCAACAGAACAACTCTGCTACAATAACGCCTTCGGCCTTTAAGCATTCATGTAAGCCCCAATCAATTCAATACAATGATTGTATCAATCCAGATAATCCTTCCCTTTAGTTCCATAGTCAGGTCTGACAGCACGGCTAATCACCGCTATCTCACCTATGGTGACAACTTCAACACATGGCCCTGATAACTTCTGATAGTGGCTCGGACCAATTAAGAAATGTCACATTGCCCACAAGTAGCTAGACTAAACAGAGAACTGATAACACCATGCTTGACCACTTGAAAGAATGGACAGTTCGAATGAATGTGTCAACTGGCAGGATTAATTTATCTATCCTTTAGTTGTAAGATTTAATAATTTGAGGATTTTGATGATCCTTTAATTTTCAAAACACTTTATGCAAGCTTTGTTGAAAATTCCTGTCTTTAATAATCTATTACATGTAATTTCATAAACACTGCACCTACACCATTGAGGTAGGGTGGAAGTCTGTGGTGGAATGGTGTGCGTTGATGCTATAATCTGCTGACATTCTGTTTAGCATGGGTAAAATTACAGCAGATGACATTCTGAAATACATTTCCTATTTTTTCTCAGAAAACAGGCTTTGACATTTCATGCAAATTGCATGAAATATCAAAGCCTGTTTTCTGTGGAAAATATCATCAATTTGCTGAAATTGTCCATAGAATGTTAAAAGTTATGAGTTATGGGTACCAATTAGATATCTTATCTCACTGTGGTGATTCTAATGAGAACAAACAACAAATGTTTTGTCGTTTTTTTGATGATATACCAGTGCTCAGTTGGTAGAACCTACGCCTTCAGATTGGGATGATGTGGTTCGACCAAAAGCTGTGTCATACCTAAGACATTCTAGAATTGGTACTAGCTGCATTTTTCACTTGGAAGAGTACTGATGACAATATAATTTGACTGGTGGTAGTATCATGTCAATGTGTCTCTGTGGATGGTACTACAGTGAGGTGGCACTATAAAAGGGCACGAGTTCTCACCATCACATCAAGACACCATGACTCAAAAATAAATCCACTCCTTAACCTTTACCACTCTCTGGATAAATTCAGTGCATTTTTGTGATATTTTCCACAAAATAAGATCTGAAATTTCATGCCAAATCCTACTTCCTGGGTAAATAAGATAAATATTTCAAAATGTTGTCTGCTAAAATTTTTACCTAGCAAGCTAAGGCTTAAATGATGTTGTGAAGTTTGTTGGAAATTGGGGTGATTTTTAAAAATTTTGAAGATTACAATTTCACTGCTACATTATTTTACAATAAAACGCAACATGACTGTTTTCTTTTTTTTTTATTTGGGTTTTATGGCCCTTTCAAGAATATTTCACTTATATCCAGCCGATCATTCAATAAAGGTGGGCAAAAACCGGAGAACCCGGGGAAAAAACCACCTGACCATCTGTAAGCAGAACTTGGCTTTCCCACATGTGATCCGAGCGAGGCTCAAACCACAGCAGTGAGAAACCTAATGGATTAGGAGTCAACTATCCTATCCACTAGGCTACGGGGGCCCGACAACATGCAACTTTCAACCAAAATCTTGAAACTATAACTATCAAATTAAGTTGTACAAGTTACCAAACTCAAGGATTTAATAGAGCCTGTAATTTTGTCAACAAGAATGCCATTCATTCTTATTTATCTAAAAATAATCTTATTTATATCCAAAAATGTTCTCAAGTCAGCAACAAGCTTATCTTCAATTAAATTAAACCTTGAAGCTCCAAACCAAATTTGTAGAATACAACATGCATTCTAAAATTTTTATTTCATTTTTTTTTTCAGAGAAAATAAGTTTAGACATTTCATTTGAATTGACTGTTCATGTGAAATGTCAAGACTTGTTTTCTCAGAAATATTAATAAATTAGAATGTCATCTTCTATAAGTTTTGCTTGGCACTTTAAGGGTTAAAATATCTGAAAAAAAAAAAAAAATGTTTTTAACCCTTAAAAGGCCAATCGCAACTGCAGCAGAAAACAATTTTTACTTTTATTTCTTTTCAGAGAATAAAGTATTGACATTTCATGTGAATCATCTGCCAAGCAGATGATTCACATGAAATGTCAAGACTTACTTTCTCCAAAAAATAAATAATAATAGAATAAAAAATTCAAAATGATATCTGCTACAAATTTTGCTTGGCGCTTTCAGGGTTAAAAGCATCAGTTTTGCTCTTTGAATCATCAAAGTGTTTTAGATTGTTTTCTATTCAGAAAGACAGGCCTAGCAAACAGTGCAGACCCAGGTGTATATAATCTTCGCATCTTTTAGTTTAGATACAACACTTTTGGGGTCCACCTTTAACCCTCTTTTAACTGAAACTGTCTTATAAAGAGGTTCCAGTATACTTAACCCTTGTTATGCTGAATAAATTAAGATGCCCCACCCACTTCTAATTTTCAGCCAATCAGATTACTTGATCCAGTTTGTTGATACAAATTCACATACTGAAAGGCAAACAGTGCAGATCCAGATCAGTAGGCTTCTTCAGAAGCCAACTTATCTGGATCTACACTGTTTGCAAAGGCAGAGTATATCCGGGTTCAGCAGGACAAGGATTACTTTTTATCTCCAAAATTATTACTCATCTGGAGTTCTGGATATCATACATGCGATTTAAGTAATTTGAAAGTCAAATTTCATCTCGAGAAGAATC
The DNA here is from genome assembly GCA_964016985.1 of Anodontia alba. Classification (NCBI taxonomy): domain Eukaryota; kingdom Metazoa; phylum Mollusca; class Bivalvia; order Lucinida; family Lucinidae; genus Anodontia; species Anodontia alba. The sequence continues at coordinate 30,660,529 of OZ024826.1, read as the reverse complement.
CTATACAATTCCCTCTGCGATTTCTCCCAGTGAAAGAAAACAATCGACAATGACACGAACTTCCTATAAACTGACTGAAACACATCCCTGCTCATGTTTAAACCATGGAAATCCTGTAATTACAGCCTGCAGTACCTCCGTCTTTTAATCAACGACTGACCTCCCGTATCGTGAGTGACCAGCTCAGCTTGACTTTTTGCATGACTATGTGCCTAGCCGCTGATTATATTTTCAATATTTGCATATGCCCATGGACAGCTTGTTAATGGATATGGAGAGAAGTGCAAATGCATATTTTTAATTACATTTGCAGAGACCCTCTAGCCAAAATATCAACAAAACTAAGACAATTCTTTTATCTTTTTCATAGCTCAAGATAAGGGTGGAAACTTTTCTAATTTCTCCCCAAAAACATGTGGGTACTCATTGAACTGCCTTACTGATGCAATTCCAATGAGTACCCACAACATATGTTCTTAAGAGAGAATAAAAAAATATCAATACCTTTTGGTTGAAAAAATCAGTATCTGATCTAGGACTATATCTTTACCAAAACAAAAATCCATATTTCATCAAATGAGGACTCACACAGCTTATAAATGCTTTGATGAAATTGTATGCTAGCTTGAAACCATTTTTCCAGACTTCTAACTTTCAATGTAGACATAGATCTATCTACACAACAATATTTCAGTTTCCATGGAATTCTCAGAGATACATTGTCTCTAATTAACCTTTAGCCTCAGAAAGAGAAAGTCATCAGAGAATATCTCTCTCTCTCTCTCTCTCTCCTTTTATTTCCATTCTCTCTCCTCATTACGAAAACACGCCTATTCAAATATATAGAAAATTTCACCTCCAAAAACTGAAAATTTTCCAATAAAAAAAAACTGTTATTTTTCATATTTCTGCTCAAAACATAGATTGTGGGTACTCGTTAGAACCGCCTCCATGAGAAATAAGAAAAATAATGTATACCCCTGTAAACCCCAGTTTTACTATATAAAGGTGGGGTTTGAGGGGGTCAAAATTATATAGGTATGTTTTCATGATGTTTTATTCTCTCTCTCCTCTCTCTTGATGCCCTCTCTCATCTCAATTCAATATATGCTAGATGTTCAAAATAAGAAAGAGCTTATCACAACTGCAGTAGACTTTATTTTGAACTTTTTTCCCTTTTTTTTTTTTTTTTTTTTCTGAGAAAACAAGGATTGATACAGTTGACTCTCATTATCTCGACCTCGCTTATCTGAATAACCGCTTATCTCGAAGTGAAAATCTTGTCCCTGACTAAACATGAAAATCTTACAACAGGTAAAAAAAAAATATATTGTGGAAAAGAGGAGAAATTGCTCCTCAGGAGCAATTTCTCCTCTTTTCCACAATATTTACGATATATCTCTAAATTTAAGAGTTCAGTTACATATAACTGTGTTAAATGTGGTTGTTCGAATTATTTTTTCCTCACTTCTGCAAATCTGATATGTCGAGGTATGGATATCTCAAAGTATTTCAGAGAGTCCCTTGGAATTCAAGATAACGAGAGTCCAGACTGTATTTCATGTGGATCATCTACTAGGGGGTAGAGGGGGTGGGAAGCAAATATTTTAAAAAATCATCTCTTCATATTTAAAGTATACATGCTAGGTTGCATATAAGGCTCAGGAACAAAAAGAATGTTTTTATTTTACTTTTAAAATCATTGTGTAAGATACTAAGAACTTTTCATACCTTACTTTTCATAATTCCAAAAACTAAGACAGGCACAAACCTTGTCATCAACATTTAGCCTAATTTGAACATTTTAATTAGTCAACAACACTATCTCTGATCATAATTTGACTAATCCTTTTGTTTCAAGGTGTAACATAATCTTTTGGACAAAATAATAATTTGAAACAAATGCAATCAGAAATCCAGATAACAGAGACAACAAGAAATATTTTCTTATTTCTTCATGAAAATGGTTCATGGGAACTTATAAAAATCACCTTACTGAGACGACTATTATCACTACCAACAACATATATTTTTGTGGAAACATAAGAATATCGAAATCGACCTAATTACTGCACTGTGCACATGGGTTTTTTCAGAATTACTGGGAAAAGTAGTGGTAAAATATGTATCCATCTATACTAAGGGTACGCCTAAAAAAAAAAAAAAATCAGCGAGTGACTTATCTAATAATGCTAATGCGATGTTTTTTGTGTTTTGCTTTCTTCTGATTTTCTTTATGAAAGCATAATGTTATGAGTACCAGTGGCGTAGCTAACACAGAATTATTTGTATGCAAATCCAGGAAAACTCTTGAAAAAGTATGCCTTGAAGCACTTCTAAATAAGGGACTGCTCTTAAAGGAAAGAATTTGCTCCCAGAGGGAGCAAATTCTTTCCTTTAAGAGCAGCCCCAAATGTAGGGAACTAAATATTTTATGTTAATGCCACTTTATCATAAAAAAGTTTCTTACGCATGTTACGTGCGTACTGAGTGCTACGCCTATAAGTACCCATTTGGATAGCATCGGCTGAAAGCATATGTTATGAGTACCCATTTGGATTGCATTGGCAACTGGGTACACACAACATATGCCTTTATAAAGCAGACAAAAAGTACATTGGCAGTAATCTGGCTATGGAACTGCTTGACTGTGCGCTGATAGGGGTATGTGCAGGTAATTAGGTTATATCTTTCAGTCCAAAATTGGAGCTTACCTAAATTGAATCGTGCATATTTATCCTAAGTACTGACAGACAGGCCCAGCAAACAATGCAGACCCAGATCAGATACCACAGAATGTGGCATCCGATCACAGTCTATATTGTTTGCAACTCATCTGGCAGTTCTTAGATACAAAGAACAGGTACTAGGACTTGATCAAGTCTTAGGAGAAGCATGGTAAGAAGGTAAGGTGCCTGAATACTTAATGTAAATATGGTAATCTCTTTTTCTGCACCATCTTAACCCTTGCCATGCTGAATAAATTAAGATGCCACATCCACTTCTAATTGTCAGCCAATCAAATTACTTAGCTCTTGTCATGCTGAATAAATAAAGATGACAGGTCCACTTCTAATTTTCAGCCAATCAGATTACTTGATCAAGGTGTTTGATACAAATTCACATATTTAATGTCAAACAGTGCAGATCCAGATCAGTTGGCTTCAAACTGATCCAGATCTACACTGTTAGCAAAGGCAGGGTATATCCGGGTTCAGCAGGACTAGGGTTAATTTGGACTGTTAACAAATTCACATACTGAATGACAAAAAGTGCAGATCCAGATCAGTTGGCTTCCTCCAGCAGATCCAGATCAGTTGGTTCCCTCAGAAGTCAACTGATCTGGATCTACACTGTTTGCAAAGGTAGGGCATATCCAGTTTTAGCAGGTAAAGAGTTAAAAGACAAGTGGATATTGGGAGATAAAAATTTTAACATTGTGAAAAAATCTCTTTTGGTAAAAAAAAAGATTCTAGGGTAGTCCAAAAATATAGTTTTATGGAGAAATAAGAAAAATCAGAAAACTATTTACCTGATACTCTGCTTATCTGCCCTCTAAATATTAACTGCTATGACTAGGGCTGGACTTGGTGAACAGCATAAAGGTAGTGGATGATTCACATGAAATGCCACGTCTTATTTTCACTGAAAAATAAAAAAAAAATATGTGTAATAGAATTTTGTCTGCTGCAATTTTGCTTAGCATTTGAACCCTTTCAGTCCTGCAGAAAAAAAAATTGCAAACAGTATAGATCCTGACAAGATGGTTCATAATGAGCTGTCTCATCAGGACTCTACACGTTTTGCTATTCTGTTTTGATTTTTGACTGAGACCTAAATTTTGAACAATGTTTCTGTAAACCAGTTTTGGAGATGACAGAGTCCACTTTAGAAATTCAGGGATGAAAGGGTTATGGGTTAGTGGCGTCAAAATACAGTAACTGTCTGCAGTCACTATCCCCAATGTTTCTTACAGTTTACTGGGGGAGCTAACAGATATCAAGAACCCAACAACATAAAACACTGATTTACAAGATTAACTGACTTATCAGGTAAATGATACATACACAAGGGTATCACATCTCAACCCAGTAAACAAAGATAGGACAGAAGCTAGCCATGGGTCATCACCCATTTATAATAAAAAAGTTGCTAAAACAAGGCCTTATCTTTAAAAGGCAATAATGATAAACAAATATATTGTCAACCTTTTCTCTGTTCACAAAGCCGCAAGACTCCTGGTTTATTAATTTGCATCCACCTGCAATTTTCATTACTTTTGCATTAAAACATGTTGCAGGAACTCATTAGAATTGCCTAAATGAAGCAATTCTGATAAGTACCTACAACATATATTTTGATGCAAAATTAACAAAAGGTTTCCCTAAAATATCCAATAACTATCACCTTATCTAGTGCCATTCAAAGGTGTCAAAAATCAGATCAACAAGTCACAACATTAATGACATGACATGTAAAAAAAAGGGTTTTTGGTAGATATATTTCTAATACAGAAAAAGAAGGGCTGGTTGAGTTCCTTAGGACAATGAAGGACCCAAGATCATCCTGGGCATCTGTGAAATCAATTCAGGGCAATTAATTGTATTCTCTGTATCAAATGGACCATGTCTTCAGGCATATGAGGACAGCATAGGTCCAGATCAGATTGTGCATCCACACAGTCCAATCAGGGTCTTCACAGTCCGCTAACAGAAGCATTAGCTACTACACCACAACCTCTTTATAACACTATTGTTGGTGTCCATAGCATAAACCATGTTAGTTGAACAACCGCGTTATGTCCAAACAAAAATGTATAGATTATATTGAAAAATGACCATTTATGGTCATTTTTCAATATAATCTATACATTTTTGGGATACAACCTCTTTATAACACTATTGTTGGGTCCATAGCATAAACCGTGTTAGTTAAACAACCGTGTTATGTCCAAACAAAAATGTATAGATTATATTGAAAAATGACCATTTATGGTCATTTTTCAATATATTCTATACATTTTTGGGATCCATCTTTGAACTGTGTTATATCCAAAACCGTATTATAACAAACCGTGTTATAAAGAGGTTGAAGTGTACATAATAATGTAAATGAACATGAAGGACCTGATTAGATTGCAAATGCATACCATCTTGTCCACATTAATTTTTTCTGAAGTTCTAAAGTAAAGGTGTCACTCATACTGCAATTCATTTATATATTTGCTACAGCAGTAGAGTTACCACTATGCTGTGGCACTTACACTGTACTATCTCACAGATCAATGGTGCTAAAGTTTGAACACTGTGATGTTAACCACTGCATACTACTAAGGAAGTTAACTACTGTACACTGTTTGTTATACTATCACTCAGGACTTATACACTATACATTGACTTGAGTTTACCATAATACACTGTGGTGTTAACCACTGCACACTAGAGAGTTAACCACTTTATACTGAGTGAGAACCACTGTACTCAGGACTATTGAGTTAACCCTTGTACTCTTGAGTTTACCACTGTACCACTGTACACTGTGAATGATTAACCCATTAACACAGACAGACCTCAAAAAGCACTGTAGCTGAGGTGTTTACCACTAAACACTGTGAATGATTAACCATTTAATGCAGAGAGGCCTAAAAAATTTGTAGCAGATGATGTTCTAATTTTTTTGAGAAAGTAAGGCTTGTTAAGGCTTATTTTCTAACAGGATTTTTTTAGAATTTCCTTTGCTGATGTAGTTGCTACTGCTTTCAGGGTTATGGTAATTATGATATATGGTACAAGCAAAATTATATGTACACATGACAGACATTGATGGGCCATCTTTTTGCTTCACAATGAGCTTAGCTCATTGTGAAGCAAAAAGATAGTCCATCAATTAATGATAATACATGTATAACAAGTAAAGGAAGCAGATGAATTTGTTTCAAACAAAATTTCAGATTACTTCCAATCACCTCATTGTTTAATCGCAGCTTCCGTACAGTTTTTATGTCAACATTATCATACCAAATTGGATCTTAACTGACAAACGTTTCAATCTGAAGCCCTCGAACAAACGCTTAATTGAATCTTTTAGAAACAAAAATGACAAGGGTGTCTATAACTCGAAAAGAAGTTAAAACCATGACTGGTCATGTCATTTTTATGATACAAAATATGACATGCTTACTTTATTCTTTAGACCAGAATTATTTAATGACATGACTGCTTCCTTCTTTGGACAAGATGGATTTAATTGCTTTTTCAACCGTTAACCCTTAAAGCACCAATCACAACTGCAGCAGACGACAATTTTTTTTTATTTATTGATTTATTTGATTTATTTATTTTATTTTTCAGAGAAAACAAGTCTTGACATTTCATGTGAATTGTCTGCTTAGCAGACAATTCACATGAAATGTCAAGACTTGTTTTCTCTGGAAAATAAAAAAAAAATAGTCTGCTACAAATTTTGCTTGGCGCTTTAAGGGTTAACACTCTGGGAATATCCTGCAGATATTAACTGATGATATTTGTCTTATTTTCCCAGAAATAGGTTGAACATTTCATGCAAACTGTCTCCTTAGGAGTCAATTTGCATGAAATGTCAAACTCTATTTCTGGGAAAATACAAAACAATTTTATTGTTTCAAACTGTCATCTGCTGAAATTTTCACCAAACATGAAAGGCATTAGCCTTTGCCATCTTCTGGGTTACTTCAGCAGATGACAAATAGATTATATTTTTCTTATTTTCCCTAGAAAATAGGTTCAGACATTTCATGCAAACTCTCTCCCTTAGGATTAAAGCCTATTTTCTGGGAAAAGTAAGAAAAACGTTTCAAACTGTCATCTGCTGAATTTTTACCCAACATGCGAAGCATAAAAGACAATCACTCCCAGGGAGTCAATGAAATCCATGACTATTTAAATCCATTTAAAACAATTTGCGAAAATCAATGACAATTTAAACACAAATTAAATAAAATTTCCTGTAGCCTTTTTTGTAGAATTTCCATGTTGACAATGACAACTCCTTAATCTCAGTACCCAGGGAATCTTAATCATCTTTTGTAAAATGGCATTTCAGCTACCAAATATAAAGGGAAGATACCTTAATAACCCCAAGTACTGACACAGACAAGCCTTAGCAAACAGTGTAGACCAGATCAGATGCTGCAATATGTGGCATCTGATCCATCAACAATGTTTGCTACAATGCTACTAGCCACATCAAGACCTTTTCTGTTCTCCATTAGTACTTAGTATTCTGCTGTGGCAAAAATAACAGCAGTAAGTGCAATTAAGGGGACTGGGTACATACAATTTGTAAAAGGGAGATAACTTTTTATGACTTACTGTTTGCTTCCTTGCACACCACAGCCCTTCTAAGCAGACCTCTACTCTAAAAGAAAAGTTTTGATTCTGTTGAGGTTTTACGGCCCAGTCAACCCAATAGGGTCATGTCGAGCGCGGTCAGTTTACCTAACCACACATTTACTGGGCAGGCTTAGTCCTCTAAGCGGTTAACCAGTATTGTGCACATTCTTTCGCCAGAAACTGACAACTGCCCTTCTAAAAGAAAAGAATTTGCTCCCAAGTTAGACTGGCTTCAGTCTCTAGTGACAAAATATTTTTTCTTATAATCTGTTTAATAATCCACTAAAATAAAACCAAAGTAATATCATGACTATAAAGGCTGGTCACTAAAGACCAGCCTTAGTAGTCATGATAGTTTTTTTGTTTTTTTTTTTTGTTTTATTTTAGTGGATTATCAAACAGAATTATGAGAAAAATATTTAGTCACTGGAGACTGGAGCCTATTCCCAAGGGTGCATATTCTTTCCTTTTAGAGTACATCCATTTGGAGCACTTTTTTTTTTTTGCCTTTAAGAGAAGAGAGCTCTTTTCAGATGGGAGGCAAATAGAATTCTGACAGTTCACCCCACTACCCCCTCCCACCCCGACAAAAAAAAGTCCCCTCAATAAGCCTATATATCTGCACACTATTCTGAGTCTTTGGTGTTCATTGTCTATCATAAGGCATATTTTCCTATGACCCTGAATATTTATTTGTTCTGCTATAATTTATCAGTGTCATAATTAATAATTATGAAGTACTCCATTAAAGACCTACCATCTTAACAAGCCTTTACTAACCTTTACGACACTCTGGGCTAATTCAGCCCATGACAAACTGACATTTTTCTTATCTTTTCCAGAAAATAGGATGCCATTTCATGCAAATTGTCTCCAATGGAGACAATTAGCATGAAATGTCAAACCTATTTTCAGGAAAAATATGAAAAATGTGATCAGCTAAAATGTTTACCCAGCATGCAAAGTGTTAGCAAGCCTTTATTAATTAAAAATAAAATATTAACAACAGGTTTACAGCCTTCTTCCTATGGTCAAAGGTGTGAAATTTTCTTCATTTATTTACATTTTGATATTAAGCTGCAATAAATTAAAACTTCTTTTAATTAAGCTCCAGCTAAGAGGACTATTGAGATAAAACAGTTTCTTACTTCTTCTTGAAAACAATTACATTGTGGGGAACACATTAAAAATTCCACGTCAAGGCGCTTCTAATGAGTACCCACAACATATGTTTTCAAGGAGCAATAAGGAAACTACAGTATTTGCCCTAATTACCGCACCCTGCTCTCAAGTCTTTTTAAAAATCAGTTGAAAAACTTGTAAAATTTCCACCTAATATGGGTACACTTTAAAGGAAGCCAAGCTAATACTTAGCCCTTGTCATGCTGAATAAATTAAGATGTCATGCCCATTTCTAATTGTCAGCCAATCAGATAACTTAATCCAGATTGTTGATATAAATTCACATGGTGAATGACAAATAGTGTAGATCCAGATCAGTTGGCTTCTTCAGAAGCCAACTGATCTGGATCTACACTGTTTGCAAAGGCAGGGTACATCCAGGTTCAGCAGGACAAGGATTAAGCAATTTTTTTTTTACTTTCTTCATAAAAGCATGTGTTTTTGGTACTCATTTGAATTGCCTCAACTTGTCAAAGCAATTCAAATGAGTACCAACAGCATATGCTTTTATAAAGTAGATACTGTTACGGCCTAGCACTCCTACCTTTGATTATCTGCCTTGGCAGATTACGCATAGCTTCTACGTATATATTCAATCTCTGACAACTGCGTCAGGGAGTCGATTCTTTGGTTCAGTGGTTTAAGAGCATTGGATTTTTATCCAGGAGGACCGGGCTCGAATCCCACGATAGGCGGAAATTTTTTTCAGTTATGCTTCATTCCTTTTGTTACGGCTTTCATGTCGTAAGATGGGGGCTAGTCCGGGATAGGACTTTATACGTTGAAAATGGCTTCACGTCATCATAAATGATGACTTCCTTGAAAAGTGGGAGTGTTACGGCCTAGCACTCCTATCTTCAATTATCTGCCTTGGCAGATTACGCATAGCTTCTAAGTATATATTCAATCTCTGACAACTGCGTCAGGGAGTCGATTCTTTGGCTCAGTGGTTAGAGCATTGGATTTTTATTCGGGAGGACCGGGTTCGAATCCCATGATCAGTGGAATTTTTTTTCAGCTATGCTTCATTCCTTTGTTATGGCTTTCATGTCGTAAGAATACAACTGGCCTGTAGTCTGAAGACTACGAACTGCTTGACTATGCATTAAAAGGGTTTGTGCGGTAATTGAATCAAATACTGTATTAAAACTATTAGGCTGCTTACAGCATACACACACAGAGAAGACGCAGATAAGACTGTGAATCCCTATCCCCATCCCCACTCAGAATTTGTGGGTTTTTTGTTTTTGTTTTAAGATGTTTAAAATTGGTTATCATTGCTATCTGCATCTGCACTGTTACAATTACAAACCTGTCACTTTGACACAAATTTCAGTCTGATCCTAGAGGCAGGGCAAGAGGACTGGGATGGAGGAGTCAAAATTACTCTTTGCCCTAAATTTTGAGACTGTCATGACAGACCTGAAAGAGTGTATGCCAAGATAGGATGCCACAATAATCAGGCTCATATTTCAGTGTTGTCATGAGAAAAAAATGTCTTTGGAGCACAATCATGTAAACAGTAGATATGCTCACCAGCCTGAATACATCAGAGGAATTGTTAACCAGTATCATGCTGAATAAATTCAGATGCCAGTATCATGCTGAATAAATTCAGTATTAATTTTCTCCAGTTCTCCATAAAACATATGCTGTGGGTATTCATTAGAAGTGCCTCACCGAGGCACTTTTCTAATGAGTACCTACAACATATGTTTTTTATGGAGAAATAAAATAAATTATCCGAGAATTATCACCAAATACTCCTCTTTAACAATTCCTCTGATGCATGCAGCCTAATCAAGGCATAACTCACTTGAGATATTCTTTAGAATCTCCAATGATTCTGTAATGGTACAGTGAAGGCCTTCAGATCAGACTGCATGTATGCACAGTCTGATCCAGGTTTTCACTGTCTGCATCTGATCAGGGTCTGTACTATTTGCTTAAATCAATGGAAGTTAAGGTTAAATGAAGCAGACTTAAGTCCCCATTCGAGACCATTTTCTCAGCCTACACTCAGAGACAATCGACCCTCTAGTGCTGTCAGTGCTTTGATTATAGTGAGTCATTTATCTCCAAACATATCTCCTTTGGAGTCCTAAAGTGTTTTCCAACTTATCAAAGGAGACCCTAAGGCATAGCTCTAGATAAGAAGGGGTATACAATGAATATTGTTTTTATTTCTCTAAGAAAACGTGTTGTGAGTACTGATTAGAAGTGCCTCGGCAAGGCACTTCTAATGAGTACTCACAACAGCTTCTAATGAGTACCCACAACATAGGTTTTCATTGCAATCTAAGAAAAATACTAGTAATTTTAGATTAAAAGTTGCCTTATCTGGGACGCCCCTAGAGGTATGGAAGCTGAGATAAGATGAAAGGCTATCTATAAGGGCTGAAAATAAAGCTCCATTGTCTGAAGGAGAAGAGAAACAGACTCCCACTCATGATAACAGTAAACAGACCCTTATTTCTCTTTGGTTTTATCTTGCTTGTTAGATGCAACTTCTGGGAAAATCTTTGAATGCACAAAGCTGAAGCAATGTATTATAAATTAAAGTATTGTGACAAACATACCCGAGCAAACAGTGTAGACCCAGATCTGATGCCAAGAAACACAGTCTACTGTTTGCTACTCTTCGAGCAGTTTTACAGATAGTAAAGCCGACCTTTTTAACTCTTGTTATGCAGAATAAATTAAGATGCCACGCCCACTTCTAATTTCCAGCCAATCAGATTACTTGATCCGGGTTTTTGATAGAAATTCACATAGCTAATGACAAACAGTGCAGATCCAGATCAGTGGCTTCAGAAGCCAACAGATCTGGATCTACATCATTTGCTAAGACAGGGCATGTCGTGTTCAGCAAGAGAAGGGTTAAATTTTAGGCAAAGTATGGTAAGGACTTTAAATATCTGAATACTCATTTTCCTTCCAAACTGAATGTTAAAGTGGAAAAAATCTCTTCTCTGAATGTAAAATACATGTTTGGACAGACAACTTTGAGCAAACAGTGTAGACCCAGATCAGATGCAGCAAAATGCAGTATCTGATCAGGGTCTACACTGTCACTCATCCAGCAGTTTTCAGACACATCAATGAGTAGTTAAAAGGACTTGTTCATATTTTTATTAACCCTCTACCACTCTCTGGGCAGCTTCAGATGACAAATTGATATGTTTCTTATTTTTCAAAAAAATATGCTCTGACATGTCACTCGAATTCCCTCCTGAGGAGACAATTTTCATGAAATATCAAAGCATATTTTACTGTGAAAAATATTTCAAAATGTTGTCTGCAGAAGTTTTTAACCAGTATGCTAAATGTTGGGGAATATGCGAGGTATAAATATAGTACGGTAGTCTTTGTTTTACCTATCAAACAAAACATAAAAAATGGAGAAAAATATTTCTCTTCTAAATGGAGATTAATACCTTCTGTTATGTCAGCATAGTCAGTCATGCTTTGCTGGCAAAATATCCTAGAAATTCAAAAAAGAACAAAGGTCAAGTGGTAAATAATTACTAATTATGCAAACTTGTCAAGAAATAATGGAAAAAACTGAAGGTAAAAACACAAGAACTCAGCCAGTGTCTTAAATCCCCACTGATCTATGTCATCTTTCACACTGTATTCTCATTTAACCCTTAAAGTGCCAAACAAAATTGTAGCAGATGACATTCTAAATCCTTTTTTTTTTTATTTTGAATAGAAAATAAATCTTGACATTTCATGTGAATCATCTGCCTGGCAGATGATTCACATGAAAGGTCAATACTTACTTTATATGAAAAATACCTTTTTTTTTTTTTTTGAAAGTGTCATCTGCTGCAGTTGTGACTGGCACTTTTAGGATTAAACAGTTCCAGACTAACAATATTTCTACCAAATTTATCACTTTTATGTATGTAACTGATTAACTTTAACATTGGTAACAGCAAATATTTTTCTTATGTTTCCCAGAAAACAATACCTGACATCTCATGCAAATTATCTCTGAGATGCCATGCACAGTTTTCTGGTCAATAATTAGGAAAACATCAGGCCTTAAAATGCCAGTAAAAAACCAGTAGACAACATTCTAAACAAATGCTTTTTTTCTTTTATTTTTTCTTAAATTTCCCAAGAAAATAAGGTTTGAAGTCAGGCAATTCACATGACATGTCAAGTCTTATTTTTTTTTTTTTTTTTTTCATAAAAAATAGCAATTCATCTGCAGCTGTATAAAATCAAGTAGCATTTACTGTATTCGACCTAATTACCGCACTGTGCGCTTAGGTTTTTTAAAATTACAGGGAACATTCAGCTGTGGTAAAATACGTATCTACCTGCTAAGGATACACTATTAAAAAAAGTCAGAAAAGGCCTTGTTTGATGATAATTATGCGTTTTTTTTTTTTCTAATTTTATTTATAAAGGCATATGTTGTGGGTACTCATTTGAATTGCATCGACAAGTTGATGCAATTCAAATGAGTACCCACAACATATGCCTTTATAAAAAAGTAAAGAAAAAGTACTCTTGCTGTAATCTGAAGACTACGGAATTTCTCGACTGTGCGCTTATAGGGGTATGTGCGGTAATTAGATCAAATACGGTATATATACCACTTGATAAAATAAATTAACCCATTGTAGTCTGGAGACTCCTAAAAATGTATTTGGCAAACAGTGCAGATGCAGATCAGACACCACAGAATGTGGCATCTGATCAGGGTCTCCACTGCTTGCAAATAGTTCAACTATTTTTCTTTAGGAATATGTAAATCATATAGCCTGACATACGTAAAATCAAAATTAGAATCTTCCAATATTACTCAGTCTACAATGGGTGATTATAAATAAGAAGAAAATTTAAAGCTGCTTACAAGTACCTTAAAATGGTTTCTCTGACTGACCAACAACATTTTCCATTGAGTGACTGGTCAATCCTGTTCTGCACTTCACAAACTATCCTAACTCGAGCTCCCTATTGAGTTCTTTAGACTAAATTCATGCAATTTCCTTTTTTGAAATATTCTATATTTTTCTATCCATCATTTTGATGAAATATACATTCATACTTAATAGTATATGGAGTTGTCACCTTGAAATTTTCTATTTTTTCAAGGTTATTCCATTAATGTAATAACCAGAATTTGTAGGTTTTCAAACTATTCAACTTCAAAATATCAACTATTTGTTAAAAATAAATCCACTTCAAAATACTGAAGTTCATCCTGATAGATACACAAAACAAAATTGACTGAACACAAACTAAAATTCCAATCCTTCATAAAATATTTTTCCCCATTCACTCAAGGGGGCAATAAAACAGAAGGCCATTCACTGCCCACTTCACTGACCAATCAGAAATAAAAGAAATAAAATGTACAGTGATTTGGGGATAATTTTATCCAGATAGCATCAGGTTTGATCTAAAAGCTGGGATACCTAATGTTCTTGCTGACAATGTAGCACTTGTAGATAATGTTGAGATCTTAACAGATAATGTCCCTACATCTACTGATAATCAACAATTAGTCAACATTTATTGATTTATGGGGGACTTAAAACTGATTTTCTTTTCAACTCTTGATTTTAGATATTTTTTTTTTATTTACAGTTTAAAGTATGTGTATCTATTTATCAGAATTATTTACAACTCTCTTTTTTTAGCCCTGCAAAATGAAATCTGAACAATATTTTGTAAACATTTAGAAATTATGTATTGATTTGTTTTCATCTGGAAAACATTTACATATTGAAATACTGCTTTTGCTGTGCTTTAATGGAAAGGAACCCAATACTATCCCACCCCACAAAAACTTATAAAATCTAAAATCCTGAATTTGCTCAGTTAATCCTAAGCTTAGCAAACTGGGAGGAAATTTCAGAAAAGTGACATTTTAAAACATTTTTCTTATTTTCCCCAGAAAACAGGATAATTCAAGCAAATTATCACTTATAGAGACAGTTTACAAAAATGTCAAATCCTAACAACTAAAGCACTAATCACAATAGCAGGAATAACATTCCAAAATCTATATTTTATTTTTCATTTTGCTAGACAATTAACATGAAATATCAAGCATTTTCTCAGAAAAAAAAGAAAGTCAGCTGCTATAATTTTTACCATGGCACTTTAAGTAAAGGTTAATGAAAAGTGAAAACCAACACTTGATGTGCAAGCTAGTTTGTGAACAGTCAGATTTCATATGCTGCTCTTCACACATCTGCACAGTTTGATCAGGAATTATTGCTGTTTGTCAATGACGGTAATGTGCTGTATCCCATCGGTAAGTGGATAACCAAGCCAATGATCAGTCTATGTACATGAGCAGTCCAACCTAGGATTTAATCATCAATATAAGCCCTCAAGACCCCTTTTCCCAAGGGGAAGCTCAAATGTGACAGAAAGTACAGATCTCTATGTGAAAGAATGTCTGAACCATCTTCAAGGCAAATCTAAATATGCATATCATATTTACTCTTAGTATACGGACACCTTACTTCCTTACCAACCTTCTCCGAGAATTAGAACAAGTTAATTCTACTACTTTTAATGTGTTAGATGAGTGGCAAACAGTGTGAACCCAGATCAGATGCTGCATTACGCACCATCTGACTAGGGTCTACACCATTTGCTCAGGCCTGACTGTCAGAATACTTAGTGTAAATACAGAAACACCCGCAGAGCAGAAATATCAAATGCATTGAAAAATATAAAATAACTTTCCAACAATCTATAACCTAATCAAGCGAATTAATTTACGACACCGTGAAAAAGGAATATCATCACATGAATAATGCATAATGTTAGCCTATAGGATACTTAATGAACGAAGACGATGAAGGCCGAGATCAGCTTGCACATTTGTGCAGCTGATGCCCTCTTAGAAAGAATATTGTTGAAGGCCCCAACCAGTGAGCTCAGATCCATTGGCTGATCTGATCAATTTGCATCTTTACTTGGTCACGTAAAGTTTTCTTCCTTTTATAGTGGACAAAGTCCACCTTTCTTACTGCACAGACGTCAATATTTCTAGTCCAATTTTTACAATAGACAGACTTTTTAATTTCTATAGTGGACAGTCTCCCATCATTTTTTACAGTGGACATACCGGTACTCTACTTTCATATAAGACAGGCTCTGATTTTTACAGCGGACTTCATTTTTTATAGAGAACAGACTCCACTTTTTACAGTGGACAGTCTTCAACTTCTATAGTGGATAGTCTCCCATTTTTCATATAGTGGACATACTTCATTTAATAGTGGACAGGCTCTAATTTTCACAGTGGACTTCGTTTTTATTAGTGTGTAGACTCCACTCTTTGTAGTGGACAGACTTCAATGTCTTTGTTGACACATTCCCATTTTTACAGTACACAGACACCAGGGTTTACAGTGGACAGACTTTAACTTTTGAGGTGGACATATTCCATTTTTTTATAAAGGACTGTGCACACACTCCAGCTTTCAGCTGCTGATTTTGCTCAGAGACAGGACATGGTCCATTTTTTATGTCCCTTAGTCTTTGATTTGTCCATTTCTAAATTCTTGAAGGATGTATGGTCATAAAGAAGATTGACTAAGACATTGTGTAGCAATAAATTACATGGCCTGCAGGGATGCCCACAGTGAAAGGGAACATAATTCAACCTTTAATTTCAGACAAAGTGCCATCTCTGTCAAAATGCCCATCTTCAAACATTCACTCAGGAAATAGACAAGATAGCATGTTGAATTATTTGTGATTTAACATACTCCCTCTTATGATGGACCCTAAAATATATTTGACTTTCATGCAAATAAATCAATGTTCATTAGGAAATTTGCATGTTTCACCCAGAGCACCTGATTCCATGTTTACCCTAAATGTTTGGACACTTTAACACCTTAACCATTACCAGAACAGAACAGAACAAACTACTCGGGCAACACACAGGAGGCTAGACTGGCTCCTGTCATTTCTGCAGATGTTTTTTGTTGTTGTTTTTTGTCATTCTTATCACTTTCTGTAGCCGTATTTGTCCCTTTAATCCCATTTCTCTTTGTTGCTGCTATCTTTTCCATTTAGGGACATAACTGATTAAATCATTATAAGCTGTACTAGATTCTATACCTTTGAAAAGAAAAGAGAAAATGATAGACAAGATGGCCTGAGTCTAGAGACAGACTAACAGGAGGCATAAGACGAGGAAAATAAAAACTACTACATTTACCAATCTGTCAGGGTATATTCAGCACACGATAAGTTGATATTTTTCTTATTTTTTTCCCAGAAAATAGGCTTTGACATTTAATGCAAATAGGAGACAATTTGTATGAAATGTCAAAGCCAGAGGAGAGAATTTACATGAAATGTCAAAGCCTGTTTATAAGAAATAGGAAAAATAAGAAAAATATTTAAAAAGGTACGCATCTGGTGAAATTTTTACCCAGAATGCTTAGCATTAAGCTTACCATACTGATCCTAAGAAGAAGCCCCTTCTATCACCCATCAATGTGTTTACGTTTTCTTCAACTAAACATACTAAGATTTGATGTAACTATATATAAGCACACATTAGAACTGCCTTTCTGAGGCCAGTCTTATGAGTAACCACAATGTCTAGGAAAACAATATAAAGACATCCATTTTATATAGAGCACAGACTTAGAAATCAGTGCACTACAGAAGTTTCTCTTTTTTTTCTCTCACCTATTGTTAACCACTCTCTAAGCAAATTTAGCAAATGACAAATTGAAAACATTTTTCTTAATTTTCCCTAAAAATAGGATTTGACATTAAATGCAAATTGTCTGCTATGCAGGCAATTTGTATTAAATGTCAAAACCTGTTTTCTGGGAAAAATTAGAAAAATATTTCAACATGTCATCTGCTGAAAATTTTTCCAGCATGCATTGTGTTTAAGACAAGCCTGTATTATTTAACAGGACAAGTTTCATAAAAACCTGCATTATTCCTAATCTCCAGAGCTTTAGATATTGTTGGAGTAAAACCTGACAGAAATGTTTAATTGGAAATTAAAGAATTGTACAGAAAGAAGAATCAATCCCATACAAAGACAAGAATAAATGACAGCAATGAGCTTTAACCCTTCATCCCCGAGTTTCTGAAGTGGACTCTTTTATTGTTGAATATGGACTTGTCTATTGATGCAAATAGGGTTTTTCAGTCTAAAATTAAAAACATCATGGCAAACAGTGTAGATCCTGATGAGACGGCTTATGACGAAATGTCTCATCTGGATCTACATTGTTTGCACAGATATTTGTTTTGGTCTGCCGGGCTGAAAGGGTTAACCCTTAAAGTGCTAATCACAACTGGAGGAGACAACATCTGGATTTTTTTTTTTTTTTTTTTTTTTTTGATTTTTCAGAGAGAATAAGGATTGACATTTTATGTGAATTGTCTGTCTAGCAGATGAGCCACATATAATGCCAAGTCTTATTTTCACTGAAAGACAATTAAAAAAAAAAAAAAAAATAGAATGTTGTCTGCTACAATTTGGCACATGATTTGTATATTTACTATCATATAGACAAATAATTAACCCTTGTCCTGCTGAACCCTGATATACCCTGTTTTGCAAACAGTGTAGATCCAGATCAGTTGGCTTCTGAAGAAGACAACTGATCTGGATCTGCACTGTTCGCCATCAAGTATGCAAATTTATAGTAACCAGACTGGATCAAGTAACCTGATCGGCTGAAAATTTGAAGTGGGCGTGGCATCTTAATTTATTCAGCAGGACAAGGGTTAAGATCCAGCTCAATTTGTGCAGACCATCAGCACAGGTTAATCTACCTAGGCATAGCTGGGACTTTGCTGCCTGTATATATACCATTTTCTCTGGGCCAGTTCCAGTATAATTTCTAAGGCTCCAACAACATCTGGTTTATAGGCAGAATTATGATGATAATTGTTACATGGTTGGGGGTAGAATGAAGATTATTGCTTTTAATTTGGAGGGTGTCTGGAATGAAGAAATTACAAGTTCTGGAATTCTGTGAAACAAAGATGAATTTTTCTCCCCAGGTTAATTTGCATACCATTTCTCAATAATATACCCCTAACTGGGGTCTAGACATGCTGGTGTTACAGATAAAATTAGTATCAATTTTGTTTCTGGTTTTCTCCAACAAAATTTTTAACAAAATGGATTATGTGCTAGAAGCACATTAGTGGGTCTGCAATCATTTTTAGGCAAACCTTAAAAAAATAAAAGACTGTTTCCCCTTAGATGCCCACCCAAACTGTTTTCTTATTTTTCCTAGAAAATAGGCTTTCACACTGCATGCAAATTGCCTCCTTAGGTTGCAATTTGCATGAAATGTCAAAGCCTATTTTCTGGGAAAAATTAGAGACATATCCTCAGTTTGCCCAGAAAGTGTATAGAGGTTAAAATCTTCAGTCTGTACCAACACCATTCACAAATTTACCCTTTTGGATATAAACTGACAATTGGCTGACCACCAAAAGTGTAAAGTATTACTTAGTCACCCTGCCCAGCAGGCCTTCCACTAAATAAGCCATAAATGATATACTTATTTTATTACTCTGCCCCATGATACTGTACCAGTGTTAAAACCCTTGTCTTCCTGAATAAATTAAGATGCCATGCCCATTTCTAATTTTCAGCCAATCAGATTACTTGATCCAGATTGTTGAAATAAATTCACATACTTAATGGCAAACAGTGCAGATCCAGATCAGTTGGCTTCTTCAGAAGCCAACTGATCTGGATCTACACTGTTTGCAAAGGCAGGGTATATCTGGGCTCAGCAGGACAAGGGTTAACAACACCATAATACCAGATCAGATTGGGAAAATCCACCCGAACCACAGAAAGCAACAAAGATGGACTGGATCACCTGTATAGCCACTGCTTAGGCCTACCCTACAGCCTATTTATATTCTAAAAGGTCCAGGTATCATAGGTATGAACAGGGAATGCCCAGACCAGGGCTGCGCTGGTCTGGGCTTTTGTTGTTCACCTACAAGATATGGGTGGTTTTTCCATCGCACACACCACAATGAACTTTCAACACCTTTCTTTATTGAGCCACTTATTTGTCACAGAAGAAAGAATTTAACATCTCTGTCAAGTTCATTTGTAGTAATTTGGCATGACATAGACTTATCAAGAAATCTAATTTACAATCTCTTATGTAAGTCATATGACATCCTTTAGACCAAATTCAACAATTAGTGAATCTTTGCTGAGCATAGGCTCCATTTTAGCTCAAGATATGGCACTTCTATCAACCAAAAATTATTGATATTTTTCTTATTTCTCCACAAAAACATATATTGTGGGTACTTATTAGAAGTGCCTTGTCGAGGCACTTTTAATAAGTACTCACAACATATACAGTAAAACCTGTCTGAGTGGCCACCTCTATTAAGCAAGCAACCTGTATTAAGCAAGCATGACTTCAGTTCCCAGAAAAGGCAAATGTGTTGAAATGTACCTGAATTAAGCAAACACCTGCCATAAGCAAGCACATTTTGAGTATCCCTTGTGTGCTTGCTTTAAATTCAGGTTGGACTGTACTTTTGTGGAGAAATAAGAAAAATATTTGCCTAATACCCCCTCTTAGCTAGAGCTATGGCTCTTGGAATTTAGTATTGTATATAATGTTTACACACCAAGGAAGGATCCAGGATTTCCAGAAGTGGGGTTCGATCAGGACAGTTTTAACCCGAAACACACAACTTTTTAAAATCATTACAAATTTCCCCATGAAAAGAAAATATTTCTTGCCTGGTAAGGGCTATGACTGTCCCCCTTGAACCTCCTCTGTATTCTCCCTGCCCCCCCCCCCCCTTGCACCCTCCCAACCTAGCCTCCCAACCACAACACACATGTACACATTTTGTGTGTGCATATGTGACTGTGCAAGTGTGTATTAATTTCATTGCAAAAAAGATCAAATTCTTTTTACTTCTCCACAAAAATACAGAAAAAAAAAACCCCAAAAAAACACTGTAACCACAACTGAATCATTAGGGGTGAAACCTAAAGTGTCATACGAAATGCATCAAACGACATTACAAATTTATCTTTTTTTTTTTTTTTTTTTTTGGAGAAAATAATTAAAACTTGACATTTCATGTAACTCATCTGCCTTGTAGCAGATCACATGAAATGCCAAATCTCGTTTTCTCAAATGTTTTCTTTTTTTTTTTATTTCTTTGATTTTTTAACCCATTGTAGTCTGGAAACCCCTAAAAGGTAATTGGCAAACAGTGCAGACCCAGATCAGATGCCACAGAATGCAGCATCTGATCAGGGTCTCCGCTGTTTGCAAACAGTTCAACCAATTTTTCTCTAGGAATAACTAAATCACAAAGCCTGACATACCTAAAATCAAAATTTGAATATTCCAATATATACATTGTAATATGGGGGAGTTAATTCGCTATACAATGGGTTGACTGCCAACAACATTCAACCTTTACTCTCTGGTAAAAAATTAGCAGACAATTTTTTTTTTTTTTTTTTCCCCATCAAAAATAATGCTTGGTGATCATGTGAATTAACACCTTATGCCAAGCCCTAATCTCTGTGGAAAAATATGAAAATATTTCATACTATCATCACCCTCTATTTCAATCCAGCATGGTTAAGTCTAAAAGTGTAATCATAATTGCGGTAAGACATTTTGGTTTTGTTTTTTTGTGTGTATTTTTCAGAGGAATCATCGGAAGAACCTCTTATTTTCTCTGAAAAATCTTTCTTTTCAAAATTTAGAATGTTGTCAGTGCCACAACTTTTGCTCAGTGCTTTAACCTTTACCACTCTATGAGTTCAGCAGATGACCAATAATGGAAATTGATGATATTTTTCTGATTTTCCCCAGTAAATAGAATTGGACTGGCATTTCATGCAAATTTCTCCTAAGGAGAACTTGCATGAAATGCCAAAGTCCATTTTCTGTGAAAATAAGAACAAAAATATTTCAATTAGTTGCCTGCTGAATTTTTACCCCAGCATGCTAAGTGTTAAGGGCTTAAATAAAAAAAAAAACATAACTTGTACTAATAGTAATGTATTATTCTTACCAGTTACTATATGATTATCCAATCTCACTTTTTTACAGTATCTCCAATAAATCAATATTGATAACAGTAAAGATAAGTTAATCCTCTATTAATCTCAGTTTCACAGTGCATCAAAAACTAAGCTCAAAGATGTATTGAAAGTGTATTGAAATGATCACTATGATAAAGCTCGACCAACCACTGACATCCCTCCAGTCATCAAAGAGAGCATTTTACCTGTATACAGTGCAGTGGTTTGTCAGAATGATCCTCACCTGTACTATGCTACCTGTATACCTGTTAAATCGTTCACCGCTCTTGTTCACAGTCTCGGTATGATAGGGCAAAAGCTACAATTTTGACAATCAGCGGTGTTACCTTGATAGTTTAATTCTCACAATTGTTTTGAAACATAAAACCTGTGACATCTGAAACCAGCTTATTCGTTTTCACATTTTTTTTTTTTTTTTTTGACTGATAAAAAAATAATTTATTATAATCAGTGCCGCAACTATCACTGCAATGTTACTATTACTATTTCTACTACTATTACTAATAAAGAGGCCTTATAAGGAGGAGTATTTGAAGCTAATTCTGGGATGAAATGAGTACCTACAGCATATGTTTTTATGAAGACATTACGAAAACACGCCTATTCAAATACACTGAAAATTTTACCACCAAAGAATGACAAATTTTCAGATAAAACATTCTGATATTTTTCATATTCCTGCTCAAAACATAGATTGTGCATACTTGTTAGAACTGCCTCATCAAGGCAGTTCTAACGAGTACCCACAATCTATGTTTTTGAGCAGAAATAAGGAAAATAATGTATACCCCTGTAAACCCAAGTTTTACTATATAAAAGTGGGGTTTAAGGGGGTCAAAATTATATAGGCATGTTTTCATGATGAATTGAGAAAATTATTACCAAATACTCTTCCTTAGTAAGTCAGTCCTCTTCATCATTGTTACAGCTCCACAAACTTTCTCTAGTTTATTACTTTGTAAAATCTCTTCATTACAATAGATTCAGTAAATACCATTAGTTTTGGATTCGAAAGACTTCTAGCATCTGCACTTTTAGAGCTGAAGTTCCATTCCACTCCATTCCATGGTTTAATTCCTCAAATAAATGAGATACAAATTATAATCATACATACATACATACATACATACATAAATCAATTTTGAAATATTTTACTTATTTTTCCTAGAAATAGGATTTACCATTTTATGCAAAGGAGACAATTTGCATGAAATGTCAAATCCCATTTTCTGGGAAAAATGAGAAAAATATCATCAATTTGCCAAATGCTGAATTTGCCCATAGTGTGCTAGGTATTAATTCTGGTCCAGTATTCTTGCCGTCTCAAGTTGTCTCCTCCTTTTCTAAAAATCAATGGGTGATGGAATGTGGTGAAGCAGATTTCATTGTGTTCCAGTAGTTGACAGTTGTATGTGAGTCTGTAGAATTCAGAACCAGGTAAGCAAACAGGAACACTATTAACCTTAGTCCTGCTGAACCCGGATATTCCCTGCCTTTGCAAACAGCGTAGATCCAGATCAGTCAGCTTCTGAAGAAGCCAACTGATCTGGATCTGCACTATTTGTCATTCAGTATGTGGATTTGTATCAACAATCTGGATCAAGTAATCTGATTGGCTGACAATTAGAAGTGGGCATGGCATCTAAATTTATTCAGCATGACAATGGTTAAACTAGTAATATAGCTGAATGATAGCTAGTTTTTTTGTTTTTGTTTTTTTTGTTTTGTTTTTTTCTGGAAAGCTAATATTTGTTTACTTCAGAATTCTCAATTCACAGGATTCAATGAGTGAAATTATTCCTGCAAGAGTTGAATCACCCACCTGTATATTGAATGTTACTGTTGAGAAATTGTGATAGATCTCTTCTTAATGAGGCATTTCTATCAGCAGCCTCCTGACTTTCAACCATTTCCCACTAAACTGAAATAATATACTAAACTTCTGGCAGGCAAGCAATGTGTTACCCTAAGTATTCAGACACCTTATCTCCTTACCAAACTTATCCTAAAATTTGGGGAAAAAATGATAGTGTTACCCTAAGCATTCAGACACCTTATCTTTATCAAATTTATCCTAAAATTTGGGGAAAAAAATACAAACCTAACAAACTGCTCCTTGTTGTATCCTATTTTTTTTTTTTAATTTCCCCACAAAACATATGTTGTGGGTACTCTTTAGAAGTGCCTTTATGAGGCACTTCTAATGAGTACCGACAACAGATGTATTAGTGGAGCAGTAACACATGGAAAACAATACCTTACTTAGAGCTATGAATTGAGTATAACGAACAGCAATGGCTCTAATAATACACATGACCACTGAGATGGACATCTTCTAAGTTGAAATAAGCATAAAATTCAAATCATAAATTTCAGAAAAGTTTTATATTAAGCATTCTGGGTAGTTTTTTCCTTGAAACCTAGAAAACTAGAAATGTGTCCAAAGGACAAAGTTGCCCACACCTGAAAAACTTTAATGCAAATTGCTTAAGCCTGAAAAACTTAAATGCAAATTGCTAACGCCATCTCAGACTCTGACGGACAGACGGATTGAGGTAATGCTATATGCCCTTTCCACCATTCTTTGAATGGCGCCCTCACATAAAAATCTTTATATTTTTTACACACTTTGAAAGGTTAACTTTTAAGTTAACAACAAACAATCTTTTTCTGCTGCTTGTCTAGTGTAAAATTTTAATGAGTTTCCATCATTAAAATATCATGGCATTTTTATGTCCATAACTTGTCAGAATAAAGGAAGCTAGTCACCCTTCCTGTCAAAAGGACAATATTTTTCACAAATCACTGTAACCCTTGGCAAGAAAGAGCAAGTTGAGATGCATAAAATTCAATTTTCATTGACTGGCATTTTAATGGCTTCAGAACTGAAATGAACAAGGAAGAAGACTGCAGCATTTATGCTGATTTTTTAAGCTGGTCCTGCTGAACCCGGATATTCCCTGCCTTTGCAAACCGTGTAGATCCAGATCAGTTGGCTTCTAAGAAGCCAACTGATCTGGATCTGCACTGTTTGTCATTAAGTGAATTTGTATTGACAACCTGGATGAAGTAATCTGATTGGCGGAAAGTTAGAAGTGGGTGTTAATTCAGCATGACAAGGGTTAAATGTTGGAGATAGGTGTCAAAATGTGAAGGTAGATCCAAAGGCCTTTACTGTCAGAAAATTATGTTTTTTAATACTGGCTGACTGACAGGTAAGCAGGCATTAGTATTTTATTACCATCAAAAATTAGTATGGCAAGAAAAAAAATGTCCATTTGTGAAAGAAGATATAAAAATCAAAAGTTATCCCTTAAAGGACCATTAAAAATTATATTTTTTATGAGGCTTCATACTTCAAATGAACTGTCTGTCTAGCAGACAAGTCACAAAATATCAAACCTTATTTTCCTAAGTAAAAAAAAAAATATATTTTAGAAGTCTTCTCCTGTAGTAATGGTTTGCACTTCATGGGTTAACCCTCATGAAATTGACTTTTCCATCCCTGAAATTGAACACATCCATTGTTGCAAATAAGGATATCAGTCAAAAATCAATATAGGGATCGAATATGGTTTTTCATGCATTAACATTCGCCAGGTCCCTTGGGAGGTGTTGAAAACCAAGGCCTTCGCTCGGTTTTAAACACCTCCCAAGGGACCTGGCGAGTGTTAATGCATTGAAAAACCATGTTTGAATGCTATTATTGCATAAAAAACTGAAAACATTTGCTACATTTCACGTTATTTCTTGCACTACATTGTATTTTGTTTTGCCTTTTCACCGATGTCTCGCAAACGCAATTTCCCCGGACTGTGCTCGTTCTAGGGCAGGGCAGTACACATCTCGTAATGGCAGCAAATCTGTGGCCCCGGTACGGTCATATTGAAAGTTGGGTAGCCATGCATTAACAGAGTGAATTGCCTTGTTAATACACGGCTTTTCGCCGGTTAATGCACGGCTGTTAATAACATGCGACACTGCTTTTTATGCAATAAAACAGAATGGCAAACAGTGTTGATTCAGATGAGATGATTCATAATGAGCTGTCTCATCAGGATCAACACTGTTTGTATAGGTACCATATTTATTCTAATACATGCCCCCTCCTACTTTTCTAAGAGAAAAGCATTAATAAATGTGCAAAATTGAGTTTAGGCCATCACACATGATGGACTAGCCTCTTAAAAGTGTAAACCATGTTTTCTTATTTTATCATTATGCATATCTTATGTAACACAACTAATTAACTCCTGCAGCAAGGAAACCAATACTGCATCTTTTATTACATATTTGAACTGTGCAAAACTTTATTTCTTGACCAGTTTCGACGATTGAAAAAAGAAAGTCTATTAACTTTTTCCCCTCTCTCTACCTATAACATTCAAATTGACTTTAAATGTGAACAAAGAAAGACTAAAATATCTACTGTGATGTCGCGGCAGAAAGGAGAGGTATCTGATTATAAGTTAATGACCAGGCGGCTGACCACCACAGCATGTTGCAGAGCAAGAACTCGATGAAAATAATAAAAACCACGTTATCAGCGGGAAGCCTCAAAACCCCACTTCCTTATCATACCCCTATCTCTAGCCAAGAGGTAGGGTAACCCCACTTAATTTTATAAGAGTGCTTGTCCAGCATGAATATCTTATTTTTGGCCCAAATTTGGACCCAATACTGTCATTTTTGCAGCAATGAATTGCAACACCTCCCGGTGTATATTAGAATAAACACAGTATCTGGTTTGGTCTGTAGGTCTGAAATTGTTAAAACACCAAGACCTGGAACAAAACATTCTTTTTGGGTTTCGTAAACACTGGGCTGGATTGGATCCACAAAGGCTCTTCAAAATCGAGGATGCTGGATAAAAAATTCAGCAGATGACATTTTGAAATATTTTCCTATTTTTTTTTTTTTTTTTTTTTCAGGAAACAGGATTAGACATTTCATGCTTAAGGCATGAAGTGTCAAATCCTATTTTCTGGTGAAAATATTATCAGTTTCTTGTCTGCTGAATTAGCTTAGAGAGCTCTCAATCATCTCTGTTAACATACAACATACACAACAATCACTGGGGCAAATATGTGGATCCATAAACTAACTCGCTATTCATCCAATCAAATCATCTAAAATTTCTGTCAAATGTGCATAAATAACCATTGTGTAAAATGACCCTGTTTTTCTGAACAAGAAAAACAAAACACTGACAAGCTTTAACTGCAATAATTCTGCAACATTTATTTTGTCACTCCACAATTTACATCCAGTGACAATGATACTGAGAGTCCAACAAGCCTAAAGAATTAAGGAGCTAATCAAGACTAAATCTCAATCTCTCCTAGGATATTCTTCTATTTATTTTGTCTTCTCTGTCCAAATACAGCAAAATCTGTCCCATTGTATTGCTCACTTTGATGTGTAATTGGATTAGAGAATTCTTAATTGGTAAATTCATGATGCCACTCAATATATTTGATGGTCTGCAAATAGAGCAATTTGGCTTTTTGCTCATTTCTATTTAGTTTTAACACAAAAAATATACCTTATGATATACACCCCACAATGACACAGATCAGCCTGTGTATCAGCCTTCACTGTCTGAATGTGAATGCTCAGATCCTGAGCTATCAACAGACTGATTAAAGACTACAAGAATGTGCAGGCTGGTCTTGGGTCTTCTATATATATGTGCATATCAGAAAATACTGTATTCGACCTAATTACCGCACATACCCCTATAAGCGCACAGTCAAGCAATTCCGTAGTCTTCAGATTACAACAAGTATATTTTCTTGCTACTTCTTGTCGACTTGTCGATGCAATTCAAATGAGTACCCACAACATATGCTTTTATAAAGAAATTCAGAAAAAAAAAGCGCATGAGTATCATTAGACAAGTCTTTCTCTGATCTTTTTTAGTGTACCCTTAGTATAGGTGGATATGTTGGTATTTTACAAGTTTTCTCAGTAGTTTTGAAAAACTTTAGTGCACGGTGCAGCAATTAGGTCGAATACGGAATACATTTTCTCATGGTGCTACCTTTACACTAAGCACTCTGGGTAAAATTTTCAGAAGAAAACATTTTGAAACAATGTTCTTCTTTTTCCCAGAAAACAGTGTTTGACATTTCATACAAACTGTCTCCAATGGAGATAATTTGTATGAAATGTCAAATCCCTGTTTACTGGGAAAAAATATCACCAATTTGTAGCCTGCTGAATATGCCTAGAGAGTTGTAAAGGTTAACAGAGACAATTCTATGCAACAATTGATAAATATAGATTAAAATCCAGTGTCTTGTCATGCAAGGAAGGGTGCTCACAAGAATGGTAAAGGGATTATTTAAGAAAATAAAATCATATTTTCTTTATGTACAGTTAATAGCACTGCTCCATGGAGCTGTTATAATACGAGGGTCCTGCAAAAAATTTTGTCAATGGGTTCGGATTACTTCAGTGCTACGTTTTATCAAACATATTTTTATTACAAACCTTCAAGGTATTCCCCCTTTACTGAAACACATTTTAGTAACCTTTTTACTCAGTCGGGAAAAGCAGATAAATAGTCTTCTTTTGGTATCTGTTGGAGACACTGATAAATAGTGCTGCCAAGAGAACTTCTAGACATATACTTATTTCCAGAAAGCATTTTCTTAAGCCTTGGAAATAAAAAGAAGTCACAGGGACTCAGGTCAGGCGAATAAGGTGGATGGTTTAAAACTTTCACCTTTTCAGAAGCCAAAAAAGACCTCACACTTATGAGAGGAGGCATTGTCATGTAAAAGGTGGACTCCTGACCATCCTTTGCTTGGTCATTTCTTATTGTAAAACTCTTTCACTTTCTTCAGTACAGAATTCTTGTAGAAGCGGCCAGTGACTGTATGTCCAGATGGACAAGGCACTTGAACGACTGGCCCACTTGAATTAAAGAAAATTGCGTACAACATCTTTTTTGAACTTATGGTCTTTTCGCTTCCATTGCTTATTATCAGCCCTTCTTTGTGGCTCAAACATGTGTACCCAGGTTTCATCACCTGTTAGCAAGTTAGAAATAACCTGACTATTACAGCCTTTGTATGTTTTCAAAGTTCCCGGGCACATTTAAGGCGTTGTGTCTTTTGCTCCTCAGTGAGCAAATGAGGTATCCACCTAGCACAAACCTTTCTCAGGTCCAAACGCTTTTTCAGAATTGTTTGCACACTGCCTTCTGACATGCCAGTACAACTAGCTATATCTTTGACAGGCAATTGGGCATCCTGTTCAACCACAATTTTTACAGCAGCGATGTTAGCCTTGGTAACAGAGGTTTTAGGCCTTCCAGGACGGGTATCATCTTCAACAGAAAATTTCCCAGCTTTAAAAGCTTTAGCCCACCTAAAAACTGTGCGCATTGAAATGGTCTGAGGTCCATATATACCACACAATTCATTAAATATCTGCTTTGAATCTATATTAAGCCTAATGCAGCATTTAATATAGCTACGAATTTCAGTCTTCTGGTCCATGCTCCAATGTAACAAGTAAATTGATCAGTGTATATGACTGCATCTATTTCAATTTGAAATAGCTCGGTCAGTTGGTAAGCAATTTGCATGAAATAAACGGGTATTGTTAGCTATTCAACACACCATTCAAGTGCAGTGAAGCATTTTAAAATATACCTGGGATAAAAACCAAGGAAGCCTATTAGTGACAGAACTTTTTGCATGACCCTCATAGACAAATGGCAAAAATAGAGAACAAGTCCTGAGCTACATGTATATTATACAGAGTGGATTTCACTTATTTTTTTTTAATTCCTTTCTCAACAGTTGGAACAACTAACCAAAAGTGCCTTTCTATCAGACTAAATGTTTGAAAGATTTATTTCTGTGTTTATTTGGTATCAGCTTAAACCTACATAAATTCACAAATTCAGATCAATTACTATGAGACAGGAGTAAATCTAATAACAAATAGTACAGTACTTTAAAACAACATAATTTATACACAGGTGGGCACTTCAAAGGGGCCTAAGGATTAAACAAGGATTTACAAGGCTCAACCCAGAACAGCCAAAAGTAAATCCTATCCAATAAACCCAAATTTTAGGGATTCTAAATATCGTGTATCTTATTATAAAACTAAGAATGAGCGGATCAAACAAAGGAAGATTATAATGGTAAAAAAAAATGAGATGAAACAATGCTGCTCAGAAAAAGTCCATTTGAAAAAAAAAAAAAAAAAGCACTGAAAAAATATGAGACTAGAGGCATCATAACTGATAAGAAAGTTTTGAACATATCATGTTTCTATTTTTCTTACTTTCCACTTACCGTATATACCCTAAGTATTGGGACACCTTATCTACTTTAAACTTACCATACTAAAGTCTGGGCCTAAAATTTGAAATAGTCCATTCTACTGCCTGTTGATGTGATTAATATATTATTGTATGTAAGGGAAACAGTTTAGACCCTGATCAGACACCATGTTTTGCAGCATCTGATCTGGATCTGCACTGTCTGCCAAGGCCTATCTATCCCAAATACTTAGGGTTATTACAGTATATAACAACTAATATAACAACTAAAACATTCAATGTGAGGTATGAGATGTCACAAAAGATGGGCAGAGCTTGACTTAAAATGGGGTATCAATTTTTTTTTTTTCATATTTCTCCATGAAAAGATATGATGTGGTTACTCATTAAAATCATCTTACCCCTGGCAAACCATTTCTGGACGGACAGAAAATTGGCTTTCTAAGAACCCAAAATTCTAACAGTTCTTCATAATGTTTCAGAAATGGTGCAAAGATTGAGCAAGTGAAAAACAAAGAGGTGAAAACAGAATCATCACGAAAACACGCCTATATAATTTGGCCCCTTTAAACCCCACTTTTATGTAGTAAAACTGGGGTTCACAGGGGTATACATTATTTTTCTTATTTCTGCTCAAACACATAGATTGTGGGTACTCGTTAGAACTGCCTTGCCGAGGCGGCTCTAACGAGTGCCCACAATTTATGTTTTGAGCAGATATATGAAGAATATGAGAGTTTTTAATCTGAAAATTTTCAGTTTTTGGAGGTGAAATTTTCTATATATTTGAATAGGCGTGTTTTCGTAATGGAAAGGACAACATGAAAATCAGAACATCTTCTCACTGTCCTGCCCAAATAAAGGCATTACCAATCATGCTATGCTAACACTGGTCAGCCTGGATATGCCTTGCATTTGCAAACAGTGTAGATCCAGATCTGGATCTGCACTGTTTGCCAATAAGTATGTGAATTTGTATCAACTATCTGGATCAAGCAATATGATTGGCTGAAAATTAGAAGTAGGTGTGGCATCTTAATTTATTCAGCATGACAAGGGTTAAGGTGAATGGATACACTTTCAAGGTAGGCAACTCTGTCGAAATTGACTTTATCCCACAGGAAGCAAATTCTTCCTTTTAAGCTGACCCTTTTCTCAGAAGGGGAATGGTGTGTATAGGAAAGCCAACGGGAAGTCATAAAAGTTGTCTCCTTTGTGAAAATGACAGAACGTGCACCAGGTAAATGCAGTCCATTAACATCTGCATTTTGAAGTGTGGATTTCTTGGGTGGACTACAACACATTTCCAGTTTCTTCAGAACTAAAATGCCATAAATTTTGTACTTATTCAAAAATTAGACAGTGATTTACTTGAACAAATAAATGGACATTATCCAGGTGTAACAAACAAAGGGTGCATATTTCACCTGTCCAAGGTAATGGCCATTTCAGCTGTCAATTACAGACAGGTAACACACACAGTTACTGATTAATGGAACAGTCTGCAATTACATGAGTTTTTGCATGGCCCTTGTAACAAATAACATGATCTCTAACATAATACCAAACACCTAAGTGATCATATTTATGTTGTTTAACCTTTACCACTCTCTGGGCATTTTCAGCAGACGACAGATTGATGATATTTTTCTTATTTTTCCCAGAAAACAGGATTTGACATTTCATGCAAATTGTCTCCTTAGGAGACAATTTGCATGAAATGTCATATCCTGTTTTCTGAGAAAAATAAGAAAAATATTTCAAAATGTCGTCTGCTGAAAATTTTACCCAGAGTGCTAAGCGTTAAGGTCATTATGACTGTGATGGCTCACGACCATTTATCTGTGGAGACAAGAACATTAATTCACCTTTCACAGCTAAGTTCATGCCCAGAAAATATAAACATGCAAAATAATAAATAAAATAGTACATGCTTGACTTATGACACTTGTCTTTATGCCTGAAGGTGTTGATAAGCTCTTTAATCTTAATATGAAAATCATTTGTTGTAAAAAAAAGCCTAAAAGAAAAAGATTTTGGTATACCTTAATGTTTAACCCTTAACGCTTAGCACTCTGGGTAAAATTTTCAGCAGACGACATTTTGAAATATTTTTCTTATTTTTCTCAGAAAACAGGATTTGACATTTCATGCAAATTGTCTCCTTAGGAGACAATTTGCATGAAATGTCAAATCCTGTTTTCTGGGAAAAATAAGAAAAATAACATCATTTTGTCGTCTGCTGAAAATGCCCAGAGAGTGGTAAAGGTTATTAAAGCGCCAATCACAACTATTGCCGTCTGTTTTGTCATGTGCTTGTGATTTTAAAAG
The DNA here is from genome assembly GCA_964016985.1 of Anodontia alba. Classification (NCBI taxonomy): domain Eukaryota; kingdom Metazoa; phylum Mollusca; class Bivalvia; order Lucinida; family Lucinidae; genus Anodontia; species Anodontia alba. The sequence goes on along the minus strand of OZ024826.1, from coordinate 30,628,251 downwards.
TCATTTTTGCAAACAGTGTGGACCTAGATCATTTAGGAGCAGTCTGATCAGGGTCCACACTGTTTGCCTGCATGCAAAAATAGGTTTGAAAAGTCTGCAAGAATATTCAGCAGACGACATAAACAGACGACATTTTCAGATGCAGTTTTTCTTTGCACTTTAAGGGTTAATACTCATAATTTATGTTGACAAACATGTATAATCCCTAAGGTCATCTATCTATTGTACTAGAAATTGAATTTATCCTGAATAGTAAAACAGAATAGACCAGGACTTTTTAGGTGCACCCATGTACTTAATTATGAGCAGACAACTTGCTGTGACATCCCATTCAGCCAACACCAGTATGGTAAATGTCCTAAAATTTCAAACGCTTTATTCCATACCTTTTAGGCCTAAATTTTGCTTTTTATGCAGTTTCTTTCTTAAAATTCTTGGTGGAATGGCAAACAGTGTAGACCCTGATCAGACCTCCTTCAGGAGTCATCTGATCTGGTTCTACACTGTTTGCATATGTCATTTTGTCAGAACTTTTGGTCATCACGAAAACATTCTTATATAATTTTGACCCCCTTAAACCCCACTTTTATATAGTAAAACTGGGGTTTACAAGGGTATAAACTATTTTTCTTATTTCTGCTCAGAAACATAGATTGTGGGTACTCATTAGAACTGCCAGTGAGGCAGTTCTAATGAGTACCACAATCTATGTTTTGAGCAGAAATATGAAAAATATTAGAGTTTTTTATCTGAAAATTTTCAGGTTTTTTTTTTTTTGCAGTGAAATTTTCTATATATTTGAATAGGCATGTTCTCGTAATGGTACAAAATTTTTGGTCATTTATCATATTCAGATGGATATGTATGATGTTTGAGAGGAACTGATATACTTTCAAGGGGAACATCCCTATCAGAACTGACTTTGCCTCCCTCCTGAAAAGGGGTCTACTCTAAAAGGGAACAATTTGCTTCTCTTGGGAGCAAATTCTTTCCTTATAGTGTTGACTCCTTTTCCTAAAAGCCCTGGTAAGCAGGAAAGCAAACAGGAAGTCACAAAAGTTGTCTCCCTTATCCAATCCTCCACAAGGTGTCAGAATACTTATTACAGTAGGGTAAATATTATCAATATGGCTTCCATTTATTTGTTCTACAAAACATTGAAGGGGGATCTTGTTTTGCTGATCTCTGCAGATTTCCTTTTTCCTTTTTATTTTCTTTTTACCACTAAATGGCAAGACCCTTTAATTCTATATGTCACCCTTAAATATCTTAAGCTCTGTGGGGTAATTATATTACAAAAAAGGCCTTGCACTGTGTTAAACAATCAATTAACTTGTCCATTGCTTTCATTCTACCTGCAATTATTTTAATTATGAAGTTTATAAAATAAATACACTTTTTATTTCTGAAACAAGATAAAAATCAAAATTAAGACTCATTCTTTGATAAATCACAAATGTTAAATATGTATGCTCTAATTTTACAAGCAAGTTAAATGACATAATGCACAATAATTAAAAATGCATAAAACATTTTCATTTTAATCTAGTAAATTTGTTGAAAATCTTGATTTTGTTACGAAGAAAATTGGTCTTTTACGAACCAAGGACTACAATCAACTGAAGCACAAAATGTCGTCTGTTTATGTCGTCTGCTGAATATTCTTGCAAACTTCTCAAAGCAATTTTTTGCATACCGGCAAACAGTGTGGACCCAGATCAGACTGCTCCTAAAGGAGCAGTCTGATCTGGGTACAAACTGTTTGCAGAAATGACTGTTAAAATCACAAGCAGAAGACAAAGCAGACGACAATTGTTGTGATTGGCGCTTTAAGGGTTAACTTGAAATGTGTACATATGCCTTGTCATTATTATTAACAAAATACCAATTAAAAACCTTGTAATGACTGTAAAATAGGTTTTGAATACCTTTCAAAGGATTTCGATATGAAATATGACTTAAACAGACGAAATCTGATCAGTTTCTTGAAATTCAATTAATCTCCTCATCATTGCTAATAATCTCTTGAGCCATATATGCTGATACCCAAAAGGATTAGGTCAGCTTGCGCATAGCTCCAGACAGGAGTATCAAGAGTATGTTGTACCACAACATATGTTTTCATGGAGAAATAAAAAATATATCAGTACTTATTGGTTGAATTTATCTGGAGATATGGCCTGCATATCAAAGTATGACCAGTGCCATCACTTACAAAATTAATGGAAGTAGTTGCGGTCATGGTACCTAAGCCATAATCCAAACTCATAAATCCGTAAACATATGACGAATCAGAATGTTCAGACCAACAGACATGGACCCCAGTATAAAGGATGTAATCAGGCGTCCGCGGATAGTAAGCATTACTTGGTAAGCAAGCTTCACCCACTATGCCCATAGGCCTGAACAAAGGAAATGTCGGTAGAAGTGTATGTCCGGGATTTGTGAAGTCTGCTTATGGTGCGGCATCGGCAAAAACATCAGAAACAATCCTGGAAACTGCTACATTGTAGGGATTGACCAGATCATGATGTCTCCCATTGAACTTCTTAAGTGTTGCTACCAGTTTAGTTTTTTGATACCCCTGGCTCAACAACTTTGTAGTGAGCACTTTCCCAAGCTCTATGAAGTCCTGATAATTTGAACAGACTCTGGCATCATGGATTAACTGTGAAACATAAACGCCATATGCTGGTGCAGAAGGGATATTACTGCTCAGGATTGGAAAGTTAACAATGGGGAAATTGAAGTCATTCTAAAACTATAAAGGCTGTATTAACCCTTGCCATGCTGAATATATTCAGATGCCATGCCCACTTCAAATTTTCAGCCAATCAGAATACTTGATCCAGCTTGTTGATACAAAAATTTGTAAACTTAACAGTGTAGTTCCAGATCAGTTAGCTTCCAATTGATATGGATCTACACTGTTTGCAAAGGCAGGGCATATCCGGATTCAGCAGGACCAGGGCTAATGGAGTGTGAAGGCCCATGATCAGACTGAGCTAATGTACAAAAAATAATAATCTGCTTCCTTATGCTCAGATACTTTATTGCTTGACCTAGTACACACGACAATACTCTCTCTGGGAGCAAATTCTTCCTTTAAAGAGCAACCCGCCAACTTATGTTTGAAAGCATTTTAATATAAGGGAAGCGAATTCCTGTCTGTAAAAGTTGTCTCTATTGAAACAATGGTGGCCAAAATCTCCTGGTGTAGCCATTTGCCTAGTCTCAGCAAGAATAAAAACTCATTAAGCAGGGTTCCCACTGCTTTTTGAAACTTGGGGCAGACTTTCTATAGTTCCATATTTCTTAGCCTAGCCTATAGGCATTAAAATGAATAATATGGCAACAAAGCTATCTATAGTATTTTAGCTAGTCTAGTCTCCTTTCTCAATTTTAATTTGATAATACTTATACTGAGAAATCTCAGTTGAGACTACCAAACAGATATGCCATCATTAGGAAGTTGACTATAATAAAGAAAACTGATCAGACTCATTATCAGACAAGCAGCTAGTCTACTTATTTCTGTACCCACAATGTATAGCATGATTGTCCCTTTATGTTTGGGAGTTCATGACAAATTTTAGGGGTAAAATGGTTGGGTTGGATTTTAACAGACCAGGTCAAGTTGAGCTAGTGAGTTTAGCTAACCACATTTATTTTCTGGGCAGGCTTAGTCCTCTAACAGTTAACCAGTACTTGTGCACATTCTTTTTGCTAGAAACTGTCAATTATCCTTCTTGATTCAGCAGAAGGGGAGAATGACTGTAGAAAATATTTCATGATCATTGCGGGACATGGCAAAGATTGAACCTGCGACCTTCTGATCACCATTTGGATGAGCAGCTGAGGCAGGTTGTTGAGGGTAAAAAAAAATGCCCGGTAGATGGTATATGGGAATGCTGTCAAGGTAAAACAACAGTTTCTGCCTAATGACCAATTATCATACTCCTGAAAATCTCATCTGAAATGGCTGCAGCCAAGAATGCAATGAATGTAGCAACACATGTTAATGTTAATGCTTTAGATCAGTCACAAAAATATATTGTATTTACCACAAAATGCCTGGCTTAAGATCTTCCAGATGTTAATTTGTTATCTGGAGAGACTGAAATTTTGTCAGTTGCTATTTCAGCTCGGCAGGTTAAGGTTAAAATAATGACAATTAGAACTGTTGCAGGACATCACCTGAATCAATCTTTGCCTCTAAAATCTTTAACTAAAAACTTAAACATATTTTTTTTTCCAAGTCAATGATCTTGACCTCAAAGTGACTCATGTGGTCAAGATGGTACAGCACAGAACTTCAGACCATCAGGGTAAGAAAAAATACTTCCAACCTGAGGTTCAGGAGATAGAGCCTTTTAAAAAGATTAACCAACCCTGATGCAGATGCCATGGTGACTACTCAAGTGGAACACCTGTACTTGTGTACAGGTGAGCTAAAACGTGAGAGCCATGGTCTCACTGCATAAGAATACAGGCTGGTTTAGGGATCATCTCACCAAATTATGAGATGTTAGTTGATGGCATGTTGGCTCTTGTCTTGCATTGCACTTGTTAGTTGATGGTATGTTAGCACTTTTCTTGCATTGCACTTGTTAGTTGATGGTATGTTAGCACTTTTCTTGCATTGCACTTGTTAGTTGATGGCATGTTAGCACTTTTCTTGCATTGCACTTGCTAGTTAATGGCATGTTGGCACTTTTCTTGCATTGCACTTGTTAGTTAATGGCATGTTGGCACTTTTCTTGCATTGCACTTGTTAGTTAATGGCATGTTGGCACTTTTCTTGCATTGCACTTGCTAGTTAATGGCATGTTGGCACTTTTCTTGCATTGCAGTGCAATGCAAGAAAAGAGCCAACATGCCATCATCTAAAGCCCAGATCAGCCTGCACATTCATATTGTCTGATCAGAACCTTCACAGCCCACTTACAGAAGCAATGGATATTGTAGAATATATTGATAAATGGACAAGATCTGATCAGACTGTGCAGATGTGCAAGCTGATCTGAACCTTTGCTATTCACATATGGCAGATAATTTTTCTTGCATAATACATTGGTTTAAACAATAGTTTATTAAATATAATGAGTACAACACAAACATACAAAAATGACATAGAGGATCAGATAACAAGCTAATTAAAGCTTATGTGAAATCTTCTCCGAACACAAATATTATACAGAACAAACGAGTGTAGAACATAAAGGCTACTATCGTTGAATTTAGCAAATTGCATACAGAAATTTTAACAAAGACACATGTGTGTGTGTGAGAGAGAGAGAGAGAGAGAGAGAGAGAGAGAGAAATGGATTCCCAAAGTTTCCCAGATGCTATTCCGACACGACGCCACTGTCCCGACTTATAAGTAATGTTAGTTGACAACATAATACATTACAGTCATCTTTTGCCAAGTTCCCTCCACAAAAGTATATGTTGGAATGCATCATACCTTTTGCAAGTGGCTTCAAATGATAATCTTTCTTTTGCTCTTTCTGTTATGAGAAAAGAATTTTTGTGCCATGATGCAAACAAGAAATATCATGCATTTTATATATTTAGATATTCTAACATAGTCAGATAAATAAGGCACTTTTTTCAACAAAGTAGGATTGATGTTTTATATCTCCAAGAAAACATATGTTGTGAGTACTCATTTAAAGCACCTTGTTTGCACTGGCAAAATTATCCATTTTTTATTTTATTTTATTTATTTATTATTTTTTATTTATTTTTTTTTTGTAAATGTGGAATGTTTCTGTATAATGGAACAAACATTCTAGTCCACATGGGATTTAGAGGCTCATTCATAATCAATTGGCTATGAAGCAAACATTACTCTGGTCTACTATATTCCTGGATAAGCTGGATAAATCTTAATTTACAGCTGATTTTTATGTTTTATGAATGGAAAAAGCAGACAAATTGCATTAAATTCATTCATCGATAACTATTGTAATTCTTTTATACTGTCTTGAAGACAAAAAGTTCTTTTCTGTTCATTAAATTTTTATCAAGTAACATGATAACCCAAGGTATTCGGACAGGCCTGAGTTAACAGTTTAGACCCAAATCAGATACCACAGTATGTGGTGTTTGAACAGGGTCTACACTGTTTGTCATTCATTCAGCAATATTTAGACATATCAACAGGTAGTAAAATGGAATTGTTCCAACTTTTTGAGGAAATGTGTGGTGAGGAATTGGAACTGTCCCAATATTTAGGATAAATACAGTATTGAAAAATCTAAATTATATTACAAAACATTAGTGATCAGCCATGATATTATTTTTTGTTTTATTTTAGTGGATTATCAAACATGACTGTAAGAAAAAAAAAAAAGTCACTGGATACTGGAGCCAGTCTACTAATGAGGAAGCACACAAGCAAAGTTGAGATGTCATTGACTTCCAAGATGACCAAACCATTTAAACAGTATATCAGGTGGAAACATCTAACATATCTATGACATAACAAAGACAATCCTGCAAGGTACAGTGGAAGGGACCAGAAGAAGAGGCAGGGTGAAGACTGTCTAACCAAACACTAACACACCCTGGTATTTCTCTTATTGTCTCTGTCCATGGGTGTAGACAATCTTAATGTTTGCCTTTGCTCTAGAAGCAATTTGTGAAGGTTGTGGACTTGTCCAATACTATTTTCCATGGACTGATAAATGTTATTGTAACTAAGTATTAGCTTTCACAAAAATGTTGGTCTGTGCTTAGCACACATAAGCACAGACCAAGCTTTTTGTGAAAGCAAATACTTGTCTAGCCAGCCTCAGTGGGTCAGTCGGAAGCAGGTCCAAACTGGAGATCAGGAGGTGGCAGCTCTGATCCCTGCCAGTTCCGGCAACATTCTTTCATAGAGATTGATAATGAAATTTTTTCTATGGTCATTCCCTTCTGCTGCTTCAAGAAAGGCAGTGGTCAGTTTCTGGTGAAAGAATGCACAAATACTGGTTAATCACTTAAGAGGGCTAAGCCTTCCGAGGAAAAGTGGTTAACCGCTAGGTAAACTGACTGGCTCGACATGATCCTAATGAGTTGACTGGGCTGTAAAACCTCAACTCAACAAAATACCTGTCTAGAGCTAAGTTCATGTAAGTCAAAAGGCAAACAGATAAATGATGTAACCCTACAAATTACCAATCTACCTGGGTAGACCAATAGGCTTTACCTCTGAAACCAAGTCCAGAGAAAGGTGCTTGTACAAATTACCAAGATAAGCACTTAAATCATCTTTGGTATCAGGATTGTGTTTATTCTGTATATAACAGTTAAGTAGCCAAACACTTCATCTTGTTACCCCACTCATTATTTAATTACAGCAATTATTAGAAGATAGAAGCTGAACCTTATGGATTATATTCAGTCCAAGCAAAAACTGACCTTACCTTAATTGCCACTGGGTTGAGATTATTATTATGTCTGCAAGATTCACAGAATTGTAAGTATAATGTACTAAATGGCAAATGAATATATAAGTACAAGAATGACTAGAGTAAGTGACCACAAATACAGTAGAACCTTACCATCACTCACAAGATAAATGGGTGATAATTTAGAATATGATTGTAATGAATAATGTTGTTATTTTCTGCACCAAAGCATATCTTGTGGGTTCTTACTGGAATTTCCAATGTGTATTTGCAAAATTTGTTCTGGGATCACCTCACTGACGCAATTCCAATATGTATTTGCAAGATTTGTTCTGGAATCACCTCACTGAGGCAATACTAATGTGTATTTGCAAGATTTTTTTCTGGAATCACCTGAGGTAATTTCAGTGTGTTTGAGAAACATCTGTTCTAGAATCACCACACTGAGGCAATTCCAATGTGTTTGTTTGTGTTGAGGTTTTACGGCCCAGTCAACCCAAAGGGGTCATGTCGAGTGCGGTCAGTTTACCTAACCACATGTTTACTGGGCAGGCTTAGTCCTCTAAGTGGTTAACCAGTATTGTGCACATTCTTTAGCCAGAAACTGACAACTGCCCTTCTTGAATCAGAGGAAGGGAGAGAATGACCATAGAAAATATTTCATAATCTCCACGAAAGCATATTGCCGACCTCAGCGGGGGTCGAACTCGCCACCTCCTGGTCTCCAATCGGACGTGCATCCAACTGAGGCACCGAGGCTGGCATAATTCCAGTGTGACTCTGCAAGATATGTTCTAGTACAAAAATAACAATAATTATTTTTTATTTATCCTTTACATTACAAAAACATGCCTATTCAAATATATTGAAAATTTCACCACGAAAAACTGAAAGTTTTCAAAAAATTCTGATATTTTTCATACCTGCTCAAAACATAGATTTTGGATCCACAATCTATGTTTTGAGCAGAAATAAGAAAAATAATGTATACCCTATAAACCCCCGTTTTACTATATATATAAAAGTGGGGTTTCATGGGGTCAAAATTATATACGTATGTTTCCGCAATGATCTGGGGCTATGGCCTATAAGGTCCTATTCAGCTTGATACAAACCATTAAAGTACAAAATGCAATGGATACTATATCATAGCTCCAGCTATATAGCACTTTTCTCAACCTAAAAGTATTGATATTTTTCTTATGTCTCAACGAAAACATATGCTGTGGGTACTCATCAGAAGTGCCTCACCAAGGCATGAGTATCCACAACATACGTTTACATGGAGAGATAAAATAACTAATCATTTGGCTACTCCTCTTATCTGATGCTTATCTGATCTATCATGTGATTCATATCAGAAAGACACTGATCAGACAATGAACAAATCATCTGAAAATATTATGCATTAGTAGTCATGCCACAAAGAGATGTATCAAAGGCACTGCATCACAAAAACATACCTATATAATTTTGACCCCCTTAAACCCCACGTTTATATAGTAAAACTGGGGTTTACAGGGGTATACATTATTTTCTTATTTCTGCTCAAAAACATAGATTGTGGGTACTCGTTAGAACTGCCTCGCCAAGGCAGTTCTGGTGAGGCGGTTCTAACAAGTACCCACAATCTATTTGAGCAGAAATATGAAAAATATCAAGAGTTTTTATATCTGAAAACTTTCAGTTTTTGGTGGTGAAGTTTTCTATGTATTTGAATAGGCATGTTTTCGTAATCATGGGGTTTTCTTAACTGCAGTTTACAGACTACAAATCTAGAAATTTTTTCTGAATAACTAAGAAAGGTGGGTGACCAGCTCTGTCCTGTGGAATTATAGCACAGCATATCTGGGGGCAGAAGTAGGCCTAAATAATGTTGGCACAGATTTGTTGTACCACAGCAAAGGTTAGCTAATGGGTAACACAATTTTCGTTTTCTGTTATAAAGAGGTTGTGGTGTACACATGAGGGTATACTTAATGTGCTTTATATACAGACACTTTTACATACTTTTAACATAATCTTAACCATGATTTAAATGCCCAATTTTGCCTGTTTGCCTGTCTAAAGCTCACAGCAACAGTACTTTACAGAATCAAAGTCTATTAAAATTGTATTCTTTTTATAGAAACTTAAATCTACTGAATAGGCTAAGCGGAACACACTAATTTTACTATATAACATAGGTTAGATTTTAAAGACAGACAGCATTTTAATGCTTAATGCTCCGGGTAAAATTTTCAGCAGACGACATATTGATATAGTTTTCTTATTTTTTCCAGAAAACAGGTTTTGATATTTCATGCTCATTGTCTCCTATTAGTATGAAATGTCAAATCCTGTTTTCTAGGAAAACTAAGAAAAATGTCATCAATGTGTTGTCTGCTGAATTAGCCCAGAGAGTGGTGAAGGTTAAAGAACAATGAAAGCAGAAGATGTTGGACAGAAACTTACTTTAAGTATTTGGTCTGTTTGAAAGTGTAGACTCAGATCAGACATAGCAGAAGGTGGAATCTGATCAATGTCTAATTATGTGCCTCTCAGCCAGCAGTATTTAGACACAAACACAAATAATAAAACAAGCTTGTTCAAATTTTGAAGAAAATATGGTAAGGGATATTTTGGGTAAATACAGTAACAGACATACCAGTAGTAAGATACTACTTTGGGGAATCAGCCTGGGAAGTGTCTATTATGGAAATGTAACTGAAAGTGAACTGTTCCATTGAAAGGTTCCTTTTTTCTTGATGTGAACCTTGTATTATCACCAGGTGATACTATAGCCTTAGCGATTAGCACACTATGACAGATTCAGCAGACAACAAATTGATTATATTTTTCTCATTTTTCCCAGAAAATAGGCTTTGATATTTCATGCAAACTGTCTCACAGGGAGACAGTTTGTATGAAATATCAAAGCCTATTTTATGGGAAAAACAAGAAAAATACTTCCAAAAATGTTGTCTGTTGAAATTTTTACCCAGCATGCTAAGCATTAATTGCTGCTGTGCTAACGAGCCTTACTAATGATGTAATGAACCATCTACCTTTACTTAAGCTTGATGGCCAGAAAAAGGCAAGTGCTGACACATACACATATAAACACCGAGGATCCCCCTGCACCACCCCCTGCCCAGTTTCAAATTTAGGTATGTCAGACTAGTGATTTAGATATTCCTGGAGAAAAAAATGGTTAAACTATTTGCAAACAGGGGACACCCTGATCAGATGCCACAATAATGCAAATATGGTACCTTTTCCTGAATCACAAACCAGAAACAACTAGATATCCAAATAAATGGAATATTCAGATTTTTTGCACAAAACATATTTTGTGAATACCAACTGGAATCACTTCTCTGGGGTAACTCCAATGAGCAGTGTCCAGTGGACATGACTTAGTGTCAAAATTACAAATATTAGACTAAATCATTATCACCTAGCTTATCTAGATCTATGAACTTGGTCCATCAATGCTAACCATCTATCATAATGGTCTACTGTCCAATTATCATCTATATACCAAGTAATTATTTGTCTGCAGTAAAGATCCTAAATACAGTGGAACCTCATCATAAGAGGGTTCAATATAAGATGGTTTCAGACATAAGACAAGACAGTTTAACCCTTGTCATGCTGAATAAAATAAGATGCCATGCCCACTTCCAATTTTCAGCCAATCAGATTACTTGATCCAGGTTGCTGATACAAATTCAAATACTTAATGGCAAACAGCGCAGATCCAGATCAGTTGGCTTCTTCAGAAGCCAACTGATCTGGACCTACACTGTTTGGAAAGACAGGATATATTCGGGTTCAGCAGGACAAGGGTAAGATGGACCTCAAAAGTGTTGCATCCAAACCAAAAATGTATAGATTATATAGAAAATTAACCTTTTATACCCTTTCGCACAGCCCAGTCAAAGTATCATTTGTGTAAACAGTGAAGACCTGATCAAACATGCACAGCTGCATTAGCTGCTTGCACAAGTGGCATTATCAGTTTTCTTGTGGTATGTACTTACCCTAAATTTTGGGAAACCATAACTGCTTAACAAGGCATATTCTAATTTTGAACAAGTCAATTTGAATATCTTTTGATGTTTCAAAGAACCACTGGATGAGTGGCAAACAATGTTGACCCTGATCAGATGCCGACTGGCATCTGATCAGGGTCAACACTGTTTGCTCAGGCCTGTCTGTCCGAACACTTCGGGTAAATAAAGTATATAGACTGTCGAAATTCAGCCACATTTCACACAGATAATAAGAAGTTTTGTCATGGGATTAGGAGGGCAGTCAGTAATCTTGTTAGATGAATTACACAGGAGCCTGGTGAAGCCAGACAATTTCGAGAAATCCAATCATTTGGCTACAAAATATATAAGGCCTCTTTACTTATACAACAGACTCACTCAGCAAACCTACAACTTGCTCCAGTGACAAGCTTTACAGCCACTTAACACTTTAGCATGCTATGGGCAATTTCAGCTAACGACACACTGACGATATTTTTCTTACTTTTCCCAGAAAACAGGATTTACTTAAGGAAACAATTTGCATGAAATGTCAAATCCTATTTGGCTAGACTTTAGAATCTGTCCACTCTATTTTCTGACTTCAACATTAAGTCTGCACATCCACTGACTGCATAGAGAGTTGGGGATGTCAGAGCTAGTTCACTGAGGGTTAGACTTAGGTGGGTTAGGGTTAGGTTAGGGTTTGGGTAGTTGAGAGATCATATTCATATACCTATATTTGGAATCGTTACAAACAATAAACTAAGTCTATTTCAAGTGCTAAATTGGCCTAATGTATTGGCACTAAATATTCAGTGTCTGATCTGGGTTTGTACTGTTTGCTTGTTAGGGTAAGTACTGGTTGTTGTGGTACATCTGTATGTCTTGAGACGCCAAAATGCATTTACCATAATAACCCCAAGTTTTGGGACAGAGTCTTCAGCAAACAGTGTAGACCCAGACTGTGGCATTAGAGTCTATACTGTTTGCTACTATGATATGATCCAGCAAGGTTGGAATATTTTCATTTAATACAGTGGTCACTTTAACTGGACCATTCAGGTGGCCTCCATAGCATAGTCAGCAATAAGCATGCCGACTGCAAATCTAGTGGTCCTAAGCTCGAATCCCAGCTCGGCCACATAACTTTCATGGAGACTGATCATAAGATTATTTCTACAGTGACATTCTCTCCAAGAAGGGCAGTTGTCAGTCACTGGTGAAAGCATATCAGTAAGTATTGGTTAACTGCTTAGAGGGCTAAGCCTGCCCAAGAAAAGTGTGAGCAGGTTAACTGATCAGTTTGACATGACCTTAACAGTGTTTACAGGGCCATAAATAAACAAACTGGGCCCAGTTGTTCAAAGCGTGGTTAGCTTAACGAGCTCGTTAAGGGTCATTTCATTAACTATTTTAGCGGATTCAATATACAATATTCTGATATTTTTTGCTGAAAAAATGTGAGTAGCTTTTGCACTGCAAAAGCTACTCACATATTTTCAGCAAAAAATATCAGCATATTTGCGTATCACTTGATGTAAATTTTAACGAATCGTTAACTAACGACATCGTTAGCTTTGAACAACTGGGCCCTGAAAACTAACAAACTGGATCTAGGATTAAATGACATTGCATTTACCATATTTTACCCTAAGTATTGGGACACCTTATCATACTTGCCCTAAATTTTGAAAAGGCCTCTTCCACTGCCTGTTGATGTGTTTAAAACATTGCTGGATGAATGGCAAATAGTGTAGACCCCAATCAGATGCTGCATTCTGCAGCATCTGATCTGGGTCTACACAGTTTGCAAAAGCATATCTGTCCCAATAATTAGGGTTAATATGGTACCCAAAGTATCTGGATGCCTCACTTCTTTACCATACTTGTCCTAAATTTTCCACAAGTCCATCTGACCATCGTACCCATTCATTGGTGTGTCTTAAAACTGTTAGATGAGTAGACACCAGTGTAGATCCTGATCAGATGCCAAATTCTGTGGCATCTGATCTGGGCCTACACTGTTTTCTTGGGCCTGTTTGCCCAAATATAGGGTAAATACGGTACAGAAAAAAGCAGTGGTATAGAAGAAACAGGATGAGAAGAAATTGTCCTGGTATCAAAGTAACTTGATTTACTCACCAACAGAGGAAATCCAATAATGTTTCAATAAGGAAGAAAACTCGCACAATCTGGAAAGAAAGTGGAAACAATCAGGGGCTTTTATTTAAGCTTCTGAAGCAGTACATTTGCTACATCACAACATGCTGTTACTTTTTAATATAATAAATGTATAATTCAATTCACTTCCTGTATTTGTTCTCTGGAGTTAATCTTTTTAACTCAAGCGTAACTGAAAGTCTCCTGCAAGAGCCATGCCTATCCAAACAATAAATTCCCCAGCTAGCATTCTAGGTAAATCTACATCGGGCCGTCATCGGCCCGTCAGCTACCCTGACGGGCCGATGACGGCCCGATATAGATTTACGTAGAATGCTGACTGGGTCTAAGGTACCATACTTGCCCTAACTGCAGCTGACAACATTTTATTTTGCTTTACATGTAATTTCAAGCAATAATAATAGTTAACCCTTAAAGTGCCAAGCAAAATTTGTAGCAGACGACATTCTTAAATTTTTACTTTTTATTTTTCAGAGAAAACAAGTCTTGATATTTCATGTGAATCATCTGCTTGGCAGACAATTCACATGAAATATCAAGACTTGTTTTCATTTGAAAATAAAAAAAAAAAAAAAATCAAAATTGTCATCTGCTTTAGTTGTGATTGGCGCTTTAAGGGATAAACTAGATAATCCCTAAAGGAGATGAAAGCAACCACTACTGCCAGTTTGGCTTTATATTTGATCAGAGTTCTGTGACTATGCAGATGCCCAGCCTATATTCTTACTTTGCTGCAAGTTTCAAACCACCGTGTTGAAAACCACAGAAGTTGCTGAGACAAGAACCCTTCTATGCCATGTGTGTAAGGCAAACTTTCTAAGTAAATCCAGGGTATGTAACTCTAGCAATAAGAATTTGATCAGAGTTCTGTGACCCTTTATGCAATGCCTTTGCTGCAAGTTTCAAATCATTATCTTGAAAACTGTAGGAGAAGTTGCAGAGACATGGACCCTACTATATATAAATTTATATTTTTTTTAATATAGTCAGCAGGTTAAAGTTTAAGCTTTCAACTTTGGAACTTACTACCACATTTTCAAACCCAGACTATGGAACCTCACTAATGTGCTTGTGCTTGCAAAATAGGCTCTATTCCTTTTTCATTGGCACTTTAATAAACAACAACAAAAAAAAAAATGAATAAATAAATTATAATGTTGCCTGCTGAAATTTTTACCAGCATGCTAAGTGTAAATATTTTTCTTATAAATGGCTCTAGAGGTGACATTTTTTCACCAAAAAGTTTACAATTTATTTATTTCTCCAAGAAAACATGCTATAGGTACTCATTAGAAGTGTAATTCTGGTCTTGCTCAACTGATTTTTGTTCTTTTAGGGGTCTCAGTGGCAAAGTGGTCTAAAGTACTGGCTCATGGATCATCACTACCACATTTTGAAACCCAGACTATGGGACTAAGTGCTAAAATATTTTCCTCTTAAACAAATTGTTTAAAATTTAAAAAAATCTTTCCCACTATAATTATATATCATCATTATTTCAGCTGACTGGCTGAAAAATATTTCAAACCCAGGATTTCAAATCTACTGCAATAATCTTTAGTATTGAGACAGACAGGCCTAAACAAACCGTGTAGACCCAGATCAGATGCCGCAAAATGCTGATCTGTGATCTGTTTGCCACTGATCATCATAATATATCATAATCGGATTTCTGATTAACGTGCAGGTACAGGGGCAACATCCACATCAGGTACAGGGGCAACATCCACATCAAGCAGATTTTATATGCATCAATAAGGTAGTCAAAAATGGAATCAACGCTTAGCATGCTGGGTAAACAAATTCAGCAAAAGACATTTTAAAATATTTTTCTTATTTTTCCAAGAAAACAGGTTTTGACATTTCATGCAAAATTTGCATGAAATATCAGCCTTTTTTCTGAGAAAACTAAGAAAAATATCATCAGTTTCTTGCCTGCTGCATTAGCCTAAAGTGGTAGTTAAAATTTCAGGGTAAGTACGGTAAGGAGGTGGGGGTGTCCCAATATGTTGGGTTAATAAGGTATTATAAGTTGTATGATTGTTTTAAATCACCCAGTACTGTAGCTAGCACTGTATGAAATAGGTTGTATTTTCAAACTTTATTTTCAAATTTATTTATTTATTTTTTAAAGCTGATGACAAACAGCAATTACATGTAATTTTAGGCAACTACTCAAAAATTTCTTACCTGACATGAAAAGCTGAATACAGAGATACTCCAGTTAAATCCAATATTTACAAGAACCCAAATCAGCAAATATCACGAAAAACACAGAAATTATAGTTCCCTCAGTAATTTACTAACAATTAGACCATACATAAAATGTCTCAATGTGGAAATATTTCTACTCTGACAGTCACTCCTCCTATTTGACAAGTGAAACTGACAATACCTCTATTGAAATGAACAAGCATGACAAGATGTATTCTTTCTACCTGTGGAAATACCAGCCAACCACGCGACAACCTCAGCCACACCGACAGTGGCTATAATTTCACCCTATTTAGTATTAGAGCCAAACTACAATTAAAAGCTATAAGTCGGCAGCATATCTACGATCTTGTGGTCTCCTAACAATAGACACTCCTGTCAGTTATAATCAAGTTCAATTATCTCTCTGCTGAAATGAGTGAGCAAAATATTAATATAAATATCTCATGTAAGAAGGTACGATGAAACTCTATGCTTCTGTCCACAAAAATTGGTTAGAATGAAAACATCCGAATGTTATCTTTTCCAGGTTAACACTTTGCACTCTGGGTAAAATTTTCAGCAGACGACACTTTGAAATATTTTTTCTTATTTTTCCCAGAAAACAGAACTTGAAAATGCATGCAAATTGTCTCCATTGTAAGAAATGTCAAATCCTTTTTTCTGGGACAAATAAGAATAAATATCATCAATTTGTCATCTGCTGAATTAGCCAAGGGAGTGGTAAAGGTTCACAGATGAATATAAGTAAGATAAGCTGTCATTTAATTACGGTCAAGTTGTAGGACTTGTTTTTGTAGTCTCGGATGATCTACGGCACAAAACGTCCTTACAATTTCGCTATTCATCAGAACTGACCAACCAATAAATGAACTTCAATTTCTGCCTCCCTTCCAAATTAATGAAAACAAATGGCCAGTTTTGGAGCAAGGACAGATATTCAATAAATATCTACATTGGTTAGTACGTTATATATTCTGAGTACCAAAGCGGCAGAAATAATAGCCAGTTTTGGCACAATGTATTATAGTCTCACTTGCCGGTTAACATTAACCCTTGTCATGCTGTATGAACTAAGATGCCATGCTCATTTCTAACTTTCAGCCAATCAGTTTACTTGATACAGGTAGTTGATACAAATATAAATACTGAATGGCAAACAGTGCAGATCCAGATCAGTTGGCTTCTAAAGAAGCCAACTGATCTGGATCTACACTGTTTGCAAAGACAGGGCATATCTGAGTTCAGCAGGACAATGGTTAAACATGCTGGGTTAAAATTCCAGCAGATGACATATTAAAATAACATATTTGGCCTAATAACCGCACTGTGTGCTTAAGTTTTTCAAAATAACTGGAAACATTTTTTAGTAAAATATTTTCCTTATAAGGGCCTACTTTAAAGAAATATATGCAGACGACTTCTTGAGAGCCATTTTTAATGATGGTTATGTGCTATGTGGTCTGATTTTCTTTATAAAAGCATATACATGTATTGTGGGTACTCGTTTGAACCAGAAATGATTTTTTAGAAAAAACAAATGTCTCCCCCCCTACCCCTTCAGAGTTGACATTCTTGCAGGTGACACGTCATCTCATCCTTTTCTACATTTCGAACAAGTATCATCAAAATATTATGATGTGTAAACAATTTACAAAGTGGACACAAAATCAAATTCAAACACAAGAAGGGGAGATGACTCCAAAAGTAAGAAAGCCAGAGTTGTCATTCTTGTATGCAACACGTCGTCTTGTCCTAATCTAAATTTCTATTAAGTAAAATTAAAATAAGGGTACTGAAGTTACAGACCGGACATGAAATCAAATTCAAACACAAGAAGGGCAGATAATTCCAAAGGTAAGAAAGCCAGAGTTGTCATACTTGTATGCGACATGTCATGTCCTCCTGTTCTACATTTCTACCAATTATTATAAAAATATCCAAAGGGTATTTGACTTACAGAGCGGACACAAAATTAACACATAATCACTGTCAAATATAACAAAGAAGATAATGCCAAAAAGTAAGAAAGACAGAGTTGTCATTCTTGTATGCCACACATCGTCTAGTCCTGTTCTACATTTCTACCAAGTATCAAAATATTCCAAAGGGTATTCCAGTTACAGAGCCAACATGAAATGTATTGCAAACAAAACAAAGGGCGATAACTCCAAAAGTAAAACAGCCAGAGTTGTCATTCTTGTATGCTATATCGGGATGTCATCTTGTACTGTTCTACATTTCTACCAAGTTTCATCAAAATATTCAAAAGGGTATTAAAGTTTGTTTGTGTTGCGATTTTATGGCCCAGTCAACCCAATGGGGTAATGTCGAGCATGGTCAGTTTACCTAACCACACTTTTACTGGGCAGGCTTAGTCCTCTAAGCAGTTAACCAGTATTGTGCACATTCTTTCACCAGAAACTGACAACTGTCCATCTTGAATCAGCGGGAGGGATTGAATGACCGTAAACTTTTCATGATCAAATCTCTATGAAAGAATGTTGCCGACCCCGCGGGTGTCTAACCCGCAACCTCCTGATCACCAGTCGGACGCACATCCAACTGAGCCACTGGGGCCGGCACAGCAGACAAAAAGTTTTATACTCATGCTGACGCCAACAGGATCCGTCCCAAAAACAATATGTCCCGCCATCCTTTGGTAAGGAAGGGGGTGGGGGAGATAATTACCTTGACAAGTTTATAAAAACATATGTTGTGGGTGCTCATTTGAATTGCCTAGACTTGTCAAGGCAATTCAGATGAGTACCCACATCATATGTTATTATAAAGAAGTAGATAATATTACATAGCTCTTGATATTATGAGGCGCTTTTTTCAACTAAAAAGTATCTTTATTTTTCTTATTTCTCAACAAAAACATATGTTGTGGTACTCATTAGAAGGGCCTCAGTGAGGCCCTTCTAATGAGTACCCACAACATATGTTTTCATTGCAAAATAAGAAAACTATTCACCTGATACCAATTCTTATCTAGACCTATGAATTATTACACAACTGTAATCTGAAGCCTATAACAAAATTGCATGCGCTTATAGGGGTATTTGCAGTAATTAGGTCGAACATGGTATTGTTTTTTTGTTGTTGTTTTTTTTTCCATTTTTCATTTTTTTTTTTTCCAGAAAACAGAATTTGACATTTCATGCAAGTTGTCTCCAATGGAGAAAATTTGCATGACATTTCAAAACCTATTTTCTGGGAAAAATAAGAAAACTATTATCAATTTTTCATCTTCTGAATTTGCCCAAAGGGTGGTAATGATTATGGCCAAGGTATCTTTACAGACAATCTAAGGGAACTAGATAAACATGACAAATTTCCCCCCATTTTGTACAAGAGAGACAACATAAGTGACTTCTGGATTGCTTTCCTGCACACCCGATCCCTCCTGAAAAGGAGTCTCTGAAAGAAAAGAAGGGAGACAAAATGATTTGATAGAGTTGTCTCTCTTGAAAGTATATCCATTCCCTTACAAAAGGATACTGGGATTTACCAATATATCAGGCCAGCCTTGGTGGCTTGGTTTGATGCAAGTCCTATTGGTGATCAGGAGGTTGCAGGCTTGATCCCTGCCAGGTCTGGCAACATACTTTCCTAGAGACTGATCATGAAATATTTGCTAGTCATTTTCTCCCTTGCACAGAATCAAGAAGGGTAGTTGTCAGTTTCTGGCGAATGACTACGCAAAAGTACTGGTTACCCACTTACTAGACTAAGACTGGCCAGGAAAAGTGTGGTTAGGTAAACTGCCCAGCTTAACATGACAATAACCCTTATCCCAGAGGTCAGTTATATACATTGTATACACTTTCACTGGGTAGCCTATTGGAGAGCACCTCAGCACCTCCAGAAACAAGACCTGACCTTTAGTTCTAGGCTGTGCAATAGGGGAGTGAATGTACTGTATCACAAACTTTGTTTGTCTGTATTAAAGGTCAATCAGTGAAATAATTCTCCAAAATCACAGTAAAATTTCATCATTTTCAGTTTTTTTCCATTTTTACGGTCTCACCCCTATCCAATCAAATAGCTCCTGTGCCAACCACACATGAAATAGCTCCTGTGCCAGCCAGGCAAACTCTACTTAAACAACTTCCAGTGATGAATGCATACAAATGGTAGACATATCATCGCAAATTGTCAAATCTTTCCTGCATATGGTGCTAGCCTCTTGAAGTTTTCTTTTCTTTTTTTTTTATAAGTATGTGAAGCAAACACAGGTTTGTAACATGACTCGCTATCACATGATAGTTATATGATCATGACTATTGCGCTAATAGTTAGCCAGTCTATGAATTTGTTTGTGTTGAGGTTTTACGGCCCAGTCAACCCAATGGGGTCATGTCGAGCGCGGTCAGTTTACCTAACCACACGTTTACTGGGCAGGCTTAGTCCTCCAAGCGGTTAACCAGTATTGTGCACATTCTTTCGCCAGAAACTGACAACTGCCCTTCTTGAATCAGCGGAAGGGAGAGAATGACCGTAGAAAATATTTCATGATCAATCTCCACGAAAGAATGTTGCCGACCTCGGCGGGGGTCGAACCCGCGACCTCCTGGTCTCCAGTCGGACGCGCATCCAACTGCGCCACCGAGGCCGGCCCAGTCTATGAATACATGACATGTGTAAGTGTGAAGTAAATCAATGGAAAACTAGAGCTGCTTTTAACAAAAAAAAATATCTCTCCCCCTACCTCCCCCACCCCCCCCCCCCCTCCCTCCTTGCCACTCACATACAGAATGTCGTCTGATGATGCTTTATATTTCTATAAATTTTCATTAACATATCTTGAATGGTTTTCAACTTCTACAATGGCAATGAAACTACCAAATTTCAAAGGAAAATAACTCCAAAACTATATAGACAAGAGTTACTGTTCTTGTGGTTTCACATTGTCTGATGATGTTTTATATTTCTGTGAAGTTGCATGAAAATACAATGACCCGTTTTCAATTTATAGAGCTGATACGCAACTAATATTGTCAAATTTCTAAGGGAAATAACTCAAAAAACATATAAACAAGATTTATGGTTCTTGTAGTCTGCACCTCATCTGATGATGCTTTATATTTCTATGAAGTTTCATGAAAATATCTTGAACGATTTTCATAAGAAATTACCATTGTTGAATTTCAAAGGGGAGTAACTCCAGAAATGTATAGACAAGAGTTAGGCTTCTTGTGTTCTGCACGTCGTCTGATGATGCTTTATATTTCTATGAAGTTTCATGAAAATATCTTGAACAGTTTTCAAGTTATAGAGCAGACACGATTGCGTGACAGATGGACAGACAGACAACCGAGACAAAAACAATACGTCTCCATCCCTGTCAGGGGGAGACATAACAAAGGAAATAACATACACTTAGGTAGGAGTACCCCTTCCAAAAACCCAGATCAGAAACTTTTGTAGCAGGATAAGGGTTAACAGGGTGACAGGCTTCAGTATGAAAGTTCAATTTTTGGTCATTTTTTGTCATTTTTGGGAGGAAAATGACATTTCCTAGGCAAATCTTTCTTATTAATAGTGTTGACTGGGCTTAACTCCAAACCAACCAACCAATATATGCATGAGGCCCTGTCCAACGGGAAGTCGAAAGTCAACCTTATGACCAATGCCTTCCTTATTAACCCTTTCACCCACGAGTTTCTGGCATGGACTCTTCCATCTCTGAATTTAAACACATTCATTGTTGCAAATAGGGATTCAAGTCAAAAATTAATAGCAGAATGGCAAACAGTGTAGATCCTGACAGGGACTCCTCATGTACATCTCTGAATTTGGACACATTCATTGTTGCAAATAGAGATTTGAGTCAAAAATCAAACAGAATAGCAAACAAGGTAGATCTTGATGAGAGAGCTCGTTACAAGCCATCTCATTTGGATCTGTACTGTTTGCAAAGGTATCTGTATTGGTCTGTAGGGATGAAAGGGTTATGGTACTATTTCAGATATAAGACTTTTTTCCAAGCAATGAAATAGTTTATCTTTTTTCTTATTTATGTTGCTGGCACTCCCAGAATTGCCTCAATACATGTTGTGGAGAAATCAGAAAAAACATTTTATGATATAGCTATAAATATTGAATGATTAAAGAATATATGATAAAATCCAAGGAGAAAGCATGCATATATTACACAATATTGGCACGCTTATTTGATATTGCGCGCTTATTCTGATGCCTTTGAATGTTACAGTTATATGACATATGATATTGCACTAGTGCAAAAACGATATCACTTTTGTAATATCAATTTCGCACTGTTGCTCAAATTGCTTTCAGACAAAGAATTTTCACAGAATTTTGTCTATAAAGCATTTAATCGAGCAAAACTATTTATAGCTATAAAATAAAAGGGTTACTGCACTGATAGTCATGTATATTGTCCCTCTTTGGGATATCTACAGACACTTGCAAGCTTGTGTCCTTCGACATCCCAAATCGGGACAATATTCACCAATATCAGTGCAAAATTAACCCTTTATTATTATACAGCTATAAATATTAAATGATCAGTAATGAACGATAAAATCTGAGGAATAATGATGCCAATATTTTTCAATACCGACATGCAATATCAAGACTTCACGCTTTCTTTAGATCTGTAATGTTTATTGGTCGGCCATTAACAAATCTCAAACTTTATTACCATTGTGAAATGTTGACTGTATGACATGAAAGTTAATCTTTAAGTTTGAAAGTCGCAAGTTAAACAACTATGGCTATATTCCCTGCAAAACAGCAAAAATGATATCATGTTGATATTGCACTAGTGCAAAAATGATATCACTTTCAGATATCAGTTTAACTCTGTTACAGAAAGCACTATTTGCAGTGTCAAAATAAACAAAAATACAGAATAAGATGCAAAATGAGAGAACAATATTTATAGCTATATAATAAAAGGGTTATTGCACTGACATTGGTGAATACCCCAGCTAGCATTCTACGTAAATCTACATCGGGCCGTTATCGGCCCGTGAGCTACCCTGACGGGCCGATGACGGCCCGATATAGATTTACGTAGAATGCTGACTGGGACTGTTCCTCGTTAAGATATCTACAGAAACTCGCAAGCTCACAGCCTTTGATATTTCAACTCGGGACAATAACAATATTCGATATCCCAACTCGGAACAATTTTCACCATATCAGTGCAATAACCCTATATCAAGGGTTCCAAATTGTGAGTGTGTGTGTGTGTGGGGGGGGCGGGGGAGGGTGTGAAGGTTGGGGGGGGGGGGAGGCAGGAGGGAATCAATTTTTCCAAAGTTTGATAAATTTATTCAGAACTTTCCATGACAATGAAATACTTTGGACTCAAAATAAGGTTCAAATGACCCCCTTCACACCCCCATCCACCGCCCTTTACCAGAATCCTCATGAATATCCTCTGGAGCCATCACTGACATCTATCTATCAATAGTTGTTTTCAAAGACTAGATTTGCATGTTACATGTTACTAAATCAAATGAAGCTTACCAACTACAAAAGCATTCCAGTATCATCAGGTGTTTCAATGCAGGACTGTCTTCAGCTGAGCAGATTTGATACAGATAAAAAAAAAAAAAAAAAAAAAATTCAGAAATTCTATAACATTAGCCATTAAGAGGCAATCCCAGCTGCAGCAGACAGCAATTTTAAATATTTGCTTTTGTATTTTTCACTGAAAATAAGTTTTGGCATTTCATGTGAATTGTCTGCCAAACAGACAATTCACATGAAATGTCAGGACTAATTTCCATGAAAAAATAAAAAATCAAAGGCCACTAGAACTGATTGGGATTTACCCTGAAAATAAAACAATACAGTACCCAATAGCCCCTTTTCAGTTCTTTTCAGTGGAAAAGGTCCTTTTTGGTGTTTAGCAGGATCACAGCTCCAGTTCCACTTTTCACCAAACACTGTAGTTTTGGTGCGAGTTTTACTGGAGTATTTAAATTTTGTCCACCAATATATTGTACTCAATAGGATTAAAATCTTGTTTCTTTAACGCTGGTCACAACTATTGTCGTCTGCTTTGTCTTCTGCTGGTTACTTTAAAAGTCATTTCTGCAAACAGTGTGGACCCAGATCAGACTGCTCCTTTAGGAGCAGTCTGATCTGGGTCCACACTGTTTGCTGGTACGCAAAAAATAGCTTTGAGAAGTTTGCAAGAATATTCAGCAGACGACATAAACAGACGACATTTTCAGATGCAGTTTTTCTTAGCGCTTTAAGGGTTAAAAATTTGAAGTTTTCTTTGGTTTTGTTTATTTATTCGCTGTTTGCATTAGTGTGTATAGGGATGGTATGTCTGAATGCAGAATTTTACTTTATCATCATTAGCAGGGAACTATTTGTTAGGTAATTATAAGACAGGTAGTAATAGGAAAACTGAGGAGTGTCCAAATGTGTTATGTTAAATCTGATGGTAGCTCAGCAACCCCCAAAAAACTAGAATACATCTGCTACAAAGTTTGGTTGGCACACTTTAAGTCAAGAGTTACTTGAAGTGTCATGATCACTTTTTTTAATTGACATTTAGCAATCTCTAATAAGTAAATTCAGCAGACAACATTTAAAACTATATAATTTTCTTTTTTTTTTCCCACTACACAATGTTTGAAATATCATGCAAACTTTGTCTTTAGGAGACATTTTGCATGGAATGTCAGCCCTGTTTTCTTGGAAAAAGAAAGAGAAAAAACATGAATTTAGTGTCTGCTGAATTTAGTGCAAATGGGTAAAGAGCAATTAATGATACCTGCATTATTCTGTTGCCTATAAAATACTGTCAGCAATGTTAACTTAACCCTTGTCCTGCTGAATAAATTAAGATGCCACGCCCACTTCTAATTTTTCAGCCAATCAGGTTACTTGATCCAGGTTATTGCTATAAATTTGCATACTTGATGGCAAACAGTGCAGATCCAGATCAGTTGGCTTCTTCAGAAGCCAACTGATCTGGATCTACACTGTTTGCAAAACAGGGTATATCCGGGTTCAGCAGGACAAGGGTTAACCCTGAAGTGCTAACCACAACTGCAGCAGATGTCATTTTCATCTTTATTTATTTATTCATTTATTTACTTATTTTGTTGTATTTATCAGTAAAAATAAGGCTTGATATTTCATGTGAATAGCAGTTGATTCTCATGAAATGTCATGTCTTATTCTCTCTCTGAAAAATAATTTTTAAAACTATGATTGATGTCTGCAACAATTTTTAGGGTTAAACCTTACCCATAACAGTTTGTTTGATTTGGGCTTAACGTCGCTTTCAACCTTTTTCAGTCATATCGCGACGGTGTCTGGATGTGGCAGGGAGCTCAATGCTCACTTTTAGAGTGCTGCCTCACTGAAATATCACGCCCCAGACACTTTGACATGATATTCCACCCAGTCACATTATACTGACACTGAGCTGACCAGTTCTAGCTCTACTTTCTTAATGCTGAGCGCCAAGCGAAAGAGCAGCTAGTACCATTTTTAAAGTCTTTGGTATGACCTGGCCGGGGATCAAACCCGCAACCTCCCGGTCACAAAGCGGATGCTCTACCACTGAGCCACTGTGCCGGTTACCCATAACAGACCATTTGTAAACTGGTAAATAAAGATGTCTACAGGATTTCAACAGCTAAATGTTAATGTATTATCTTTACCACTATTATTCTTTATAATACTTTTATGACTTTGACAAATACTTGCTACACTTGAAGGTTAAGCAGTAACAGATTACTTTGACCACAACTTCACACTACAAGTTACAACAATTTACTATAAAATGGTAAGACACCAGAGTTACTGTCAAGACCAATCCACAGCTGTGTAGGGTTACCTAGCACTCCGGGTATAATTTTCAGCAGACGACATACTGAAATATTTTCTTATTTTTCCAAGAAAACAGGTTTTGACATTTCATGCAAATTGTCTCCAAGACAATTTGCAAGAAATGTCAAAATCTGTTTTCTGGGAAAAACAAGGAAAATACAATCAAATTGTCTTCTGCTGAATTAGCCCAGAGTGTGATAAAGGTATATAATTTGCACAGACAAGCTTGGGCAAACAGAGCAGACCAAGAGCAAACTACCACTAAAGGAACAGTTTGACCTGGGTTTACACTGTTTGTCATTCTGTCACATCTCATTGATGTGCTTCTAATGAGTACCTGATGCCCCTTCTTACCATGGATGAATGACAAACAGTATAGACCCTGATCAGATGTGGTATTCTGCTTAGTCTGGCCTGGGTCTATATTGTTTTCTAGGGCTTTTCTGTCGGACATTTTGTCCACAAATTATAACATTGACACTTATTAGACTACACACTGATCTGGGTTAGACTGGCTCCAGTCTCCAGTGACTAAATATTTTTCTCATAATCCTGTTTGATAATCCACTAAGATAAAACCAAAAAATAAAATGACTATAAAGGCTGGTCTAGTGACCAGCCTCTATAGTCATGATATTACTTTGGTTTTATTTTAGTGGATTATTAAACAGATTATAAGAAAAATTATTTTGTCACTAGAGACTGGAGCCAGTCTATGATCTGGGTCTATGCCAGTCACATATGCCACAATTTTGATTTTGATTTGTAATGGCTGTCATCACAATTCTACGTGTTCAATGGACTGTCATACTCTGTCAAAGTCCATTAATCTACAGTGTCCACCGACTCAGAAAAGATAAAGGAGAATAAGGGTTCAAATACAATTTTGTTTTACTAAGACATCCAACATAAATATCTACCCAAACCTATGCCAAAACAAATAATTTACCATATTTACCATAGCAACAGTTAAGACATGATTTTTATCATAAAAGTACTTATTTCTCCCCAAAAACATGTGCTGTTGGCATTCATTAGAGGCACCTCACTGATATTTTACATGTAAAACTGTGCAAATTTAAGTGTTTTGAATAAGACAGAAGACAGTGAGTAAATACTATGCCTCAAACTATGAGCTTGTTCCAACAAAAACATCAAACTTAAAAAGGGGCATGACACTCATAAAATTAATCCATTTTATTTATTTTTTTTTTTTCTCAAAAATTAATCAGGTGATCTACTCCCAGGGTTCTCCTGGACGCACAATATTGCATCTGAGACTCCCAAAATTATGATTTGGGCCTTCAAAAAATATTATGCGCATCCCTCAGGACCCGCAGAAATCAGTTGCCATTAACTTTAAACAGAAACAAGCGGCCCATGGGCCCTGATTCGCTCACCTGATAAAAACAGCTACTGGGTATTACATATTTGCAAATGCCATGCAACTTGTTCCAGTACTGCCACAGCAACTAGGTCACACATTTCACAATATCATAAAAAGGTTAAAGGTCATCCTAGTATCATCATTTCAACAAATTTAGCAGACTTTGAATACCTGGTGTTATATACCAAGATTCAGCCTCAGAGCTTTCTTAGTTCTGGAGGAGATTATTAAGTGTTTTACCATAAATGGGCATGGCAGCCATCTTGTTAATGGCATAGAATCGTTTGAACAAATTGCTACAGTGTAAGTTCCCACTCAAATCAACCAAAGGTTTGGGAAGAGATGTAGAAAATTGATTTTCAAGATGGCGTCTATGTCGGCCATCTTGGATTTTTGATTGCCTGTTTTCATCTTTTTTTTGTGTCTACTAGGTGCCCTAATGCTCCTCATCAAGTTTCAACTCAATTGGATCATAGAGGAGATGTCCAAAACATGAATTCTCAACATTTTTCCCATATAAATGTATATGGTCCATATCAATGTCTGGGAAAGCAAATCTGACTTTGCTGTAAAAGGGTCAAACATCACGTAGAAACATCATTTTAGCTATTTCAGTAGACCTCCTGTCCCTGATGATTTGTGCAAAGATAAGGCTGCAAGGCTTGTTTGGTTCTGAAGAAGTAGATCTTTAAAGATTTTTACCTTATATGGGCATGGCAGCCATCTTCTTGGTCAATGGACTGCAACCATTTCAGCAATCTTTCGATCCCCAGCCCAAAGGAGGCTCCACATGAAATATGAGCAACATTGGCCCAGTCTGTGGTTTCAGAGGAGTTGTTTAATATTCTTAACATTTTTCCTGTACAAATGTATGGGGCCACACAAATGCATAGGGAAGCAAACTTGACCTTGCTGTAAAAAGGTCAAACATCAATGTATGATCATCATTTTAGCACTTTGGTAGACTTCCCGTACCGGATGATTTGTGCAAAGATTCAGCCCAAGGCATCCTCAGTTCTGCAGAAGTAGATTTTTAAAGGTTTTTACCATATATGGGCATGGGAGCCATCTTTGTCAATGGATCACGACCATTTTAGCAATCTTTCCTCCCTCTGACCTAAGGAGGCTCCAAATGAAATTTGAGCAAAATTGGCTCTGTGGCTTCAGAGGAGAAGTCGTTTGAAAGTGTTAATGGATGGACAAATGGACAGATGCATGGATGGATGGATGGATGGACGACAGACAAAATGTGATCACTACAGCTCATCCTGAGCACAGCTCAGGTGAGCTAATAAAATGATGCCATCAGTCCCCCTCGCTTTTCAATGCAATGGGAAAATTCCAATTTCTAGTAATGGAAGACTGCATAATTTCCAACAGTGTTATAAAAGCCAGCAGTTAAATATGATCGGTGATTTCCATAACTCTATATGGTCTTATATGATGAACACAACCAGCTTAACAGAGTGTATGGCGGAAAATCCACTAGTTATCCGCCTCATTAAGTTGTGCTGCTACCTTTTCATTGGGGTCCAATAAACGGTTCTATTTTTAATGGATCTATTTTAAGTCACATACCAATATGAATCAGCAAAAAAAAAAAAACAAAAAAAAAAAACATTGTACATTAAGACATTGAAACAGTGCGGCATCAAAAAGTTGATATTTCCATCAAAAGAGGACATTTTGGGAGAGGACGCTGAAGTTTTAGCTTGGGACCCTCAAAAATTAGAGCTAAGAATCCCAAGGGCTTCCAAACTTTAGAACCATTGGAAAACCCTGTACTCCTCAGCCCCAATAAATCTGCCAAATATCAATGCCTTAGCTCAGATACTTTAGACATTACGAAAACACGCCTATTCAAATATATAGAAACTTTCAGCTCCAAAAAATTGAAAATTTTCAGATAAAAAACTCTGATATTTTTCATACTTTTGCTCAAAACATAGATTGTGGGTACTTGTTAGAACTGCCTCAGCAAGGCAGTTCTAATGAGTACCCACAATCTGTGTTTTGAGCAAATATAAGAAAAATAATGTATACCCCTGTAAACCCCAGTTTTACTATACAAAAGTGGGGTTTAAGGGGGTCAAAAATATATAGGCATGTTTTCGTGATGGATGTCTTGTACACAAGATAAAGTGCAACAAACAAATGGATCAACCAACAAACAAGGCAACATCAAGTTTTCCAAAGTTGGAGGCATAAAAACAGCTTTCTGAGAGATATGTCACAGAGTGTTAGCTACAGATTTGTAAGAAAACATTTTATTAGGTGCAAGCACCTTTAAATCTGTCTCTAGTGATTTTACCTCAATAATGTCATGGTAATTACTGTCTGCAGGCCACCATATTTACCATAAATATTTAGAAGTACATATCTGTACAAACAGTGCATAGCTACAAAAAGTATTAGTATTTTTCTTCATAAAAACATATGTTATTGGTACACATCAAAAGCACCTCAAGGAGGTGCTTCTAATTAGTACCCACAACATAATTATGTCTCATACTGCAGTACACAGATTATGATTGTGATCTACACTGTTTACCATTCATCCAACACTTTTAGACACAAGTTGCTCCCATTTTAGCACAAGTATGGTAAGGAGTTCAGGTGTCCCACTTTTAGGTTAAATATGATATTCAAGGATCCAGCTGGTGAACAGTGAAAGCCCTGATCAAACTGTACAGTTGTGCAGACTTGTCTGGGCCTTCACTATATGCATATGCCCTGGAGACAGACCCATTTTCTCAAGATGAGGCTCAAACAAAGAGATGCCATATTTACCATAACTATTCAGACACCTGAACACCTTACCTTACTTGCCCTAAAATCTGAACAAGTAGTGTCTACAAAACTGCCAAATGACTGGCAAACAGTGAAGTCTCAGCACAGATACCATGTTCTGCAGCCTCTGATCTGAGTCTTCACTGTTTGCTCAGGCTTGTCTGCCCAATATTTACAGTAAATGTGGTACTGTAGACTATACCATTAATGCTTAGCACTGGGGGTAAAAATTTCAGCAGACAACATTTTGAAATATTTTTTCTAATTTTTTCCAGAAAACAGGTTTGACATTTCATGCAAATTGTCTCTTTAGGAGACAATATGCATAAAATGTCAAGCCTATTTTCATGATTTTCATGAAAATCAGAAAAAAATACATCACTTTTCTGAGTTTGTCCAAAAAGTGGAAAAGGCTACCGGTAATCTGATTTCATCCTGTCACTGTTTGCTCAAGTCTGTCTATATCAATGCTTAGAGTAATAATGGTATATCTTATTTGTTTCCTCAATCTTTTATCTCGGGAATTCTCCAGTAGCATACCTAATAATGGGTACCATCTTTTGAATACTAATCTTAGCTTCTGCAAGTAAAACAGAAAATGTTTACCATAAAAGCTGTAATAGTCTGTCTCCAGACTCTAGCTATTTTCTTTTCCAAGATGAATAATCTATTATAGCTTGCAATATTCTAATCAGTTATGGCCCTTTGTTTCTGCAAAACAGTGGATTAGGATTATAGAGATAACTAAGGTTACATGAAGTGTTAGAAAGAATGATATAAAAAGACATGTGCAGAAATAAAATTAGCTCCAAATAAGTGTTGGGGTTGGGGTGGGGGTGGGGGTTAGGGGGGTGGAAACAAATAAATATTTTCTTTATTGCTCCACAAAAACAGAAATAAAATTAGTTCCAGAAAAGAGTGTGTGTGTTTGTGTGTGTGTGTGTGTGTGTGTGTGTGTGTGTGTGTGTGTGTGTGTGTGTGTGTGTGTGTGTGTGTGTGTGTGTGTGTGTGTGTGTGTGTGTGTGTGTGTGTGTGTGTGTGTGTGTATGTGTGTGTGTGGTGGGGTGGGGGGAGAGGTGGTGGAGGGGGCAGGGTATCATGTAAATATATTTTTACTGCTACACAAAAGCATACCTTGTGGTACTCTTTAGAAGTCCCTCAGAAAGGGGCTTCTAATGAGTACCCATAGCACATGTTTTTGTAGAGAAATAAAAAAAAAAAATCATAGAGAAATAAAAAAAAATAAATAAAAATTAAAACAACAACACTTTTTGGATGAAAAAAAAAATGTGTTTATTTGGAACTAGCAGTATAACATAATTGACCTATAAGGTTATAATCATGGTGATAACTGGCAGAATTTTCTTAATTCACCAACGCAATGTTTTGGTGCAAGAAAAATTATATTCTAGATGATTGACCCCTTATTCTAACAGGTACACATAAAAAAAACAACAATAGGGTTTGACTTTTCCAGCAAATTTTCTATTTAGGAGGCAATTTGCATGAACATTAAACCCTGTTTTCTGGAAAAAATAGAAAATGATAATTATTGGGGCAGTTACCAAACCACCACCAGATTTAACATACCACATTTCGACAATCCGTTTTCCTGTTACTACCTACCTAATAACTACCTAACAAATAGTTCCCTGCTAATGCTGATAACACTAAATTCTGCATTCACTTATACTCTCTGATGCTTTTGAAAAATGAATAAATAAACAAAATTAAAAAAACAAAACAAAAAAAAACCTTCAAACTTTTAAGGCAATAAGATTTTCATCTTATTAAGTACAATATCCACTATTGGTGGACGAATATGAATTCTCCAGTAAAATGCACCAAATCCACAGCATTGGGTAAAGATGGTAACCCGGACCGCAGTCCTACAAAACACAGAAAAGGACTGAAAAGGGGCTATTGGGTACTGAAAAGGGACTATGGGTTACTGAAAAGGACTTTATAAGTATGCTATTACAATTTACATATGACTTTTGGCACTGAAAAAGATTTCAACAGCAAAAAGGTGAAATCCAGTACTTAAAACAGTTGCATTAATATGAATTAATAAGAACTATTGAACAAATGTTAAGCCAATAGAATTTCAGCCAACGGCC
Organism: Anodontia alba; assembly: GCA_964016985.1. Taxonomy (NCBI): domain Eukaryota; kingdom Metazoa; phylum Mollusca; class Bivalvia; order Lucinida; family Lucinidae; genus Anodontia; species Anodontia alba. The sequence goes on along the minus strand of OZ024826.1, from coordinate 30,596,303 downwards.
CCGATCAGCACTCTCAGTACTTTGTTTTATCTAAGTTGTAGGGACAGACAGGTCTGAGCAAATGGGTCAGACGCCACAGAATGCAATGTTTAATCACAATCTAATTTGAACAAGTCTATTTGACTGTTAATGTGTCTAAAAATAGCTGGATAAGAGAAAACATTGTAGACCCTGAACAGATGTAATGTTCTACAGCTTCCAATCCCAGTAACCACTCTTTGTTAAAGGTTGCTATCCAAGCTAATTTTGATAGTAAGAAAATCACATACGGTAAGCTTCACTTTTGTTTCAAACTTATTTTCCCAGACTGTTGTTTTGATAATTATATTTTCCGTAAAATTAATTAGAATAAGTTTTCTGGTACTAGAAGTTTCACGAAAATAATTTGTTTTCTCACTTAGGTTCTGAAGACTCTGTGCACTCATTGTCAAAGAAATATAATATGCTTATCATACAATTGTCATCTGCTTTGTCTTCTGCTTGTGATTTTAAAAGTCATTTCTGCAAACAGTGTGGACCCAGATCAGACTGCTCCTTTAGGAGCAGTCTGATCTGGGTCCACACTGTTTGCAGGTTTGCAAAAAATAGCTTTGAGAAGTTTGCAAGAATATTCAGCAGATGACATAAACAGATGACATTTTCAGATGCAGTTTTTCTTGGCGCTTTAAGGGTTAAAGTAATTAGATTATAATCACTATATAATTGACAAAATTTTTAACTCCCTTGACCTAACTTGGCTAGGTAGCCTAGTTAGAAAACTACATTCTTAAACAATGTTTTCTCCTATAATACTTTTTTTGCACAGTTCTCAGAAGCATTTTATAGCAAACGAGTGGCAGCTTAATTTCATTTGCAAGTAATATTTTCAGACAACAAAAAAGTAAGGTTAAATCAAAATTAGCTCCACTAGCCGTTGTCTGTTCCAGTACTAAAACGTTATTACGGGTATATGGATACAAAGAATGATATGAGCGTTTGTTTTTCACATAATTTTTCCCATGATGTAGCCAAATAAATAAAATTACAATAAATAGCAGAAACAAAGGCACTATTTTCTTCCTTTTGTGATGTTCTACATGAGAAAAGGGAACTTATTCCAGAAGAGAAGCATAAATCTGCAAGATTAACCAGCAAATACGCACAGACCAATCAGTGCCTACTCTGTTCACAGAATCCATTGATTCTATTAATTCTTTCGGTGCCAAATTTCAGACGACATTTGTCGTCTTTTTTTTGCTTGAAAAGAAGTTTATACATAAAGTTGAAAGACTGAATGTCAAACAGTGTAGATCCAGATGAGACAGCTCATATGAGCTGGATCTATGCTGTTTGCAAAAGCCTGTCATTACGAAAACACGCCTATTCAAATATATTGAGAATTTTACCACCAAAAAATGAAAATTTTCAGATGAAAAATTCTGATATTTTTCTTATTTCTGCTCAAAACATAGATTGTAGGTACTCGTTAGAACTGCCTCAATGAGGCGGTTCTAACGGGTACCCACAATCTATGTTTTCAAGCAAAAATAAGAAAAATAATGTATACCCCTGTAAACCCCAGCTTTACTATATAAAAGTGGGGTTTAAGGGGGTCAAAATTATATAGGCATGTTTTCGTGATGGGCAGTGAAGGAGTTAACCAGGTAATAAAAGGTCTGATCTGTCAAATATATACAATGGCACAGTTGTCAGAGTCTCCACTGTGGCATAAGAAATACCATTATGTACCCTAAGTATTTGGACAGTCAGTTCTGAACAAATAGTGTAGACTCAGATCAGATGCTGCAGAATGCAGCATCTGATCAGGGTCTACACAGTTTGAAACTAATCCAGGAAATTATTAGACACTAATACAGGTAGTAAAATGATCTTGTTCAAATTTTAGGATAGGAATGGTAAGGCTTTAATGTGTATTAACCCTTGTCCTGCTGAATAAATTAAGATGCCACGCCCACTTCTAATTTACAGCCAATCAGATTACTTGATCTGGATTGTTGCTATGAATTCACATACTTAATGACAAACAGTGCAGATCCAGATCAGTTGGCTTCTTCAGAAGCCAACTGATCTGGATCTACACTGTTTGAAAAGGCAGGGTATATCCGGGTTCAGCAGGACAAGGGTTAAATACATAAGGTAACTACTTATGCTAAGCACCATTTTCCAACATTCTGGGAATAAAATATATTCTTTAAGACTTTAACCCTTGACAAGCTGAATAAATTAAGATGCCACACCCACTTCCAATTTTCAGCCAGTCAGATTAATTGATCCAGGTAGTTGATATAAATTCACATACTTAATGACAAACAGTGCAGATCCAGATCAGTTGGCTTCTTCAGAAGCCAACTGATCTTGATCTACACTGTTTGCAAAGGCAGGGTATATCCGGGTTCAGCAGGACAAGGGTTAAATACATAAGGTAACTACTTATGCTAAGTAAGATTTTCCAACATTCTGGGAATAAAATATATTCTTTAAGACTTTAACCTTTGACAAGCTGAATAAATTAAGATGCCACACCCACTTCCGATTTTCAGCCAATCAGATTACTTGATCCAGGTAGTTGATATAAATTCACATATTTAATGACAAACAGTGCAGATCCAGATCAGTTGGCTTCTTCAGAAGCCAACTGATCTGGATCTACACTGTTTACAAAGGCAGGGTATATCCAGCTTCAGCAGGACAAGGGTTAGAGATCTCCTGACTATTCATATCAGACAATTCAAGGTTCTGGATGAGCCATTTCCAAGATAAATTAGTATTATTCTTGCTATTTCTTCACAAAAACGTGTTATGGGATCTCATTAGAATCACCTCAGTAAAACAATTCTAATAAGATAAACATATATTTTCATGAGGAGATATGAACTATTTATCTGAAAATGCGCTTATCAGGTTTTAGTTTCCAATTTTCCTAATACTTACCATGCTATTAGCAGATTCGCAGACCAAAAAACTGATAATATATTTCCCAGAAAATAGGATCTGATACTTCATGCAAATTGTCTCCCGAGACAATTTGCATGAAGTGTCACATCCTATTTTCTAGGAAACATAAGAAAAATATTTCAAAATGTTGTCTGCTAAATTTTTACCCAGCATGCAAAGTATTAACAGCTGCTCCATTTTACTGGCATAATCTATTTTGAAGGATTCCATATAAAAACAGAATTAATGGTTCCAGCCTTCTTAAAATAATGTACCCTTAAATTAGTCTCAACTATCTTAGAATTACCAAACAGCCTTTGAAATTATATAATAAGTTGAAACAGACAGCATGCTATATATTTCAATTGTAAGAAATAAATATAAAAATTTATAACCCAAGTAAAAAAACCTTATATTTTACAGCGTTGAACCCTGCATTGGGATACACCCTGGATGATGGGTGCTATAATGGCTACCATTTTCAACCTAATAATAACTAGGATGTTGACTTAGGTTTTTTTTTCAAAATAAACAACAACTAGAAATGTGTCCACAGTACACATATTGGATGCCCCCGCTGTGGGTACCTGACTGTAAGACTACAAAATTCTACCTGGTACAAATGCCTACAGGATCACGTATGTACGTATGTATGTACGTACACACATTCGTACAGAAGGACGTACATTCGTACCCACATTCACACATACGTAAAACCGAAAAACTATATGTCCCCGGCATCATCCGATGCGGGGGTAGGGGTGGGGGGGGAGGGAGCGGGGCATAAAAAAAAAATGTAATTAAATATCCACCTTATAAGAGTACAGTTAACCCTTAATGCCAAGCAAAATTTGTAGCAGACGACAGTCTAAAATTTTTATTTATTTATTCATTTTTTTTTTCCCAGAGAATATAAGTCTTGATATTTCATGTGAATCATCTGCGATTTCCATGAAATGTCTATTTTGTTTTCTAGAAAAAAAAAATCTAAAAAAAATCAATATTGCTGTCTGCTGTAGTTGTGATTGGCACTATATTCAAGGGTTATAAGAAAGATCATCAGCAGAATTCAGGAAGTGAATATTAAATCATGTTTATAAGAAATTTCTTTCACAGAACTATTTCTTTCTCTGAATGATGATTCTGTTTTTCATTGTCAGATGTATTTGAGGATACGTTTCGTATCTGTATGAATTACTGCATAGGTCTTGATAAGAGGGGGTATCAGGTAAATATATTTCTTATTTCTGGATGAAAACATATGTTGTGGGTACTCATTAGAAGTGCCTCAGTGAGGCACTTCTAATGAGTACCACAACATATGTTTTCGTCGAGAAATAAGAAAAATATAGATACTTTTGGGTTGAAAAAAGCGCCTTGTCAAGAGCTATGTTACTCAAAGGATTGAAATATTCATTATTAAATACAAACTTCTCATGGATGATCACTGTTGCTGGTACAATTAAGATTAGGAGATAATAAATCTCCTAGGAATTTTAACACAATCACTTTAAAAACATTACAGATCTAATCCTAAATGTTCAAGTTTTTTTGTTTTTTTTTTCTTTTTTTTTTCTACATAAACTGGTACATCTTACCATAATAATTCTAAGTATTAAAAAAAATTAGTATTGGGACAGACAGACCTGGGCAAACTGTGTAGGCCCAGATCAGACACTGCAGAAGGCAGCATCTGATCTGGGTCTACATTGTTTGCCACTCATCCACCAGTTATAATACACATCATCACAAAAATATGCCTATATAATTTTCACCCTTTTAAACCCCACTTTTATATGTAAACTGGGGTTTACAGGGGTATATATTATTTTTTTTTATTTTACTACAAGACATAGACTGTGGGTACTCATTAGAACTGCCTTATCGAGGCAGTTCTAATGAGCACCAACAATCTATATTTTGAGCAGAAATATGAAAAATATCAGAATTTTTTTATCTGAAAATTTTCCTTTTTTGGTTGTAAAATTTTCTATTTGAATAAGCTTGTTTTCGAAATGTAAATAGGTAAAGCAATAGTTTTGTTTAGAATTTTAGGACAAATATGGTAAGGAATTAGTGTGTCCCAATATTCAGGGTTAATATGGTACATAAATGTTTTTGTTTTGTTTTTCACTACCTCTTTTTTTGAAGAAACCCCATAACCATACTTATTAAACTAGAAGTTACAGCAACTTTTTATAGAAATTTCATAATCAAATAGGCATAGTTGTATTTTATTCATAACTATTTGACTTGACTTTTCTGTCCCATTCAGTTTTTCTGTAAATCTTGTAAAAGGGACAATTTTCTGAGAAAGTAGGCTGCTACAGATATATTTTAATATGATGAATTTTGGTTTCAGATACTGCTTTTCATTTAAATTGGGTTCCAAATGTTTTTGTCCTTTTCAACACCACCATTACAAACAAAAAAGCTAGAAATGTGTGCTTGTAAGTCACTATGCCTCCCCATAAAATGCCAAACTTGAAAAGGGGCATAACTCTCATAAAATTAATCCAATTGTTTTCAAACTCAATCCGGTGATTTGCCCTTCAGCCCTAATTAGTCCACCAAATACTAAATCCCTCGCTCAAATACTCTCTGTTAAGGTGAAGTATGATGAACAAACATATGAACAAATAGACAAAACAAAAGCAATATGCTCTTTCAACATTTTCAAAGTTAGTGGCATAAAAGATGCCCTCTCAACTTTTTTAAAATTGGGGCTATAATAAACCTCATTTTTTGCATTCCTTATAATGAGGATTTAGTATACATGCAGACTTACTGAAAATTTGAAAGACTGCAACAACTATTTTGTCAATTTGTTCTATAACCTCAGTTCAGTATGTTCAATCATTGTTTGCTGATTAGTGTGACAAATATACGGAAACCTTGCCATAAATTTTAATAAATCTTAATCCAACACAAGTTGATGACAAATAGTTTGTTTCAATTAACAAATATTTTCAATTATCAAACTGTGGGCACTTGAAAAGCATACTATTGAAATCTAGTCTTGATACAATGTGGCAATCTATTTCAAGAAGTTTTCAAATATTGAAACAGGATGGAAAGTTCTGGTTTTAAATGTTTGATTAATTCAATTCCACTTCTAACTGTTTACTCTGGTCTGTTTTTTAAACATCAAACAAATAGTAATTTCTATCAATTTTTATACCATCTGCATTACACCACAACTTCTTTATAGCACTGTTGTTGGTGTCCATAACATAAACCGTGTTAGTTAAACAACCGTGTTATATCCGAACAAAAATGTATAGATTATATTGAAAAATGACAATTTATGGTCATTTTTCAAAATAATCTATACATTTTTGGGATCCATCTTTGAACCGTGTTATATCCAAAACTGTGTTATAATGAACTATGTTATAAAGGGGTTGTAGTATATTCAGAAATAGGACATATACTGTAATACCCCTAAGTACACTGGAACCTCTTCTTAGGATGGTTTCTGATATAAGACTGCCTAAAGGTGTACCAAGAAGTATTATATCCAAAACAAAAATTGAAGATTATATAGAAAAATGACTATTTATGGTCATTTTTCTAAATGATCTATATATTTTTATTGGCCACGACATGGTTGCTTAGGCCCCCCAAAAAAGGTTATTAGATTCTCAGCCACTTTTTTAAAAAAAAATAGATGTGTGAGGGCGGCTTTTTATTTTTATTTTCTGGTTGGGTACAATTCTTGGACATTTGGGTTTGTTTGGTGGTGGTTTTACAGGAAGTATCTAAAATGCAAGTTTAAAGTCTCAAACAACATAAATAAATTGTAATTTACCGATTTTCTTTGCAAGTAAGTAAGAATGCTATATGTTTGTGGTCTAGATTGCAATTTGGTTAGAAATGATTCTCAGATAAGCAAGAAAAATCCAGTGTCACATATTTTTGTGGGTTGGAAAAAACTTACCACTGAAAAAATTCATATATGCGGGACCTTTTGGACAGATGTGGGGGTGCCTGAGAATCTAATACTTTTTTTTTTGGCCTTAGTTAACAGTTTTAGCTATGTTTCCCAGCAATAGGTCGAGGTGTATCATAATAGCCCTAAGTAGGCCTGAACAAACAGTGTCCAATATCATGCTGCATCTGATACACAGGTCTACACTGTCACTCATCCTGCAGCTTATAGGCATATCTACAGAAGGAAAATGCACTTGACGAATATGGTAAGTTGAGGGGTCCCAATATTTAGATTTTCTTCTATTTCTGACAAGGGAGACAACTTTTTTTGAATTCTTGTTTGCTTTCCTTCAAACCAAAGGGCTCTGCTATAAAATGAAAGTATGGTTAGGATTTGTAATGCCCTAATACATGTATTTAGATTTTCTGGCATTTTGCCAAGGGAGATACCATATTCGATCTAATTACCGCACATACCCCTATAAGCGCATAGTCAAGAAATTCCGTAGTCTTCAGATTACAGCCAGTTTTTTTTTTTTCTTACTTCTTTATAAAGGCATATGTTGTGGGTACTCATTTAAATTGCATCGACTTGTTGATGCAATTCAAATGAGTACCCACAACATATGCCTTTATAAAGAAAATCAGAAAAAAAATCGCATAATCATAATCAAACTAATCCTTTTTTGGTCTTTTTATAGTGTATCCCATTACAAAAACATGCCTATTCAAATATATTGAAAATTTCACCACTAGAAACTGAAAGTTTTCAGATAAAATGTCTGATATTTTTCATATTTCTGCTCAAAAACATAGATTGTGGGTACTTGTTAGAACTGCCTCGCCGAGGTGGTTCTAACAAGTACCCACAATCTTTATTTTTGAGCAGAAATAAGAAAAATAATGTATACCCCTGTAAACCCCAATTTTACTATATAAAAGTGGGGTTTAAAGGGGTCAAAATTATATAGGTATGTTTTCCGTGATGCTTAGTAGGTAGGTACATATTTTACCACAACTGAGTGTTCCAAGTAATTTTGAAAAACCTAAGCGCACAGTGCGGTAATTAAGTCGAATACGATAACTTTTGTGACATCTCATTTCCTACACACCAAGCCCCATATGCAAAGGGGTCTACTCTAACAGGAAAGACCTTTATCTTTGGCCAAGTGTATTCAGTCCTCTTAAATTTTATCAACAATCACTAATAAGGTTTAACTGAAAATCAGAATTTGATTGGTTCAACCAGCATACAAAGTGTAAAAATCATTTTTTTTTTTTTTTTTTTTTTTTTTTTTAAATCATTCAATTTTCCAGCTCAATCTTGATCACTAAAAAGAAAACAGGAAGAATTTGATGGGTTGAACCACAAATTATTTTTTAATTAGCATTTAATATGAAGAATATTAGTAGGTAGGCATTGATTCTACTACATAATATTATTAACAGGGATGCATACACTTTCAAGGGGGACAAATCTGTCCAAATATTTTGCTTCCCTTCTATAAAGAGGTCTACTCTAAAAGGAAAGAATTTGGTCCCCTTCTTTCCTCTTAGAATAGGTCCCTTTTCAGAAGGGGATTGATGTACGGAACACAAATAAGAAGTTACAGAAGTTGGTTGTCTCCTTTGTAAAAGATGGCAGAATTTCTACCAAGTGCATCAAGTACCCTTAAATTATATTTCTTGTTAATCAAAATATTTTTTGGTAACGATTAACAATAATCTAATTACTTGCACAGACCAACTAATCAATTCCTTTCCAAAAACATCATTTCCCCACTTTCTAAAATCTTAAATTTCAGCACAAAATCAACAGCCAACAAACTGATGGTATTTTTACCTATACTTTTTCTTGAAAAAAAAAAAGAAAGGATTTGACATACCATGCAAATTTTCTTCATGGTATGTCAAACCCTATTTTCCCAGAAAAATAAGAAAAACATTATAAAATGTTGTAATGACAGTTTTTCCAGCATGCCAAGCATTAACTTATGAATTACAGCTGAAGGCATTTTTCAGTATTTTTTCAGAGAAAAATAAGGCTTGACATTTTATGTGAATCTAGCAGATGATTCACATGAACTGTCAAGCTTTATTTACCCTGAAAAATGATAGAAAGAAAATTTAAATGGTGTCTGCTATAATTTTGCTCAACATTAAAGTAAAAAGATACTGTAACGATTTTCTCTATAGACAATGTGTTAAACAAATATTCTAAGAAACTGAAAAGAAACCAAAATCGCTGACAGATGCCGAAACTGTCAAAACAAATTTCCATTTTTTCATAAACCTGCCAACATATTTATGATGCAAACTTTCAGGCCCTTCACCTTTTATGTCAAAGAACAACATTCATCAAATCTTCTCTTAAGTGATTCAGAGTTGCAGATGAGATGTAACCTTGGCGAAAATCTCTAACATTTTTCCTGTTTGAAGCATTAGAGTGGCCCAGTGATTAGCATTCGCGAGTTCAGATCTAGACTGGCTCCAGTCTCCAGTGACTAAATATTTTTTTCATAATTCTGTTTGATAATCCACTAAAATAATATCATGGCTATTTATAGTCATGATATTACTTTGGTTTTATTTTAGTGGATTATTAAACAGATTATAAGAAAAAGATATTTAGTCACTGGAGACTGGAGCCAGTCTAGTTTGATCACGAGGTCCAGGGTTCAAATCCCGCTAAAGACAGCATTCAGCTCTTGACTGTATGGTGCTTCATTGCAGTGACCCTTTCATCCTTCCATCATCTTGATTGACTTAAAAAATGTTGAAAGTGATGTTAAACACCAAACCATCATCATCATTTTTCCTGTTTCTCAAAAAAATATGTCTTCTGGTATTACATTAACATATATATCAGGGTGAGATGATTCTAAAATTATGCCAGAACCTGCTTTTAAAACCTATTAACTCTTTCCCCACTAGTGGCGACTTTTGCGGTCTGCTGTTAAATTTTTCAAACAGTTTGGACCCAGATCAGGCCTGACAAAATGTCAGGCCTGATTTGGCTCCAAACTGTTTGACACTCTGATGAGGCCAAGAAAAAAAATAGTTGTGTTTCTGGTTCCCCGACCGACTCTATGATTTTGGTGCTGATTGTAAACATTTTTTTCAGATTAAAAAAAAAAAAGTTAAAATTTGCCAAATTGACTTCTGAGATTGGTCATTCTAATCAGTCACTGTCAATTATTACGGCTATTAATTTGGTATTAAACCATCATATGGCTCAAAAATTAAAAAAAAAGTAAAATCAACCTACCGACCCTACCTTTTTCAGGCAAGGAACCAGAAACATGACTATTTTTTTTATTGGCCTGATATTGCTGAAAGATTTTTTTTTGAAAAAGTTAATTCTAAAAAAATATAGAGTTAGGATAAACACTTAGCATGCTGGGAAAAATTCAGTATACACTATTTTGAAACATTTTTTCATATTTTTCGCAGAAAGTAGGCTTTGAAACTTCGTGTAAATTGTATCTTAAGATAGGTTTTGGTATTTCATGCAAATTATCTCCTAAGGAAATAATTTGCATGAGGTGTCAACACTTTTTTACCAAGAAAAATAAGATTCTATTCTTATTATTCCAGAAAATAGACTTTGACATTTCATGCAAACTGTCTCCTAACAATTTGCATGAAATGTCATAGCCTATCTTCTAGGACATAAGAAAAATATCATTAAATTATTGTCTGCTGAATAGCCCAGAGAATGGTAATGGGTAAAAAAAAATAGCAAGGTGTATTAATTAGACCTAAAATAAAAAAAGTGTGTGTTTCAGGTTACCCAACCGTGCCTAATTTTTCACCACCCCCACTAAAATTTTTTAAGTTTTTTGGGGGGATTTCCCTGTTCGGCCATACTGTTTTCCTATTAACCTCATATAAAAACTTTTAACAAAATAAAAATATTTTCCAACCTACTGTCCCTATTTTAAAATTCCATGTAACCTGAAACATACATATTTTTTATTCAACCTTATACCCTTTGTAAAAACATTATTAAAAGACAGGCTCGCATTGCGGAAGAAAAAAATTTCCAGGCTCAAAAACATCTTCCCCAACCACCCCACCCCACCCATAAAAATCAAATGATTGGTCCCTAAGGTTAATTAGCTTGGTAATACAGGCTAAATCTAAAACAGAAACAGAATTTTAACTGACTCTTTGTATGATGGCTGGTAATGGATATTGACATAAATAAATTCTTTTTCTCAAAATTACTGAAATGCTGAACATTGAAGAATTTGTTCTGTTAAACTTTTTGTAACAAGGATGGAAAGCCAATTACAGAGGTCTGAAATCAGCATTTTCTCTATTATTTATATACATACTGGATTTAGGATGGTAAATGTCCTGAAAATCTTCCATGCATTACCTGATCCATGAATTTTGTTTAGGGTTTTAATTAAGGGTGAGGTCTGGTGGATCCTGATTCAATGGAACCTCTGTTTGAGCCACAGGGAATTGAAAGTGATGATATTCCTTTATTTCTCCCTAACCCTCACAACCTCCCTCAACCAACCCCTAATCCTCCCCACGCCATAAAAAATAGGACCTAATATTTCATGTGAATTGATACAATTTACCGGTACACTAAAAGGCAAGCCCCATTTTCTGGGAAAAATACAAAGAATATTTAAAAAAATATTTCTATTAATATCCTGATATGTACACAGCATTATGTGAGTTAACGAGTAGTCATCAGAATCTACACTGTTTGTCATTTGGGTATAGCTTTTTGTCAAATTTCTCTTCATAAATAATTGACTTGTCTAAATTCAAAGACAGAAGAATTCGTTTTAGAGACACAGGGATACATAGCTTCATACACTACAACCTCTTTATAACACTATTCCCTATTACATGCTTTTGGATATAACACGGTTTAAAGATGTATCCCAAAAATGTATAGATTATATTGAAAAATGACCATAAATGGTCATTTTTCAATATAATCTATACATTTTTGTTTGGATATAACACAGTTGTTTAACTAACAGGGTGTAATACCAATGATCTTGTCAATCTACTGGTTAACACTAAAGCGCCAATCACAACTGAAGCAGACGACATTTTGATTTTTTCTTATTCTGCAGAGAAATGATACTAAAAAAAAAATATATATATATATAATATGTTTAGAAAGTTGTCTGCTTCAAATTTTCCTTGGTGCTTTAAGATTTAACATAAGCTGGGTGGGTATATTTTTAAACACTTCAAAAGTTTCTACAAGCTTGTAAATATAATTAAACCAACTTACCAAAGAAGATAAATTCCTGACAAATTTTTCCTGGTTTAATACAGTACAGTAAATTTTTCTAGTCACAGAAATACAACTGTAAGTACCTTGTACCACTTTCAAAATCTGACTGACTCCTTTCAAAGAAGAGAAAGAGCAAGAATCAAGAGCAACAATAAATAATTTGTGCCATAACATTAAAATAATGTCCCTTATGACATGTGAGCCCAGCAACACAAGACCAGAAAGCACATACAGTCTGATCAGGTATTTACTGGGCACTCAGGTGATAGCTAATTCAGCATTCAAAATTTATTTAAGTGAACACTGAAGACTGATCAGACTGTGTAGATGAGCAGGCTTGTCTGAGTCTTCCCTGAACACAGTCATCATAAAGTACATTTTCTCAGGCTGTGATTAAATTTGTCTTGAGAACTCTTATCTCAAGAACTATCTCTTAATGTTGACTAAGTCCAGTGAAGCTGATACAGAGTTCTAAGAGAATGGTCCAGAGACAAACAATAAACAACCTCAGTTGACAGGTGACATGACAGAAACAAACATAAAGCTTTCTGTTCCAATTAGAATGGGCTGACCTGCCCATAACAAGGAGATAAGCCCAAAACTCTCAAATATTTCTCATTTCTCATTTCTGGTAATCCAGTGCACTTGATACACTGAGTACAATAATCTAATCTAATTACCAATATTTGCCCTTAGTATTGGAACTGCCAGACCTGAAACAGTGCAAACCTAGATCTGATGCAACTTATTTGCCACTCATTCAGCAATATTTGGGCATGTTAATAACAATTAAGTAAATTGGAACTAATGAAATTTTAGGACAAGACTTATGGTAAGAAGTTAAGGTGTACCAACATTTAGGGCACCGTAATTACCCTAAGTGTTGGAACAGATAGGCATTTGCAAACAGAGTAGGCCCAAATAAGATGCTGCAAAACTTATCTTGAGATTCAGAGAGTGAAATTCAAAACAAACATGATTCAGTGACCAGTCTCAATTAAAATTCTGTTCATTTCTATCAAAATCACAAGATAAAATTGGCAATTATTTTGATAAAGTTATAAGATTATCAGATAATACTGTGAGATAATACATGGTGAAACAGTCTTTTGTTTCCACCTGATTAATGTTAACTTTCAAGAATGGTTGTTTTATGGGAAACCACACACTGCTGAGGTCACGGTTTATCTGAGTCGAGATAACACCCTGGGTATCTCAAACATCAATTTCACACCCAGTGAAAATAACAGGGGGTATGTGTTTGTGCAGCCAAGATTGCAAATGTCACAAGATCCATTACATTAGTGCCAGAGTCAAAGGCTTTCTTGCTAGCATTCTTAGCATGCCACTGCATTCTACACCACAACTTCTTTATAACAGGGTTCGTGGTTTTGTATATAACAAAGTTCAAAGCTGGATCCCAAAAATGTATAGATTATATTGAAAAATGACCATAAATGGTCATTTTTCAATATAATCTATACATTTTTGTTTGGATATAACAGGGTTGTTTAACTAACACGGTTTATGCTATGGACCCCAACAATAGTGTTAGAAAGAGGTTGTGGTGTATTAAAATACAACCATAATACTACCCCTCAGCCCACCACACCCCCTGGATCTCAGCAAGAAAGTAGTAGATGATATTCCACTTTTTTATATCATTTTTCAGAGAAAGTAAGATTTGGCAGGCAGACAATTCACAAAATGTCAAGGCATATTTTCTCTGAAAAGTACAAAAATGAAATGAAAACAAAATTTTAAAGATTAAGTACATGTATTAACCTTTGTCCTGCTGAACCCGGATATACCCTGTCTTTGCAAACAGTGTAGATCCAGATCAGTTGGCAGCCAACTGATCTGGATCTGCACTGTTTGCCATTAAGTATGTGAATCTATATAAACAAAGTTGATCAAGTAATCTGATTGGCTGAAAATTAGAAGTGGGTGTGGCTTTTTAATTTATTCAGCATGACAAGGGTTAAAGGTTAAGTACTAAAGCAACATATGAGTACTTCTACTTCATTTTATTACCCAAATAGCTAAATACTCTTAAGATATGATGCATTTTCAAACAAAAAGTTTTGATAGCTTTCTTATTTCTCCTAGAAAACATGTTGCTGTGGGTACTCAAAGCACACATACAACATTTATTTTCAGAGAAAAGTAAGAAAAGCATCAATATTTTATTTTATTTATTTTTTTTTTTTACCTTTTGATTTAAATAGGCGCCATCCATATTGCTAAGAGCTGCTTGTTTTGGCATTCAAGTGCTTTTTACAGTGGCTGATGAATGAAGGTCTAACCCAAAACAATAGGTACAAAACTGAAATTGGTACTTTTCCCTTCTGTCTAATATATCATTAACCCAAGCAGCAAGCAAAATTTGTAGCAGACAACATTCTAAAATTTTTATTTATTATTATTATTTTTTTTTTTTTTTCTGTTTTTTTTTTTTTTTTTAGTTTCCAGAGAAAACAAACTTGACACTTCGTGTGAATCATCTACTTGGCAGATGATTCACATGGTGTCAAGATTTGATTTCTCTGAAAAACAAACTAAAAACTGTTGTCTGCTGCAGTTGCGATTGGCGCTTTAACCCTTATCCTGCTGTTCATGACAGCCACTACTTCTGCAAACAGTGTAGATCCAGATCAGATGGCTTCTGAAGAAGCTATCTGATCTGTTTGTCATTCAGTTTATGAATTTGAACAAAAACATTATAGAATGTAATCTGATTGGCTGATGGTCAGAAATGGGTGTGGCTAATTAAATTATTCAGCAGGATAAGGATTAAGGGTTAACATTTTTGGCAGCTAATGCTTAGCACTGGTAAAAATTTCAGTAGATGACATTTTGAAATATTTTTCATATTTACCCAGGAAACAGGTTTTAATATTTCATGCAAACTCTCCAAATGGAGACACTTTGCATGAAATGTCAAATCCAGATTTCTGGGAAAAATAAGAAAAATGTCATCAGTTTGCTGAATTAGCCCAGAGAGTGATTCAGGTTGAGTTAACATTTCTGGCAAGTAATAATGTCAGGTGTGAAAAGATATTTGCTAGTCTTGATGGATACCAATGAAAATGAAGTGAAGAAGAATTCATTGTAAATGGTTCTGGTTAAAGATGGCCAGATAGAAACATTTCTAGAGGGTGGCTCATGACACACTGATTGACAGACAAACATGAAAAAGATCAAGGGGAGACGATTAGAAGACAACTATGTTAATTAATAAAACAAGAGGTCTAAACAGAACTACAGTTCTACAGGGAGCAAAGTGATTACAATTTTCTCCCCACTTCTAACGTTCTGAGCTGAATGTTTCCCTTGAAAATGAGGTCAAAGTCACCAAAATCAATGGACTTCACATTGTTCTAATGATGTATCTGTGCAAGTCTGACCTAAATATATCAATCAGATCAGTATGCTGGTTTTGGCTAAAATTTGACAATATTTTGAGTAATGTGACCTTGAAAATTATTTCTAGGTCATCAAAATCTAGTCAATTTTTCACATTGTCCGAACGATGTTTGTGTGAGAGAGAAGGAAAGAGAGAGAGAGAGATTGTCCTATTATGATAAGGACTTATTTTTTTAACTGAAGGAGAATCATATATGGTCATGGTGGCCACCTTGGATGCTGGTTTCTAGTGTCTTTCAAAAATCTTGCTCCAAGGATGTTCCACATGGAGTCAGAGCAACTGGCAGAGCAGTTTCACAAAATGTCATTTAAAGGTTTGACCATATATGGACATGACATTCATCTTGGATGCTGGGTCTTGATTACTTTGACACACTTAGAAGCTCTTTTCCAAAGGCTGCTCTGTGATTTGAACCAATCTACCATATTGTTTTGGAGAAATTAATTACAAATGTACATGTTTTTACTAGATACTTGTCATGGTGGCCATCTTGAATATTGGTTCCCTACAGCTTTTGCAAATCTGACTAAGAGCTTATCTCAATGATGCTGTTCTTAAACTGCAATACGAGTTCAGTCAGCTGCTGCATAATTCTGAAAAAAATATCTTGTAACTGTTTTTACATATATAGTAAAACGACTTGTCAGCTTATTGCTTCCAAAGTTTAACTGTTTGCTGATGACACTACTGTGTATCTAACCACTGAGAGCCTAGACAAACAGCTCAGATGGGAATTTAATCCCTCTAAATGCCAGGTGGTAAGGGTGAAAACCTCCAGGAGACCTATGAATACTCTATATTACTTACATGGACAGGTCCAGAAGACTGTGGAAGTTGATATCTCTGCTGGCCTATCTTGATATCTCCGCTGGCCTGTCTTGGAATACACACAGACAGAATCACTGGTACTGCTAACCTCGCACTGGGCTTCCTCAAAAGGAACATAAAAACAATACTCTAATGTAAGAGATTGCCTACAATGCTGGATATTCTTTCCACATATGGGACCCCAATACCATGGATAAAATATCCAAATAGAAAAAATACAGCATAGAGTTGTAGAATGGACCACCAATAATTATAACACTAGGTCCATGTTGCAGCAATTTTGGAAAGTCTTGGCTGGAGGACCATTGAATAAAAAAGGTCAGACCCTGACCTCTGCTGGTCTCTGTCTGCTTTACCAGATTGCATATGGACCTATGCTGGAATATACTTAACATGGCCATCTAAAAATTGCCATGCAATGACCTTCCATCAAGTCCACCCCCATAGAACTTCTATAAATACTTGGCCTTGGCTATAGACTATATTCCTGTGGAATGCCCTACCTGAGTTGCCTATCTTTGCAAACCCTTGATGAATTCAAGGAAGAAGTTGGCAAACTGCACCACTCCTTCCCCTAGATCCCAAAAGTGAAGATTTAAAAAAAAATTTAAACCTCTCTACTTCACCAACTGTCTTAAACCCTATCACTTTTTATCTCCTCACTATCTTCTGTTCTTACTACAGTCGAACCTCAATGGCTCGAACATCTTTGGGAGCATGGAAATTTGTGCAAGACATGGGTAGTTCGAGTCACTGAGGGTTAATCATGGCACCAGTTCAGGAAACAAATAGCGATAATTTAGGGAAATATTTTCGATTTTCAACACAATGATTGTATGTTGAGTGTACTCATTAGAATTGCCTCGATGAGGTGATTCTAATGAGTACACTCAACATACAATTCCATGATAAAATAAGAAAAAAATCCCTAAATATTTGTTTTCTTGAGCTACTGGAAGAATTTTAATTTTGTAGGGACTGAAAAAAGAGTTCGAATCATCCATGGTAAACAAGCCATCCATGTTCGAGCCATTGAGGTTATACTGTATTATCTACTTTTTTCAATCATTCAGCATGACAGTGCACCTACCTAGAATGCCTACATAGGCCTTAGGCAGTATCCAGAGAAGGAAACGAAATATGGTCATGGTGTCCATCTTGGACATATTTCCCCTATATGTTATATACTTTTGAAAGTCCTTGTCCTAAGGATGCTTCATATATAGTTTGAGCTCAGCTAGCCTTCTAACTCCATAGAAGGAGTCATTTGTAGCTTTTACCATAAAAAGTATATGGTCATGGCAGCCATCTTGGATGCCATTTCCCAATATCAATTTTGCAAACTTGAAAATTCTTATTTCAAGCATTACGAAAACATGCCTATTCAGATATATAGAAAATTTCACCTCCAAAAACTGAAAATTTTCAGATAAAAAACCCTGATATTTTTCACATTTCTGCTCAAAACATAGAATGTGGGTACTCGTTAGAACCGCCTCGGAAAGGCGGTTCTAACCGGTACCCACAATCTATGTTTTTGAGCAGGAATAAGAAAAATAATGTATACCCCTGCAAACCCCAGTTTTACTATTTACAACTGGGGTTTAAGGGGGTCAAAACTATATAGGCGTGTTTTCGTGATGAGGATGCATCATATTAAACAGTTTTAAATAGCTTTAAAGTTTTGAAAACAAAGTTAATTAAAGCTTTGTTTACTGTATATGGTCATGAGAGTCTTGGATGCTTAGGTTTCAAATATCTTTTGAAGATCTAAAAGAATTTGTCACACTTCTTCTTCGGGTTGATGGCTAAGAATCTCAGGATAATTTACTGTTGACCACAGTTAGGATGAACCAGATGTAATTTGAGCTCAATTGGCTTAACAGTTCCAGAGAAAATGTCAAGTAAATATTTTACCATATATGGTCACAGTGGCCATCTTGGACACCAGATTCCAATATTTTTTGTAAACTTGAAAAATCCTGTTCTTAGGAAGCTCAATATGCAATTAGAGCTAAAGTAGCTTTGCTGGTCTTTGCAGTTTTGGAGAAGAAATCATTTGAAAGTTTAATCATATGAGTATGGTGGCAATCTTGGATTCCAGATCTCAATAATCTACAGAATTTATTCATTTTCTTTTGCATCAGTTATTCAATGCATATTTTGTTTCAAGCAAACTTATTTACTGCATAGATCTGTCTTAATTTGCTTATTAACGAAAATACTCCTTACTAAATATATTATATGGTGAAAATGCAATGCATCACAAAAACAGGCCTATATTATTTGGATCCCATTTTTATATAGTAATACTGAGGTTAC
The DNA here is from genome assembly GCA_964016985.1 of Anodontia alba. Lineage (NCBI taxonomy): Eukaryota > Metazoa > Mollusca > Bivalvia > Lucinida > Lucinidae > Anodontia > Anodontia alba. The sequence continues at coordinate 30,577,587 of OZ024826.1, read as the reverse complement.
AGGGGTATACATTATTTTTCTTACTTTGCTAAAATAACATAGATTGTGGGTATTCATTAGAACTGCCTCACTGAGGCAGTTCTAACCACTACCTACAATCCATGTTTTGAGAAGAAATATGGAAAATATTACAATTTTTTATCAGCTCTAGATAAGAGGGATATCATAAATAGTATTTTTCTTATTTCTCCACAAAGACATATGTTGTGGGTACTCATTAACAGCACCATGGTGAGGCACTTCTAATGAGTACCCACAACATGTTTTTGTGGAGAAATGAGGAGAAATGTCAACATTTCAAGGTAAAAACTGGCTTCTCTATGGCTTGGGATAAGACGTGTACATTTTACATAGACGTGGTAACTAATGCCTTGTAAGGTGAGCAATACCATTAGTACGACAACTGGTCATTCATTTCTCAAATAATGTCTGAAATCTCTTAATACGGAAACCCTACATTACGGGCATAAAAAATATCAGGTCTAATAAAATAACCAATTCCATGAAAGATAACATAAAGCCCCAGACACTTCCTCTGAAGCTCTTAATTGGAAACGGACCAAACTTTTGTTAGGTCATCAATTTTTGAACAGAAAAAGCAGCCAATATTACTGGCTTATATATATTAAGCCTTCCAATATCATCACTCATATCTCTAGATAATAGGGTCATCCAGATGATTATTTTTCTTATTTCTCCATGAAAACATATACTGTGGGTACTCATTAGAAGCACCTCGGTGAGGCACTTCTAATGAGTACCCACAACATATGTTTTTTATGGAGAATTAAGAAAAATATCAATACCTTTTGGTTGGAAAAAAGTGACTTATCCTAAGCTATATTCACTCTTCTGTTACACAATTGTATGTAAAACATTTATCAAGAACTTTTTCTTTGATTTCGCTCCTGGCAATGAATATTTGATTAAGAAAAGCAATGGAATGATTGCGACAAGACTCTAGATGATAAAAGTATCCCAACAAATATTTTAATAACTTCTGCATAAAAATATTGGCTGTGGTGCTCATAAGATTTGCCTTACCTAGGCAATTCTAAGAAGCACTCACGTGACATGTTTGCGTGGAGAACCAAGTTTTCAATCTGGTTTGATTTTAAAGCTGTCTTATCTGGGGCTATCAATGAATCAATCAATAAAGCTAACATCTTAAGTCATACTTGATGCTTAGCCAAATCTGGACAAACATCCTTAACTAGACAAATTCTTTTCTCATTACAGCTCAAATCGGATGAAAATGTAATACTGAAGGATCAGTAGACAGAAACAAAGCCAAGAGATGGAAAATCTTAACTTGATCTAGACTAGTTATCTGAAATAAATGGCAAAACATTTCTATTTGATGGAAATTTATTTCCCCCAATATAGCAGCAAAAAGGTTAACTCTATTAGAATCAGAATCATGGGCAGACCACTGTAAGCAGTTTCCATCAAATGCTCAGGAACCACTATGTACAACTAACTCTTTTTCTGGTGAAAGAATGTGCACAATACTGGTTAACCGCTTGGAGGACTAAGCCTGCCCAGTAAAAGTGTGGTTAGGTAAACTGACCACGCTCGACATGACCACATAAAACCTCAACACAAACAACTAACTCTTTCCTCTCTAGTGATGACCTTTGCAAACAGTCTGGACCCAGATCAGGCCCGACAACATGTCCGGCCTGATCTGGATCTAAACTGTTTGACATTCTGATGGTATTCCTGAAAGAGATTTTTTTTTAAAAAGTTTATTTAAAAAAAAAAAATCTACAGACAAAAAAAAGCATGTAAAATTACCCAGCATGCAAAGTGTTAAGATCAGAATCATTGGCAGACCACTGTAAGCAGTTTCCATCAAATGCTCAGGTACCACTATTTACAACTAAAGGTGACTTCAGTTGAATCATCATTGACTGCTGTTGTGATCTGAATCTTAACCCTTCTCATGCAGAATAAATTAAGATACCATGCCCACTTCTAATTTCATGCCAATCATATAACTTGATATCAAGGTTGTTTATACAAATTCACATACTTAATGACAAACAGTGCAGATCCAGATCAGTTGACTTCTTCAGAAGCCAACTGATCTGGATCTACACTGTTTGCAAAAGCAGTGCACATCTGGGTTCAGCAGGACCAGGGTTAAAGGCTGCTTTGCCATTCATCAGGTCCTGCCTTCAAGGAAGAATAAGGCACACATTTTAACATTGTTCGTTTTGCAAACAGACTCCTAAATGCCCAACATACTTTTCTGCCTTACCAGCAGACAATATTTTGAAAATATTTTCAAATATCTCTTTGAATGAAAAGCTAGCTTGCATTTTTCATTTCTCATCTCTGTTTTTACAAGTAGCCATAATATGCCTAAATATTCAGACAGATACGATAAAACACTTTAAAAAAAAAAAAAGAGAGAGAGAGAAAACAGATGTCCCCCAACAGTGAATTTTCAGTTTTTCTACTGCTGTGACCTTGAAAATTAGGTCAAGTCACCAAAATTGTTCTTTACTATGCCCCAATTATATACCTTGTATTCATGAAACTTTGGTAAGAATCCTACAACTAGTTCAAAAGATGATGTGCAGATAAGGAAGAGTCACAGAATTTTCAGTTTTTCTACTGCTGTGACCTTGAAAATTAGGTCAAGGTCACCAAAATCTAATTAGTTCTTTGTAATGTCCCAATTTTATATCCATGCAAATTTGATAAGAATCCAACCAGGGTTCACAAGATATTGTGCAGACAAGAAAGTGGGACGCCGAAGCTGACGCCAACAGGATCCACACCAAAAACAATGGGGGGTGGGGGGGTGGGGTGGGGGCGAGGGCAGTGGGGAGTGAGAATGGCCCCTTTTTTCAATGCTGCCAGATATTTTTTTTCAACAAAAAGTATACGATGGACCCGATTTTTCTTGATTGGTATATGAAAGGCCCCACTTTTTCTGACATCCCAGTATATGCACATATTTTTCACTCATAGATTTTTGAGGTTGCTTGTTCTCTTGTTCTCTTGGTGTTCAACGAATTGACTGCAATATTTGTATAACTACCAGCAATAAATGGGTACAAAAATCAACAGGCAGTATATGAATGGGTCAACATTTCAGATGATCTAGTATATATGAATGGGTCCGTTTTTTCAAAGGCCATGTATATGAATGGGGCAGGTTTGAAAATACAGGCTTGCACACCCATACCAAAATTATGCCCAAGTTACAACCCAGCAAACCTGCCACACACTGAGATCAAAGGAGTCATCAGAAGCCCCTCTGCAAGGCACTTCTAATGACTACCCATGTTTTTGTGGAGAGTAAGAAAAAATACAGTCGACTCTCGTTATCTCGAAGGGACTCTCTGAAACACTTCGAGATATCCACACCTGGACATATCAGATTTGCGGAATTGAGGAAAACAATAAATCGAATAGCCACAGTTAAGAAATGAATGTTTTATTTGACTCCTGAAGTTAGAGATATATTGAAAATATTGTGGAAAAGAGGAGAAATTGCTCCTTATTGTGTTACCTATTAGATTTCCATGTTAAAACAGGGACAAGATTTTCACTTCGAGATAAGCGGTTATTCGAGATAAGCGAGGTCGAGATAACGAGAGTCAACTGTATGTATTTGGATACTCCTCTGACCTGCAGCTATTGAACTATCTGAGTGAACATACAGTGTTGACCCTGATCTTATTCCCCACTAAGGCAGCCAGAACTTTCAGTGGTATGTTCAACAAGTTCTGGCTGAATGGAAGAAGGAAGTGTACAAATTTTTGGACAAGAGCAGCACAGAGTTTGGGTATCCAAATATTTCGGGCAAATTGAATCAACATACCTGTTGTACAAAAACCCAAAATCCAAAGAATTTTGAAACATGACAAAATTCAAATCTTGTAAAAAATTTTGAGGGTAACTTGACACTCTTAAATGACCACACAACATGGAGTCTTAAAAATAACAATTGTTGGCAGCCATACTTAGCATTAAAATGGACTGAAAGGTCAACAAATGAGTCGATAATTATTTCCCATCTTCGTTGTCAGTACGACTCCACTACAGAATCATCTTCACAGCCATAGCTCTAGACAAGATGCTTTTTTTTTTCAACCAAAAATTATGGATATTTTTCTTATTTCTCAACAAAAACATATATTGTGGGTACTCATTAGAAGCGTCTTGACAAGATGCTTCTAATGAGTACCACAATATATGTCTCTATGGAGAAATAAGAAAAATATTTATCTAGATACCCCTCTCATCAAGAGCTATGTATTCTTATTGTCACAATTTGATTCACTTTCACAGCTTGTTTTCTTTTAATTAATAAATTTTCTACCTCAAGGAGTTTTGAATGGTCAGAGGGACCTTGAATTTTTATATAAACAGATGACCAGATATCTGGATGTCCGAAGCTACAGGTGACCAAATTCACACCTTTACGATCATAATATACAAATGATACTAAAAGTACGGTATATGTCCTAAAATTTAGTACACCAAGGTGTCTGATAAAATGGCATATGCAAACAGTGCAGACCCAGATCAGACTGCTCCTGAAGGAGCAGTCTGATCAGGGTCTACACTGTTTGCCATTCCACTAATTATTTAAAGAAACGATTGCATAAAAAGCAAAATTCAGGCCCAAAATGTATGAAAAAAAAGTGTTCTAATTTTTAGGACATTTACCGTATGCTATGTGCCTTAAGCACATTTTGAAGAAAAGAGGATGATTTGTTAGATAATTAAATTTAACCTACATCATACTTCACATTTTAGGTGTGTTAGGGTATAAAGCTATCTGTCCAGCTTTACACTGGTCAATAAACTCATGGCTCTAGATAGACACCTTTTTTTCAACAAAAAAGCAGTGGTTTGGTCTGATTTGATTCAAGTTGATTTGGAGTTTCCCAGCCCAGTCATTAAGACTGATATGATTAACATAACCCATTTATGCCGAATGGACTTTTCTACCTTAACTGTTTAGACCAGTTCATTCCCAAAAGAAGGAGTGTCTGGTAAGATTTATTATTACCATGTATTATAGACTTTCCTGTATGTTATGCAAACAATGTAGACCCTGATCAGATGCCACATTCTGCGGCATCTGATCTGGGTCTACACTGTTTGCCAATGTCCCTTTTATAGGATGCTAGGTATAAATGGGTTAAGTGCACATACATTTGCCAATAACTAACAACTACCATTCTATATCAGTGGAATGGGGAGAATGATTGTCAAAATTATTTCATGATGAATCTTCATGAAAGAAAGGTGGCAAAGCTGGGATTAGACTGGCTCCAGTCTCCAGTGACTAAATATTTTTTTCTTATAATCCTGTTTAATAATCCACTAAAATGAAACCAAAAATAATATCATGACTATAGAGGCTGGTCACTAGTGACCAGCCTTTATAGTCATGATATTATTTGGTTTTATTTTAGTGGATTATCAAACAGGATTATGAGAGAAACATTTAGTCACTGGAGACTGTAGCCAGTCTAAGCTGGGATTTGAACATGCAATCCCTGGATGTGCAGTCAGACAGGTACTGACCCAGCTAGCATTCTTTATAAATCTATAGCGGGCCGTTTTCGGCCCGTAAGCTACCCTGACGGGTTAATAACGGCCCGCTATAGATTTATAAAGAATGCTTCACAAATATGTATGATGTGGGTACTGGTTAGAAGCACTTTGATAGTCAACAGAAAATTGTCAAATGAATATATGAAGATTTATGGGTAACATAGGTCAGGCCCATTTAGTGACCTTGGACCAAGATCACAAAAGGTTCCATATTCCAAACCTAATTTTCTCCGAAACTACTGGGCCCATTGAAGTGAAATTTGATATGGAATCTTTATTGGATGAATTAATGAAATTTTGCTCATATAGTCTAGGTCACATGCCATATATGGTAAAAACCCTTCAAATATCTTCTACTCCAGACTTGTAAGGCCGATGACCTTAAAACTTGGCATGTATTATCTGGTACTTGGGCCAATCATAATTTGTTCAAGTGATGACTCTGGGATGACCCTGACCTATTTCACAGCAAGGTCAAATTTTTCGACTTAAGCTTTTGGATGGACTTACCCCATAAGTGCTGCAGGATGTGCATCTGATCAAAGGAGTCCATCCCATTTGCCGTTCAGCAGCTTTCTGAACACATCAATAAGTATTTACCCTAAGTATTTGGACACCTCAACTCCTTACCATATATGTTCTAAAATTTGAACCAGTACAATTCACTACCCGATGTTGTGTCTAAAAATTGCTGGATGAGTGGCAAACAGTGTAGAACCAGATGAGACGCTGCATTCTGCGGCGTCTCATCTGGGTCTATACTGTTTGCTCAGGCCTGTCTGTCTGAATACATATGGTAAATACGGTAGTAAAATGGATGTGTCTAAATTTAGGACAACTATGGTAAAGTTAAGGTGTCCCAATATTTAGGGTAAATACTGTACCCGTTTATGCACAGCCACACATGATGGGATTGCATGGACAGGCTGGCTGGTCCAGGTGGTTGCTGTTGAAAAAAAACATCATATGGGCAGTGAAAAAGTGCCATTGAACTTGCACAAAATGCTAATTCAGATCATCCTATTAACTCTTGTCCTGCTGAATAAATTAAGATGCCACACTCACTTCTAATTTTCAGCCAATCAGATTACTAGATCCAGATTGTTGCTATGAACTGACATACTTAACTGTAAACAGTGCAAATCCAGATCAGTTGGCTTCTTCAGAAGCCAACTGATCTGGATCTACACTGATTGCAAAGGCAGGGTATATCCGGGTTCAGCAGGACAAGGATTAAAGTGGTTAGTGCTTACTTTGAGATCTTACTGAATCTGACTTGAACAATTTCTCCAGTCAGCCTATGAAATTATATTGAGTTATCAGAAATTTTAATAAATGATTTTCAGTCCATTATTTTTATTTATTTATTTAATTAATTATTTATCATTATCATTATTATTTTTTTTTTTTTTTTTTTTTTTTTTTTTTTTTTTTCATATTTATTCTTTTAAAGATATACACAAACATATATAGACATACACAAACATATATGTGACAATTTTTGTCTTTACAAAGTACATTTAGACATTATCATATAACAAAAAAATAGTAGTTTCTTATAATTGTATGACAACTTTTTTGCAATTATATATTACGAGTATATCTATCCAAGAAGATATTAATGTCACATGCTATATTTAGTACTGAGATTTTCTTTCATAGTTCGCAGGTGTGTAGTCCTGGGTGGGTTATAATTTTTTTATCTTTTACATATGAATATAAATTAAAGGTATCTAAGACTTTGTATACTTTAGAGTGTCAGAACTGTTTTAATTATATAAAAAAAAAAAACAACAAAAAAAAAAAACAAAAAAAAACGGAACTCCTTTCTCACATTGTGTTAAGCGGACGGACCAAGGAAGACCATTTTCCCAGAAATTTATCATACTTATTATTTATTCTTGCAATATACTGTTCATTTTTAAATTTTCTTTTCAACAATGATTGAAATCCTTGTATACTCAAATGTTTGGATAAAAACTTTGTTTTATAAATATAATACTTAGCTATAATTATGAGATAACTAATTAAGGATGATTCATGTGGCCAAGCAAATATGATATTTTTATCAGTGATACTTAAATTTATGTTCCCATTAAGCTGTAGCCAGTTTTTCAATGTGTTCCAAAACGCTTTTACTTTAGGACAGTCTACAAATAAATGTTTAATTGATTCTATTGCCTGTTCACAGAAGGAACATCTATTGCTGTCTATTTTATTGATTTTGTATAAAAATGAATTGGTTGTCAAAATTCTATTATTAATTTTGTACTGGAAATCTTTCAATTTAACCTCTTTGATATCATTAAGGGCTGTATTATATTGACATTTTTCCTCCTTTGAAATATCCCCTAGATCTCGTTGCCATCTATTTGGAAAATCATTTTCGCTTTTTATAAAACTTTCATAAATTTTCTTACAACCTTTTTTATCTTTAAGAATAAGTTTAACATGTTTTGAACATATTACATTATATTTCATATCAATACAGGTTTGAATATTATTGTTTAATAAATTCTTCCAGACCTGTGGTATTCTATTTATTACTCCTTGAAAATCTAAAATTGTGCCTCGAACATTAAACAAAGTTTTGAACTGATTAAAATCATAAAACACCCCATTCTCATTAACAAGATCAACTATATTCCTTATTCCTTTCTCATACCAATTTTTAATGAAGAATTTTCCACCGTGTTGCATTTCTGAATTAAACCATATTGGTGAGTTTAAAACATCCTCAGTTTGACTTGCTGGATTGCATTTTAAAAAAGCTTTCCAACTATTTAAAACATCAATCCAAAAAGGATTACTTAGATTTGAAGCACAAAATTTGGCATAACCATCTCCAAAAATAACAAGTTTTCTAAAGTCAACACGGGAAAGTCTGTTCCAAGAACATTCGTTTGTACTAATTAAAATTCTACGCAACCATGTTACTTTTAGTGATTCGATAAATTTGTTTATTTTTATCATCCTTAGTCCACCCTCCTTAACATCTTGTATAATAACATTACGACTTATCCTATCGGGCCCTGAGTTCCACAAAAACTTATAAAATAATTTCTCTAACTGTTTGACAAACTGTTCCGGGGGGTTTGGAAGAGCTGTAAATAGATGAATAAATTTTGAAAATGCTAAAGATTTTATGATTGTGATCTTGCCTGGGAGAGTCAGCTTTCTTTTTGACCACGATTGTAGTATTTTCTCCATTTTTCGTACTGTTTCTAAGGAGTTAAAATCCCATATATTAAAAACTTCAGGGGTAAATATAACACCTAGTATTTTAATTGGACCCTGCTCCCAATCAAGATTATAGTTATGACATAACCTCAAATCTGATCTTGACATTGAACCTATCCAGAGAGCCTTTGTTTTATCCTCATTTATTTTCAGCCCTGACATTAAGTGGAATTTTTTTAAAATACCTAAAGTTGCTAATAGTGAAGTTTCGGACCCATTTAAAAATATCTGAGTATCATCTGCATATTGACTAAGTAAAAAGGTTTTATCATTTATATCAATTCCTTTAATTGCAATTTCTTTTCTCATCATTAGGCTCAACACCTCTGCACAGAGAATAAATAAGTAGGGGGAGATAGGGTCTCCTTGTCTACACCCTCTTTGTAAATAGAAAAACTCTGACAAGAAACCATTTTGCAGAATACATGATTCTGCTCCATTTTGAAAAAGTTTAATCCATTTCTTGATAGAGGGACCAAAATTAAAATAATCTAAAGTCTTCGAAATAAATTTCCATGAAACAGAGTCGAATGCTTGTTGAAAATCTATAGAAAGTAATAAACCTGGTATATTTTGTTGTTTTGTTTCAAATAAAACATCATATATTAATCGGACATTTTCACCAATAAATCTACCAGCAATAAAGCCTTTCTGATCTTCGTGAATTATACTATCTAAAACTGATTTAATCCGATTTGCAATTACTGAGGAGGCTAATTTATAAATGACATTTAGGAGAGAAATTGGTCTCCAGTTCTTTAAAAAATGCCTTGACTTATTTGGTTTAGGTATGCAGGTTATAATACCCTGTTTTTGTGTAACTGATAACGAGTCTGTTCTATAAGCATAATTTAAAGATCTCAATATAAAAACACCTACATCTGACCAGAAAAATTTGAAGAATTCCGAAGTAAAACCATCATTTCCTGGACTTTTACAGTTTTTCATCTTTTTCAAAGCAGTAAGTAGTTCTGCATATGTAATTTCACCCTCTAGTTTTATAGATTCATTGTCTGATAATTTTCTTGGATTCCTCCCAATTTCTTCAGAGATAGGTGTATCATCAATGTTTATAGTCTCTGAATATAAAGTACTATAATAACTTTTCTGATAATTTAATATGTCTGGAGTATCTGTAAAATCCTCCCCCTGTTCATTTGTTAACTTGGATATAACCTTACTGGTAAAATTCCTACTTTCTAAATTTAAAAAATATTTGGTTGGCTTTTCCCCGAGATCTTCATATCTACACCTCGATCGTAATAAAACTCCCTCCATTTTTTTATTTCTTATCTCATATAATCTATTTCTTTTTTCTTCTAAACTATTCAAATCATTTATGTGAATATTTAAGGTATTATTATTAATGTTTTCCTCTATTTCCAAAATTTCTTTTTCTAATTTAATTTCTTCTTGCATATTTTCCTTTTTCTTTATAGAACTATATTTAATGGTTTCCCCCCTAATCATAATAAGTAATGTCTCTAAAAATAATTGATCATTTATTGTGAATTGGATATTATCATCGGGAACAGTATTATTATTATTATTATTATTAATTTTATATAAATTTATTGTATCGTCAATTACAGTTTTAACTGTTGTTACATAATTTGTGTCTTTTAATAGTGAATTATTAAATTTCCAGTATCCTCTTCCACGTTCATTTTCCTGTAATTTGATTTTCAAAATAATACCAGAATGGTCAGTTCGATAACCAGGCACTATATCACTGTCATGAACTAATGTGAACATATCTTCACTTACAATAAAAAAATCTAACCGTGCTTGTTTTCTATCTGGAATTAGTCTTCTCCATGTAAATTTCTTTTTTGTATCATTTAAAACCCTCCAGACATCAACATATCCGTTTTCATCTATAATATTTATAACAGTATTCCTGGCTCTTGGATTATTTATATTTTTATAGTTTACTGTGTCGAGATCACTATTAAGGACCAGGTTCCAATCTCCACACCATACAACATGTTCATTACCAAATTCAGAAATATACTGTTGTATAGTATTATAAAACTGAGGTTTGTCATCATTGGGACCATACAAATTTACTAATGTAATTTTTTTACCCAAAATTGTCAACTCTATGATAATAAAATTACCATTAGGATCCTTTTTTATTCTTCCTATTTCATGCTCAAAGGTATTATTTATTAAAACCATAACACCTCTAGAATTACTCTTATAGGGACTCATGTACAATCGAAACCCCCACTCACTTTTAACATATAACTCCATCTTTTCTTCCAAATGAACATCTTGAAGACAAATAATATCATATTTTTTCTTTCTTAAATATTGAAATACATCCCTTCGTTTTTCCATAGTATTCAAACCCCTGCAGTTCTGACTGTATATACTTAAAGTTTCAGACATTCTCTTTCAACAAGTTTAATTTTAAATTCCATTCCCACACCAGTAAAGCTACAACCTTTGAAATATGCAACACTACACATATACATAAAATAACGTAAATATGGAAAAATATGAAAACGAAAATAGACAGACAATAACAAAACATCTTCCAGTTCTGATGTATGGGGCACCATATCTAGATTACTTAATATACAAAATAAAATAAATATTTTGATACATCCTAGTACAGAACAGAGCAACTGGAGGGACACTTAGTTGCTAGTACCAGAGACAACACCATACGTAAGAGTAACTGGTATCAAGCAGCAACCAAAAACTCGCAATAATTTTAAGGACTGTATTGAAAAATGACCTTTTATTGTCATTCCTCAACCCATTCCCTTTTCAAACTTCTGGCAAATCAAACCACTATCATTATTATTATTATTATACTAGTATATTTTTTTTTGTTATTGTTAAAGGTAGATATACATGGCAGATTTTCTGCTATTTCTGCCATATGGAAAACAACTTTTGTGACTTCCTGTTTGCTTCTCTGCATGGTAAAAAATTTTGAAACTAGTTATTATGGACTGAAGCTCTTTTGCGAATTCTAGCACAGGTATGTCTGGGCTCAGCAGGACAGGGGTTAATGCGCAATGTATCATCCGGGCCTTTGCATACTGTAGTAGCCAATGATTCTGTTAGAGGACAGTGAAGGTCCTGATCAGACTGCCCTGATGCACAGATTGATCTGGGCATTCGCTGTCCATATTCCCATGAAGACAAATGTTTGTATTGTGCCCATACGGTATCTTTTCTTGTTGTGATGACTGTTTCATGTGGTTGCATTTACATCTGGGAAATGTTCGAACAATTAATAAATGATGTAAAAAGAATACATGAATAATCCCGAGGGTATTCACTGATGTAATATTGCCTCTTTGCTGCCTACTAAAGTAATTTTATTATTGAGAAGTCGTGGGAGAGCTGTCTCATAGACTTTAATTCTTACCAGGAAATAGCAAATGCTAGTGGAACGGGTTTGCAGATTTGAAATTCAAAAATTAAAAGAAGTGTGAAAAGGTTGCAAAACAGCAAGAGAATATCTAAATTACAGTAGAAATGACATTATATGGAAGTACATTTTAGTCAAGGTGTCGAGATGGGACATAACCTTAAAGTACCAACAAATTACACACAGAAACATTTTTGTCTTTTTTCTTTTTTGAAGAAAATAAGTTGATATTTTATGTGAATCATTGAATCATCTGCCATTTTAGCAGACAATTCACATGAAATGTCAAGACTCATTTTCTCTACAAAAAAATTAGAATGTTGTCTGCTACAAATTTTGCTTTGAGTTTTAAGGGTTAACCTTTTACATGCTAGGTAAAACTTTCAGCAGACAGCATTTGTTATTTCCCAGAAAACAGAGTTTGAGATTTCATGCAGATTGTTTCCTATGAGACAATTTGCATGAAATGTCAAATCCCATATTCCTGGAAAAATAAGAATAAATGTCACAAATTAATTTTATGAAAAGCATACATCACAAAGGGTTAAGGTTAACCCTTAAAACGCCAAGAAAACCTCCATCTGAAAATGTTGTCTGTTTATGTCGTCTGCTGAATATTCTTGCAAACTTTTCAAATCTATTTTTGCATACAGGCAAACACTGTGGATCCAGATCAGACTGCTCCTAAAGGAGCAGTCTGATCTGAGTCCACACTGTTTGCAAAAATGACTTTTAAAATCACAGGCAGACCACAAAGCAGAAGACTATTTGAGCCAGCACAGAACAAAACCTACAGTAAGACTTGTGTGACCAGCAGAGACTCAGATCAGCCTGTACATCCACCCACTATGGCAAGGGTCCTTGTTTTTCCCTCTTTGAATAGCTTTGCGGCTGTAGAAGGCACATGCCATCAGCAAAGACTCTGATCAGATTGCATGGATGCGCAGGCTGATCTGAGTCTTTGCTTGTTGCAAAAGTCTTACTGTAGGTTTTGTCCTGTGCTGGCTCATTTGCAATATTGCATTCCCAAAGGGTAAGTAGCTGTCTGACTTCAACAACATAGACGTAAGAACAGATGTTCATGCTTAAGCGCCAAGAAAATCTGCATCTGAAAATGTCTTCTGCTTATGTCGTCTGCTGCATCTTCTTGCAAACTTTTCAAACATAGATTTTGCATATAGGCAAACAGTGTGGACCATAAAGGAGCAGTCTGATCTGGGTCCACACTGTTTGCAACAATGACTTTCTTAAAGCACCAAGAAAATCTGCATCTGAAAATGTCTTCTGCTTATGCCGTCTGCTGCATCTTCTTGCAAACTTTTCAAACTTACATTTTGCATACAGGCAAACAGTGTGGACCCAGATCAGACTGCTCCTAAAGGAGCAGTCTGATCTGGGTCCACACTGTTTGCAACGACTTTTAAATTAACCGGCAGAAGACAAAGCAGATGACAATTGTTGTGACTGGTGCTTTAAGGGTTAATAAACTGAAATGATACATTTTCATGGGAGGCAACTTAGTCAAAATTATTTTTGCTCCCTTCTGAAAATATGTCTACTCTTATCAGGAAATAATTTGCTTGTCTTTCACAGTAAATCCATCTTCAGAAGGGGATTGATTTTTTCTGAAAAGCAAACAAGAATTATGGTTGTCTCTCTTGTGAAAAAAATGGTGGCAAACCTTCCGACTGGTGATCAGGAGATTACGGGTTCAACCACCGCTGGGTCAGCAACCTTAATTCATGGATATTTGATCACAAAATATTTTCTATGGTCATTCCTTCCCTTCCGCTGATTCAAGAAGGGCATCAGTTTCTGGAGACAGAATGTGCACAATACTGGTAAACTGCTTAGAGGACTAAGCCTACCCAGTAAAAGTTTGGTTAGCTAAACTGACCGCGCTCGACATAATCTCATTGGGTTGACTGGGCCGTAAAACCTCAACACAAACAAACAAACAACTCTACCAAGTGCGTCCAGTCCCCTTACTTGTTGTTTTTCTCAACCCATTGTAATCTGGAGACCCCTAAAAGGGCAATTGGCAAACAGTGCAGACCCAGATCAGACATCACAGAATGCGGCATCTGATCAGGGTCTCAACTCTTTGCAAATAGTTCAGTAATTTTTCTTTAGGAATATCTAAATCACATAGCCTGACATACCTAAAATCAAAATTAGAATCTTCCAATATAAAATGTGAGTCTAAATAAGATGAGGACAGCACTATCAATATTTGAGATAGAATCATCCATGAGAAAAGCACAACTAATATTTGAGGCAGAATCATCCCTGGGGAAAAGCTTCCATTTGGCCAAGTTTATCCTTGTCATGCTGACTAAATTAAGATGCCATGCCCACTTCTAATTTTCAGCCAATCAGAATGCTTGATCCTGATTGTTGCTATAAATTCACATTCTTAATGGCAAACAGTGCAGATCCAGATCAGTTGGCTTCTCCAGAGGCCAATTGATCTGGATCTACACTGTTTGCAAAGGCAGGGTATATCCGGGTTCAGCAGGACAAGGATTAAAGTGGTTAGTGCTTACTTTGAAATATTACTGAATCTGACTTGAACAATTTCTCCATTCAGCCTATGAAATTATATTGAGTTATCAGAAATTTTAATAAATGATTTTCAGTCCATTATTTTTTATTTATTTATTTACTTAATTATTTTTCATTATCATTATTATTATTATTATATATTTTTTTTGTTGTTGTTAAAGGTGGATATACATGGCAGATTTTCTGCTATTTCTGCCATATGGAAAACAACTTTTGTGACTTCCTGTTTGCTTCTCTGCATGCCAAGTGGTAAAAAATTTTGAAACTAGTTATTATGGACTGAAGCTCTTTTGCGAATTCTAGCACAGGTACGTAGCTCCAGATAAGAGGATGTATCCACATATTTTTTTTCTTATTTCTCCATGAAAACGTGTTTTGTGGGTACCCACAACATATGTATTCATGGAGATATAAGAAAAATATCAATAATTATATACTGAAAAAAGTATCTCATCTGGAATTATGCAGGTAATACAGAAGTTAACATAGTAACATAATCAATATGGTTTATATCACAGCATGATTTCTTGAGATTATTCATTTTTTTTTCTATATTTTCCATTAGTTTCACAAGTTTTAAGATTGTCATTCAATATTCTGTCAATCAATCCAATTAGCTATTCCATCAAATTAACATGTTTTATGATGTGCTAGATATTAACTGTCAATCATAGTGTTATGCCTAATACCCTCACTGTTAATACTTGCACTACTGAAAGGAAATACCAACAATAATTCAAAATATTGTCACTTTCTAAGACATGTTTATTATGATATTGTGTAATTTGTGGCTAATTTGCTGAAAGATAAAAATTTAAGAACCGTGAAATATGTGATATTGGGTAATTTGTCAGGTATTATCCATTTTATGGGAAAGAAATCATAGGCCATTAAATAAAACAAAACCCTATTGATTTACCTGAAGAGATTTTATTTTTCATGTAATCATACAGAGTAAGTTTCAATCATTACTCTTTAAATGCGGTTTGAAAAAATAATTTTTCAACATCCAACCCAGAATCAAATCTGCCCTTGCTGTAAAAAGGTCAAAGGTAGATCTTGAGTTTGAGATGTTTACCACTCCTCCAGCAGTTATCATTTACTGTTATTTGTGGTGTAGATGAGACCAGTTTTCAGAAGAATTTAGATGTGTTTTATGAATATGCTAAAATATGGCAACTTGATATAAATTATGACAAGACAAAAATTTTGATATTGATGATGACCACTTTCATTTTAAAATGGGCAAGAATAAAATATCAAAATGTAAAGAATTCAAATAACTGGGGGTAGTTTTTACAAAGAGTACAAGTTTTTGTAAAGCCAAAAAACATAATTACATGTATTATCATGCATCTTATATATAAAAGAATACAGAACCTAAATCTTCCTATTCACTTACAATTATAGCTTTTTGAACATACTATCTTACCTATTGCACTCTGTGGATGTGAGATCTGGGCTTATGAAAATACTGATATTGTTGAAAAACTCCAAAATGAATTTCTTAGGTACCGGGTATATCATAAATTCAAGGAAATCTACTCCAGCAGTGATATGCAGAACTTGGCTGCATGGCTGTTGATATTAAAATCAAAACCAGAATGACTGGCTTTTGGCAGAACATAGTAAATACCGTATTCGACCTAATAACCGCATGTACTCCTATAAGCGCACAGTCAAGCAATTTCCGAGACTTTAGATTACAGCCCATCTACTTTTATCCACTTCTTTATAAAATCATATGTTGTAGGTACTCATTTGAATTGCCTCGACTTGTCGAGGCAATTCAAATGAGTACCTACAACATATGATTTTATAATGGAAATCAAAAGCATATCGCATAAGCATCATTAAATAAGCAGTTCTCTGCTGATCTTTCTTCAACGTGTACCTTTATTAAGTATATTTCGCTACACGTTTTTTTTTCCAATAACTTTGAAAAAGCTAAGGGCACAGTGCGGTAATTAGGTCGAATACGGTAGTATGGAAACTAAATTATCAAAAATTGTTATACAAGTTTATTCTTGGCCAATATAACGGCGGAAATGGATCCACCACATAAAAGAAATCCTAATAAATGTAGGATGTCTTGATCTTTTACATAAAGAAGTCACACTGAAAATATGAAATTGATCAAAATGCAAATTTCTAAAACTTTGTCTGATCTATATGTCCATCAGTGGCATACGAAAGTATCTTTTTCCTCCAAAGGAAAAATTTATAATCTTTTCAAACATGATGTCAATTTTGAAAATTATTTAAGCAAATCACTAAAATAACATTACTCTACATTGCTCAAATTCTATTAAATAACCATAGGCTTGCAGTTGAAACTGGTTGCTGGGAAGACATTCTTTGGAGGAAAGAAAGTGTATCCTTTGTGAGAAAAATGACATTGATGACGAATTTCACTATCTCCTTGTATGCATTCAAATCAGAACTTTTTAATGCTATATTTTTACTAATGTCCCAGTATTATAAAATTTAAGGAACTATTATCTACTGAAAATATGAATCTTCTTATCAAATTATCTCGTTTTATAGAAATTATTATAAAGAAATTTTCAAATGCAAATTAAGTTTTCTGTAATTAAACGTTAAATGTTCTTGTCATTATGTTTTTTGTTTTTTTTTATATCATGTTAACAAATCTATGTAATTGAAACCCATTTTGTATAGGTCGGAGAGGTGTTTGCAGGGATATACATTATTTTTACTTGTTTCTGCTCTGGAGGTGGAGTGTGACTGCTCATTAGAACTGCCTAAATGAGATGGTTCTGGTGGGACCAACGGTCTGTGTTTGGTGTGGGGATGGGAGGAATATCATCATTTCC
Source organism: Anodontia alba (assembly GCA_964016985.1). Classification (NCBI taxonomy): domain Eukaryota; kingdom Metazoa; phylum Mollusca; class Bivalvia; order Lucinida; family Lucinidae; genus Anodontia; species Anodontia alba. Next base: position 30,559,968 of record OZ024826.1, on the reverse strand, counting down.
TTCTGAAAGTTTTCATTTTTACAGCTGTAAAAATATTATTTTGCATAAGTATGGTAATGTGATGCTTTTGCTTCCTTTTCATTGTTGCATTTGTTTATGTTTATACATATTTGTTTATAACATGCTATTTGTTTGTCAGTCTGTATTGTATGCTCTAATGTCACCTGCATGTGGCCAGAGTTTGTTTGTATTGTATGCTCTTATGTCACCTGCATGTGGCCTGAGTTTGTTTGTATTGTATGCTCTTATGTCACCTGTATGTGGCCTGAGTTTGTTTGTATTGTATACTCTTATGACACATGCATGTGGCCTGAGTTTGTTTGTATTGTATGCTCTTATGTCACCTGTATATGGCCAGAGTATGTTTGTATTATATGCTTTTATGCCACTGGCATGTGGCCTGAGTTTGTTTGTATTGTATGCTCTGATGTCACCTGTATGTAGCCTGAGTTTATCTTCAACTAAATTCTGTTCTGTTCTGTTCTATCAACAGATAGTAAAATGGTAAAATTTAAGGATAGACATGGTAACACGTTCCAATATTTAGGGTAAATATGGCATATTGTAAGGTATGACATAAAGTCCCATAATGCAATAATTCTATGATCAATGTCTCAGTACCATGATAAGATCCAATTTATTTCTGTTTCAACTTTATATAATATGGCACACAATGGGACAAAAAGAAGCACTTATTGTCTAAGCAGCAAATGAAGATCCTGATCAGTCTGCACATTCACACAGTCTGAACTGAGGGCCTCTGTTGCCTGCTTAAAGAAACATTGGAAACTGCAGATATATCAGCAAACAGAGAAAGTCCTGATCAGACTGCACATTTGCACAGTCTGATCCAGGCCTTTGCTGTTTGCATGTGGCATTAGGGCCTTTTCGCATGTCAATCATATAATATGAGCCTCGCCAATGCTAAACCAACAATACAGCATGTGCAAATAGAACACCTGTCTGATCAGCATCCACACTGTTCACATGATCAATCAACAGACTGTGATTTCTAATTTCTCCATGAAAACGTATGTTGTGGTACTCATCAGAATGGCCTGTGAGGCATTTCTAATGAGTACCCACAACATGTTTTTTTGTGGAGAAATAAGAAAAATATTAATATGTTTTAGTTGATAAAAGGGCCTTATCTGGAACTATGCATCTTCGTAAGTTCAATTAAGCCTTTTTAATAAGATTTCTAGATAACATTCTGTTTAAACAAAAAAAGAAAAAAAAAAAAAATTGTTCATATTTTTCTTATTACTCGACAAAAAATATAATATTGTTGGTACTTATTAGAAGCCCCAAGGTGAGGGACATCTAATGAGTGCCTGCAACATATGTTTTAAGAAAGGTACTTATCTAGAGGTATGACAGTCTATTCTTACCATCAATAAATCACTCCCTTACTGGACTGGACCACAAAGAATTTGTTCATATTTCTCTGATCATGAAAGCATTGTATAGTTTTATGTAACAGTAGTCCTTCCTATCAAAATTTTCAAGCAAAAAAAAGAAAAATCTTTTTGTTTCTTACTGCTCTATGAAAACATAAGTTGTCGAAACTCATTTGGTGATTTCCATGAATACAAACTGCCCTATTCGATCTAATTACCGCACATACCCCTATAATTGCACAGTCAAGAAATTCCGTAGTTTTCAGATTTCTTTATTTACTTCTTTATAAAGGCATATGTTGTGGGTACTCATTTGAATTGCATTGACTTGTCAATGCAATTCAAATGAGTACCCACAACATATGCCTTTATAAAGAAAATCAGAAAAAAATTGCATAAACATCATCAAATTCCTTTTCTGATCTTTTTTTATAGTGTATCCTTAATAGGTTGATACATATTGTACCACAAATGAGTTATTTTTAATTTTTCTAAGTAATTTCGAAAAACCTAAGTGCACAGTGCGGTAATTAGGTGGAATATGGTAAATGATTTCATGAGAAATAAGAAAAATATTTATCCGGATGCTCCTCTCATCTAGAGCTATGAACAGCTATAACAAATGGCAAAAAAAAAGAGGCTTACCGCACATACCCCTACATGCACACAGTCATACAATTCCATAGTCTTCAGATTACAGTTATTGTACTTTTTGTCTACCTCTTTATAAAGGCATATGTTGTGGGGGTACCCATTTGAATTGTATTGACTTGTAATGAGTACCCAAAACATATGCTTTTATAAAAAAAAAAATCAGAAAAAAAAAATCACACCAACATAATCAAATAAGTCCTAATTTGCTGATCTCTTTTATTTTAAGCATACCCTTAGGAGGCAGATACATATTTTACCACAAGTTTTCCCAGTAATTTTGAAAACCCTAAGTGAACAGTGTCGTAATTAGGTCGAATACCATATTAACACTTTGAAACTCTAAAGAAAAAGAGGACACTCTATAGCTCAAGCAAAGGCCCTTTTCCAACCAAAACCTTGTGATAGCTTTCTTATTTCCCCACAAAAACATATATTGTGGTCCACATAAGAAGTGCCTCACTGTGAGATGCTTCTAATGAGTAATACAATACATGCTTTTATGGGGAAATCAGGGCCCAGTTATTCAAAGCTAACGATGTCGTTAGTTAACATATTGTTAAAACTTTAATTATTAAATATGGCATATATGCTAATATTTTTGCTGAAAAAATGTGAGTAGCTTTTGCAAAAGCTACTCACATTTTTTCAGCAAAAATACCTGTTAATTAGATATTTTACTTATTAGAACAGCTAACATTTTGACCATTAATGAGCTCATTAAGCTAACGATGCTTTGAACAACTGAGCCCAGAAAAATATCTAACTGGACCCACTCTTATCTCTGGCAGTCTGCATAAACTGTCTCAGTCTGCTGGTCAGGTCAAAAATCAATGCTTCAATAACACCTCCTAAACCACAAACACTTCCAGCTTCAGCTCATCAAATATGAATTCTCCCCTAGGGACCCAGTCTCCCACTTTCCGTAATTGATTGTAAAAGGTTTATAAAATAGTCAAACTATTCCCATATATAGAATTA